>CM076582.1:807474214-808074214 GCA_034641835.2 Pinus albicaulis | reverse complement strand
TTATATCCAGGTCTAACTCAGTTTCCATCCTTAAGATGTTTAACTCAAACTCAATTGAAAGTAGAGATTTCTTCCCATAGACCAAGTCATAAGGAGTGAACCTTATTGTTGTTTTCCAAGCAGCATTGTAGGCCCAAGTAGCTTCTACCAATCTATCCACCCAATATTTTATGTTGCTACTAACAACCTTGGTGAGGATATTCTCCAAGGCTCTGTTGGTCACTTCCAATTGGCCATTTTCTTAAGGGTGGTAGGCAGTGGAAGTCTTATGCTTTATCTTGTGCCTCCTCAGAATATTTTCAATGAGATGAGATGTGAATTGTGCCCCTTGATCAGTGAATACCTCTCTGGGGTATCCAAATTTGTAGAACACATTCTCTCTTATAAATTATGCTACCTTCTCCTCGGTTGCTACCTCTACAGCCTTTGTTTCAACCCACTTTGTCAGGTATTCAATGCAAACTATGATATAATTTTTCTGCCTAGATGGTGGATCAATGGGTCCAATGAAGTCCATGCCCCATTTGTCAAATGGCTCTAGATCCAACTGAGGATGAAAAGGAATATCATCCCTCTATGTAGGTTTCCCCATCCTTTTGCGCTGGTCACACCTACTAATGTATCTTCTGGCATCCTGGTGAAGGGTAGGCCAATAGTAACCTGCCTGAAAATCTTTGAAGGTTGTCCTTTTTGCAGCAAAGTGGCCTCCACAAGGGCTATCATGACATGTAGAGAGGATGTCAAAACCTTCTTCCTCCCTCACACATCTGCTGAGAATTTTTTCAGGACCCAACTTGAAGATATTTCCCCCGATCCAGGTGAAAGGAGCACTTTTTCTCATGGTCTTTCTCTTCTCCTTGGATGGGAGGTTCGAAGGGAAATTTTCAGCAACCAAGTAGTTATCTATGTCAACAAACCATGGCACAAGTGCCGAGATAGAAAATACTTGTTCATCTGGGAGTTGGCCATCCACCATTCCTTCTTCATCTGCAGGTAGAGCTAACCTGGATAAAAATTCTGTAACAACATTCTCCTTTCCAAGTTTATCGACAATGGTTAGGTCAAAATGTTGTAATAATAAAAACCATCTAATTATTCCAGCATTAACATCAGGTTTGTTCATTAAATATTTGATGGTTGCATGGTTAGTGTGTACACAGGTTTGATAACCAGTGATATAATGACTAAATTTGTTTAAAGCATGGACAATCGCTAAAATTTTCTTCTCTGTGACAGTATAATTGAGTTCAAACTTGGAAAAGTTCTTACTAATGAAGTAGATCACATAAGGTAATTTGTCTTCTAACTGCCCCAGGGCTTCCCCCACAACTTTGTCTAGTGCATCTGTGTGGATGTGGAAAGGAAGAGCCCAATTTGGACCTCAGAGAGGGGTAGTAGTTAACTTTCCATTAATGAGATAAAAAGCTTCTTGATAGAGGCTAGACCAGGTAAACTCAAAGTCTTTGGCCAACAAAACAAATAGTGGAGTAGACAACTTATTGAAATATTTGATAAACATTCTCATAAGGAAGCTGGTAGATATCTCCTCCTGATAACATATTGAGGGTTTCTATCACCTTCTCCATGATCCCTCAGAGAAGTACTAGTTTAAGTGATCCAGGATCAGGGATGCATTTGGCTATTTAATAATTTAACAGGAACCTCTCTTCATAGTCCTCTAGGGATTCATCAGGCCCTAGAGTCATCCTGAATATTCCCTCTTTAGTTTCCTTGTACCTACGGTAGTCCCTATACTTGTTGTTGAAGGCCTCTTGCATCTGTGCCCGGGTACTGATGTTGTTCCCAGGTAGACCCATGAACCAATGAAAGGATGCATCCTTAAGGGTAAATGGGAATAGCTTCATCTTTTGATCATATGAGGCATATTCATAGGTCTTACAAACAACAAAAAATTAAAACATGAATGTGTCAGGGTCCTCAGAGGTAAGTCCATGGAAATGTGGAAGGTTTGAAGGGCTGATGTTCTTCATTTTAGTTTCCCCATCTGTCTATCTAATGGGAAAGACTCCTTGGGCTTCAGTCTCAGCCATGGCTTGAATAGGTGAAGCAGGTTGCTCTGGTGAAATAAGTTCTTCTTCTTCTCCAATAGGTTCTTCAATTTTTTCAAAAGGCTCACCTATGGTGTGTTCAACCTCATAGTCACTGAAGAAGAGTGAATGGTGACTATGTGGGGATGTGGGGGGTTTTGGTAAAAAAATTCCTTGAGTATCCCTACTCCTACGAGGCATGAAAATCAAATTTTTTGTATTTTTTCAATATTTTTGAAACATCATATAAAAGTAAATCAAAAAAGAATGCTAAAACAAAATCAAAGCATCTACTAGACACCTCCCCGACAACAGTGCCAAAAAGTGGTGAGCCCTGGTATTGAACCAAGAATTATGCAACTCCCAGAGGCTACTCTTCTTTACTTTATCAACCTGGTGTTCGTACAAACTTGGAAGTGAAAATGCTATATACACAACATATGCATTCAACTCATGTCATCCTCTTCTGAGTCCTACGAACGGGTGTTATTTCTAGGGTTTCTGAGTGAAGTCTATCACACTTCTTATTTAGACAGAAAACTACAAGTTACTCAAAACCATTAATCTATTAACCATCAAATGACTATTCTGAAGCAAGAAAATACATCTAGCTATTTTGTAAGGAAAGAAATCTGCATTTTAATAGAAGCAAACTAGGCATCTTCATGAAGTAAATGGCTGAATTGAAATTGCAGAAAGAAGGCTAATATACTCACACATTGTTGGCCCAAATCGATAAACACACTCTGTCTAATTCAAGATTTAACTATCATGCTTTTAATCATGAATCTAATCATGACCTAATTATGCTTGTAAATGCATTGTTTTGTAGTAAGGGGGAGAATGTGCTAAGGTGGCTTAGGAAGGTTTTGAACTCATGGATGTAGGGTTGAAGGTGTCTTGATGGTTTTGGCAGGTCTAGATGAGGTGGATGATGGCTTATGGGCCTAAGGAAAGTCTCATTGGTGTTGCTACTAGTTCTACTACTATTTTACTGTAGTGCTACAACAAAGTACTTAATTGTTACAGGAAACAGTATGAGGGAAATTCGAGGCCAAAAATGATGAATAAAAGTGCAGGGGATGTGGAATGAAGGTGTACATGGATGAATGGAAGGTGTCCAACCTCTTTTCCAAGCTCAGAACCTCTTGATAAGCCCATCTTTCACTGATAGGGTTGCTCACAGTGTGAAGATGAAAATCTCAAAAACAAGGTTGAAGGCGATTTGATGGAAAGAAGGTTGATGATGGGTGAGAAATGAAGCTAAGGGTGTTGGCGAAGTCCTCATTTCCTGTGCTACTTGAACCTACAAGAAAACTACTTGTTCATGCAACAAACATTAGCAAATATATGATGGAGGAAATGGGAAATATGAGTTGAATTTCGAAAAAAAAACTACTTAAGCATTCAAACAGAAATCTAACTCAGTATTTTAGACATGTTCATGACACTACAACAACTTGACTATTATTTCCAAGAAATCATAAACTAAAGAGAAAATTTGGGTCTGTGGTGAATATCTTCCCTCCTCAAGCTCCAATGAAAGAGATGAGAGAGGGAGGATTGACACATAGATTTCTGAGTTTATAAGATATTCTACCAACATTTAAGCAAGCTTAACTACATTAAAGAAAAATGGAAGCAAACTAAAAAAAGTGAATTGAAATGTAAGCAAACTAGCTAAAAATCATAAAGAAAACTAGCGACAATGGCATGAAAATAAACATGAATACACAAGAGAGACTAAGGCCAATGGATTGGGCCCTAACCCATAAGCTTAGCCTTCTAAAACAAAATCGGTGAAGGAAAATATGAATACTCATCTTATTACATAAAATAGTCTCATTACATAATCATAAAAGTCTCAAAAACGTATTACAAGAGCTAAGAGCCTATTAGCTTCCTTCAAAGTTTGAATCCTAATGAGCTCTTGCTCAGCCCTATTTAACCTAGAGGGTAGCTACCAACAACTCCTTAAAAATTAGGTGATGTGTCCTCTTTGACTGCAAGAGAAGTGTAGCTTTGGTGCACTTGATCTCCCACTTGCTTGATTGCCTTTGATTTTGAGCTATTGGAGGGAATCTCGAGGATCCCTTGGCTGCCTTTGGGAGTTATGGAGGTCGAAAATCTTCCTAGAATCTCTCCTTTTTGACTACTCCAAGTTTCAATTCAAAATATTCATCAAAAGTGAAATATCTTCATGATTATCCTGCATTTAACCCATATTAGGAATTTGAAGTATGACAAGCCTTAATCACCATCTACACTAGCAACATAAGACCATAATATAATTAAATGTGAGAAAGAGAGACTTAATAAGGCTAAACAAGTGACAATTAACCCCTCTAATTATACCTAATCATGGAGCTCATCACCGACATTGAGGCCACGAAGGGACGAACATTTTCTTTTATGTGGTGGAGGTGGCTGGAATCTTTTATTGTAGAAATTTATAAACACAATAATGTATTTCTGGATTCTCCTGATCTAACAAATTTAATCTTATGTTAAATACAGAATCCTTCCATTTAATTCTTTGTGGAAATTAAGTCATCAATTGCAAAACACATATGAAGCAAAATCAATCGCACATAACAAGATGTTTTACTGGGAAAGCTTAAAGCTAAAAACCCCAACTATCATATATTATGTATATCAATGGAACATGTAACAACCTCATACAAAGCTCAGCTCATAGAGCTCTCAGTACAATATACAATCGTCACACACTGTCATGTAGAAATTTGCATATCTATGCACCAATTTCTTGCCTCCTGACGGCCTGCCTCCACTGCACAATCCCTGCTAAAGAAGAACCCTAAATGAATTCAACCTTGCCTTGCCTTGACTATGCAATACTCATAGGAATCTCCACTGTGTGTGTGGATGCATTGAATGCATCACTATAGTCACAACATATAGTCCATCTCACGCTTTCACCTATCTCTCTACTAGGTCTCCACTGGATCTGACATGCAAGTAGTTAATTGTTGTATTTCTTCAGTAGCAAGTAAGACACTACTTGTGAATTAATTAAATAAATAATTCACTCATCTATCACTAGTGTATGTTCATTTACAACTAGCACAACTGAGTTAAACTCACTGAACTAAGTTAAACTAAATAACAACTCACATAACTACTCTTTCAACTCTATTACAACTTGCCACTGTTAGTTATAACGAAGCCCTCCATGCATGAGTCACCAACCACCCTAGGAATTGCATAATTCCTTCAGCCCACATTTGTGCCACATCTGTTGATCTGAAAATGAAAGTATTTGTACTGTTGTTCAAAGTATTCATTTCCATTAAATTAAGTGTGCAAAGTGTTTGTAATGTCTTGCAAGTAAAACAAAGTGTTCTTGGTAACTATTTATGAGTTTAAGTATGAGGGAATGTTAATTAAATTTATTGTTTAACATCTTGAATCTGAAATACATAGCAGAATAACTTCACCATAAACGCACAGCAACATGATGAGGCAGTTCACCCCTCCTGGGCTACATCTGTCGAGTCCAAGGCTCCCAATGGGCATGTCCTTGATATATTATGATGCTCAAATTGGTTTTACAGTGAGAAAGAAGCCTAAACAGGCTGAAAAAGCTGTGGAAATGAATTCAGAAGACAAAAATAAGCTAAGTATGGCTTTTATTTCACCTCAAACAGTGAAGTGTAGCCCTATGCAGCTCCATTTCCCTCATGGCCCTGATGGCTCTCCAAGCTTCCCTGAAACAAAAATGGCTGAAAAACACCTCTGTTGGCTCTGCAACCTATTCCAATGGCTCCAAAATGCTCATAATAGTCAAAATTAACTAAAAATTCGTCCCATTTGGATCAATATTGTGAAATTTATGCCAAAAACAGTGTTTTGCCCAATGTCACTTGAAAATCCCACTAAAAGTGGGCTAACTGGAGATATCTGGAGTTAAATTTAGTGAACAGCGCCAAATCTGGGTGCGCTCCTCCAAATTCGGCGGACCCACTGGTGGTTACAATAAATTTCAGGCGGTGTGGTCACATGACTCACCCCCACACTAACCGTCGAGTTTTATGCCACCTGTAACCGTATAATGTCATATTAAATGTGGCATGGGAATGGTCACATGACGTGGCGCAAACCGCCACCATGACTACCGGATGGGTGTCTCCTGGTCCCGAGACCTAGGACATATGGTATGGTGGCTAGCCCTTAGGGGTTGGCCCCCTTTAAACTCCGTCGGAAATATTTTAGCACCTAGTTCTTCGTTGGAGGTCACATGGACAGGGGTCGGCTTCATAGGGGCTTAACCCACTTCCGCCCAACCTTCATTCAGAACCAACCATCGTCGACCTGACTGCTGACCCATTTGCATGTAGGTCGGTTCGACCTCTGCCCTTGACCTTTTCACATTCAGTCCTGCACAAGATTTGCGTTTAGAGTGACCCGTGAACGTTCGGTTCAGGTCATGCCCGACTGACCTGAACACATTCAGCTCAGGTCGGTTGCCAACCATCACCATTTTTCAAACAGTAATAAACTTTTGGCCTAGGGCCACGTGGCAGCCTCTGGGTAGGCCATGTGGCACCCTATAATAGACCACCAAAAAACCTTTTAAAAAATGAAATTTTGCCATAATTTTTTTCTGAAGATAACAAAAATTTCTAAGTTCAAAGGTCATGTTTTGAAGGTTATTGGGCGTTTTAAAACTTCAATATCTTCCTCATATGACATCGGATTTGGGTCCCGTTTGCGGTGCTAGAATCGTAGCGATGAGGCCTATCCGGTCGTTTAGTTTGCAACCAATTCTGAGCAGTTCCAATTTTGAGCATTTTTTTCCTCTTGGACATGATCACCTGATCACACCTACCCATTGGGAAGCTTTTGGACCCAAAATCCTTCAATTAATTGTTAAGAAGATGAGGGTACAGATCCCTCACCTTTTCCACCTCAATCCATTTTTCCTTACTCGGTTTGCTGCCTTTAAGACCAACCCAAACATAATCAACATTTCCCCTCCTCGAAGTGCATGTCCTTCTGTCAAGGATAACATCCTCTTTCAACTCATCAAAAATTCTGGTGAGAAATCCTCTATGGATGGCGACTGAATGTCACTTTTATAATCAACAATTAAAGGAGGTTCATGCAAACGTAAATTTTCCACATTCACAATGGAATACATTTGCACATATGAAGGCAAATCTAGTTGGAAAGCATTATTTCCAACTTGTTTAAGGATCTTGAATGGACCATAACGAATAGGCTTCAGCTTTTTACCTTCTCCTTGCATTATTTCCTTACTAATATGCAGCCATACCTCATCCCCTTCTTGAAACTTATGATCAACTCTATGTTTATCATGCCTCTCCTTGTACTTGCCTTGAATTTTTTCAAGTTGTTCTTGATCCTGCTGATGTATGAGCTGAATTATTTCAATGAACATGCGAGATTTGTCAATTTCACTATGCCCATCAATGGCCACATCCTTCTTAAGAATGAAATCTAAAGGTGACTAAGGAAAATACCCAAAGCAAGCTTCAAAAGGTGAAGTATTTGTAGAAGAGTGCTTGGCTCGGTTGTAAGCATGCTGAATGTAATGCAAGTGCTCATCCCAAAGCTTGGGATGCTTGCTGCAATAACCTCTCAAAAGATGTACAATGGTTTTGTTCACTACCTCTGTTTGGCCATCTGTTTGCGGATGGAAAGCAGTACTCTTCTTCAACTTGGTGTCCATCATCTTCCATAGATTGGACCAAAAATTCCCAACAAATCTGGAATCCCTGTCACTAACAATAGAAGTAGGCAAGCCATAATGAACCCATACATGTTGAAAATATAAATCAGCAGTTTGTTTAGCAGTTATAGATTTCTTACATGGCATAAGAATACACATCTTGCTGAATCTATCGACTACTACATAAAGATAATCATGTTGCTTTCTAGATAATGGTAGACCTCCAACAAAATCCATAGAAACACTTTCCCATGGTCTAGAAGGTACCGACAATGGCATATATAAACCAAGCTTCCTATTGCTAGGCTTTCTTGTAGCACATAATGAACAACCTCTAATGAAACATGAAACACTATCTACCATGCGAGGCCAATAAAAATACCTTTGTAAATGTGCCACCGTTTTGCTGACCCCGAAATGTCCAGCTATGAGAGAATAATGAGCCTCTCTCATGATGCTTAGCCTCTCCCCCTGTGGTATACATAAATTTCCCATATGAAACAACAAATTATTATGAAAATGATAATCATTCTCCTCAACATGATTCCCTTCACTCAAGTTAGCATACACATCCTTAAAATCAACATCTGATGCATATTGTTCTATGTAGCTCTCATGTACAATAGAATCATTCTCAAGTAAAGTAGTAGCACTAATAATAGGCCTTGAAAGCATATCAAAAAATTTAATTTAAATACCTTTCTTGTACCTTATTACCAAGTGAAATTGTTGTAGGAAGCCCATCCATCTGAATTGTCGTGACTACTGCAATTTACTTTGAGATTGCAAGTACTGTAAAGGCTGATGGTCGGTATGAACAACTGTTTCTTTGCCCATCAAATAGTGTTTCCACTTTTTGACGCTTTGTACCAACGCATACAACTCCTTATCATATGTAGGATAATTCACAACAGCACCATTAAATGTCTTAGAATGAAATGTGATAGGCTTACCATGCTATAAGAGAACTACACCCATGGCGTAATAACTAAAATCTGTCTGAATCTCGAATGGCTGTCTCAAGTCCGGTAATGTAAGGATCGGCGCTGAAATTATCTTCTCTTTCAAAGACTCAAAAGCTTTTTGTTGCTTGCCTCCCCATTGGAAAGCACGCTTCACACTTGTCACTGCAAGCATAGGAGCTGCTATGGCAGAGAAGTTAGAAATAAACTTCCTCCAATACTGAGCTGCACCCAAAAAACTTCTTACCTCTGTAATGGATTTGGGAGTAGGCCAATTCACAATGGCTTCTACCTTAGAAGGATCAATTCTCAAAGCACCTCCTCCTACTATGTGTCCTAAATAAACCAAAGAAGTCTTTCCAAATTCACACTTTGACATTTTAAGAAACAACTGATTTTTCTTCAAAATATCAAGTACTTTCTTAACATGCATGACATGCTCTTCTCTAGTCTTGCTGAAAATTAAGATGTCATCTAAGTAGACAATAACAAAATCATTAAGAAAAGGACATAAGACATCATCCACTACCCACATGAAAGTTGCAGGTGCATTGCATAAACCAAACGGCATAAAAGCCACTCAAAGAGTCCCTGTTTGGTTTTAAATGTTGTCTTCCAAATGTCACTTTCTGCAATTCTAACTTGATGATAACCACTACGTAAGTCTAACTTAGTGAAATATTTAGCATCTTTCAGCTGATCTAACAAATCATCTATCCTTGGGAGTGGGTAACGATTCTTTACCGTTATCTTGTTCAATGCCCTGAAGTCCACACACATGCGCCAAGTTCCATCTTTCTTTGGAATCAACACTATCGGTGACCCACATGGCGAAGTGCTTGGTCTTATGAATCCTTTTTCCAACAAGTCTTTAATTTGCCTCTTGATTTTAGCATTCTCCATGATAGACATGCGGTACATGCCTATGTTAGGAAGAGGACAATCTTGATGTAGTTGGATTTCATGTTGAATCTCCCTTTTAGGAGGTAAACCTGTCGGTTCCTGAAAAATATCATGATGTGCATCAACTACATCATATAAATCTGATTTAAGCTTGGAATCACAATTTTCAAATGACTCATGATTCACATCAACCTTGGGCTTAACCATAAGAAGTACAAAACTCTTACTAGAATGCACTAGACTTTTTACCTGTCCCGCATTTACCATCGCTATATTTGCCTTCTTGCGATGTGCTCTGACAGTGAACTCCTTGCCATCTTTAAAGAGATGATACTTATTTTCATGGCGATGGAATATCGCTATCCTGTCAAATAAGTAAGGACTTCCCAAAGAAATTCCTGATATATCAAGCGGCACTACATCAAGTTCAACTGTGTCAATAAAGTGTGCAGTAATTGTGAAACACAATATACACTTTCTTGAGACTTGTAAGTTTGCATCCTTGCATATCCATCCAAGTGGATATGGCTTGGTATGTGGAATGGTCTCAATTTTAAGTTGTTTGACCAAGTCTTCTGATATGAGATTTGCTTGTGACCCACTGTTAAACAGTGTGTCAATTTTTGTATGTTTTGAGACTGCCCTCACATGGAACAATTCAATTCTTTCTTCCTCATTTGGAGCTTGTACATGACAATTTGAGGTACTAGTGCTTGGCTTAGTTTCAGTTTCCTTTCCCTTCATACTTTTCAAACACATGGCTGCAATTTTGGTTTCGTCACCTGAATCATCACCTAAGTCTTGTGGTGTAGTTGTAGTAGCTACAGTTTTCTTCTTTCCTTTGTTTTTGTTAAACTGAGTTCTTTTTTTAGGATGTAATTTCCAACAGTTTTTCTCTTCATGGCCTTCTCTTCAACAGTGTTTACATATCACTTTCTCACCCTCTTGTTTGATATATGCATTCTTTTTGCCTTTTCCCTTAAAGGTTTTATCTTTGTTTTTCCCCTTAAAAGGCTTGTTTCTACCCTCATCAAAAGTGTTTTTCCCTCTAGCCTCTAAATGCGTAGCTTGTACACAAACTTCGTCTAGACTAGTAGGATTGAACATAAGGATAGTATGTCTAAGGTAGCTATGCAAATGGCCTATATATTTCAGCAAAGTATCTTGACTTTGTAAGTCTACCCCTAATAAGAGTGTTCTTCTCCTAAACTCTTGGGTGTAGTCTTTTACATTTTGTCCCTTAAGTTGTTTGAAGTTTTGCCAGTTCATGATAGCATTTTTTAAATGAGCTAATGGATAAAATTTATTTTTAATTGCAGTAATAAATTCAGCCCATGATAAAGTGATCTTACCATGTTTTTTAATTTCATTTTTGGTCTTGGCTTCCCACCATACCAATGCTGCTCCATCCATTTTCAAAGAGGCTAACTGTATCTTGGTGTCGTCATCATGAAGGTTCTATATCCTCAAGTAAACTTCCAACTTTCTTATCCAATTGTTGAGTTTCTTGGCATTGACTTCACCGTTAAACATAGGAAACTCAAATTTGACATCAGGCTTTAAAAATGGACTTTTACCAGTAGTTTTAGACTTGTGAGATTGATTCACCGAAGTTGAGGATGAATATGCAGAGGAAGAGGATGAAGATGGGGATGGTGGATCACCATTTCCTCCGTGTCCTTTCTTTGACTTGTCATCACTTTTATTTCCTCCTGAAGAACCCTCTCCTTCTTTCTGGTTTTTAGACCCTTCTCCAACAAGCCTATCATTCCTTTCTTGGTAGAGTATCCTCACCATCTCCGTCATGTCCAAGAAAGCCTTTCGAAACACCCGTTTCTCTTCTTTGGGATCCATATCTTCAGGAACTTCTCCCTCTCTTGAAGACATGTTTGAGGCTTCTTCAATGGCTCTTAGAGGTGGCTCTCTGACCCTTCTTGGTTGTGGATTACTTTGTGCACTAACCAAGTGTCCTTCACCTCTCTTGAGTTTAAGCCTAGTAAGCATCAAAACTTGCAAACAATCAACTATATCTTTGCACAAAACAAATGTTGAGTAAAAATCTAGCTCCTAAGGCTCAAATCTTTAGCTCTTATACCATCTGATCTGAAAATGAAATTATTTTTACTATTGTTCAAAGTATTCATTTCCATTAAATTAAGTGTGCAAAGTGTTTGTAATGTCTTGCAAGTAAAACAAAGTGTTCTTGGTAACTATTTATGAGTTTAAGTGTGAGGGAATGTTAATTAAATTTACTGTTTAACATCTTGAATCTGAAATACACAATAGAATAACTTCACCATAAACACACAACAACATGATGAGTCAGTTCACCCCTCCTGGGCTACATTTGTCGGGTCCAAGGCTCCCAATGGGCATGTCCTTGATATATTATGATGCTCAAATTGGTTTTACAGTGAGAACGAAGCCTAAACAGGCTGAAAAAGATATGGAAATGAATTCAGAAGACATAAATAAGCTAAATATGGCTTTTATTTCACCTCAAACAGTGAAGTGTAGCCCTATGCAGCTCCATTTCCCTCATGGCCCTGATGACTCTCCAAGATTCCCTAAAAAAAATCGCTGAAAAACACCTATGTTGGCTCTGCAACCTATTCTAATGGCTCTAGAATGCTCATAATAGTCAAAATTGACTAAAAATTTGTCCCATTTGGATCAATATTGTGAAAGTTATGGCAAAAACAGTGTTTTGCCTAGTGTCACTTGAAAATCCCACTAAAAGTGGGCTAACTGGAGATATCTGGAGTTAAATTTAGTTAACAGCGCCAAATCTGGGCGCGCTCCTCCAAATTCGGCGGACCCGCTGGTGGTTACAATAAATTTCAAGTGGTGTGGTCACATGACTCACCCCCACACTAACCATCGAGTTTTATGCCACCTGCAACCGTATAATGTCATATTAAATGTGGCATGGGAGTGGTCACATGATGTGGCTCAAACCGCCGCCATGATCGCCGGATGGGTGGCTCCTGGTTTCGAGACTTGGGACATATGGTATGGTGGCCGGCCCTTAGGGGCTAGCCCCCTTTAAACTCCGTTGGAAATCTTTTAGCACCTGGTTCTTCGTTGGAGGTCACATGGACAAGGGCCGACTTCATAGGGGCTTAACCCACTTTCGCCCAACCTCCATTAAGTACCAACCGTTGTCGACCCGATTGCTAACCCATTTGCATGCAGGTCGGGTCAACCTCTACCCTTGACCTTTTCACATTCAGTCCTGCACAAGATTTGCGTTCAGAGTGACTCGTGAACGTTCGGGTTGGGTCGTGCTTGACTAACGCGAACACGTTCAGCTTGGGTCGGTTGCCAACCATCACCATTTTTCAAACAATAATAAACCTTTGTCCTGGGGCCACGTGGCAGCCTCCGGGAAGTCCACGTGGCACCCTCTTATAGGCCACCAAAAAACCTTTTAAAAATGAAATTCTGCCATAAATTTATCTGAAGATGACAAAAATTTTTGAGTTCAAAGGTCCTGTTTTGAAGGTTATTAGGCGTTTTAAAACTTCAATATCTTCCTCATAAGACATCGGATTTGGGTCCCATTTGCAGCACCAGAATTACAGTGACGAGGCCTATCCGTTCATTCAGTTTGCAACCAATTCTAAGCAGTTCCAATTTTGAGAATTTTTTTCCTCTTGGACATGATCACCTGATCATTTGTTCACTGAAATAAAGTGCTCCAAGAGAATAAGTTACTATTTATTGTCTGATTATTATTAAGGGCTAATAATATTCGACATGCATTCTATTTTTAGATTAGCGATCTATAAATAGAATTTTCCCATCTTCTAAAAATAGAAATTCATCCAAATAAATAATTTTCTCAACCATCTAGAATTAGCATCCTGCTAATTTTATAATATTCTCACCATTCTAAAAATAGACATACACCTAAAAATAGCATGTGTGGGCCCCACCTAGTTTAGGTGATTATTTTTC
This sequence comes from Pinus albicaulis, assembly GCA_034641835.2. NCBI lineage: Eukaryota > Viridiplantae > Streptophyta > Pinopsida > Pinales > Pinaceae > Pinus > Pinus albicaulis. Next base: position 808,060,628 of record CM076582.1, on the reverse strand, counting down.
ACTAGGATCAAGGAATGATGTTTCCAGATGCCAATTTTATTGTTTCTTGTTGCCATATTCAACATTTATCATTTCACGATTGTTCAGGGACATCAATTTTAAGATTTTTCATCATTGGTGTCGTATTTGTGGCTACTGGTGTTATTGTTGCTGCAAGTAGCACCTAATTTGTGTTTCTTCTCCGGTGTTTCAATTCCTGGGGGATTTCTAGATGGGGGGTGGATGTTTGGGGTTTGATGATATGGGATTTCATCGATAATTCTTTGTTTTCACTAGTGTCTCTCTTGGACTAGCAGGGTTGCGCGATGGTGGTATGGGGTGGCGGGGTGGCTGCATGTTGGGGTAACAAGAGCGTATCTCCGATTTCCACCATATGTTTAAATTTTTTGGGGGACACGGGGGGTTCCATTTGTCTTTCCACCTACCATCTTTATGATTATACGATTTTTCCTTTTGGGACACAAATGATTATTCTTGGGATCGACGACACATAATTTCGGAATTTCATTCCTCTCTAGGGTATTTATATCATTATCGTATATTTGGTTGGGACGTGACTTCCCAAGCTTTCTGTATTTATTCTATCGGATCCACTTATCTCGGGGGTTCTGATATTCTCTGACACCTGGTATATTTATTATATTTTATTCCCTTAATGCACATATTGCCGGCGTGACTCTCCTGCCCGCGGGTCTTTTCTTATTAAATTATTGTTCATGTTTGTGTACGTGCCACGACCCAAGCGCTTGTTTCAACCACGGGTCTGACTGGGTGACAACTAGATGTGCTTGACTTTGTTTACCTGCTTTGGGTCTTTTCTGACACACATCTTATATGGAGGACTATCTGACATCCCTTGATGGGGACACGTCGGCACAAGAATTATTTCTACAAGCCACCCTGGAGGCGGAACGCTTGGGTGGTAGACCACCTGATGAATTAGATGGGGAATCACCCCACTTGGTTGATGGAGATGGGTCCAGGACCACCGATGTCGTGTGGCCACAGCACTGAATTTTCATGGGACATGCGATGTGCCATTTCTAGAATCTTCCTTCGGGCCTCAGCAGGGGGTGCCTTTGACACATGGTATCAACAATGGACGTGGGGTTTCCTCTGATCAACCCTCCCATGATTCTTAGAAGGTTTTGGCTCATGTGCAATGAAGACGTAGACAGGGGACCCGAGTTGTAAAATGTGTTATGGAGCCAAAAATCCTCAGTTTTAGACATGACATCCTGTGGGATCGGATTCAAAGCCTTCATAACAAGGCCCTGGTGGGGAGATGGTATTTTGAAGGGGGTCAAGATTTGGATATGGAGGCATGAGTTCTGGCTCAGTGGAACCCTCTACTTGGTTACACCTTGGAGGTAAGTGTGTTACTAAATCACTGGTACAGTTTCCACTTTATCCACCAGGAAAATGTTGAGAAGGTTTTGGGAATGTCGTGGGTTCGGGGTCATAGTTTTTTGTTTCTTCACCACTGGTATGTGGGTTTTAATCCCATCACCAACAATTCAAGAAATCGATGGACTTGGGTTAAACTTCCCAAACTCCCCCTTGAATTCTGGTCAAAGCAGACACTTATTGATATTGGAAATGCTTTGGGTTCTTTTTGTTTACATGGACCTGAGGTCTTTGGGGACGCAGGAAAAACGTCTTGCATGGTTACTAGTGGAGTCGACATGTCTGGTGGACTCTCATAACAAATATTACAATGGGTTTCCCTCTGCTTTCAATAACAGGTTGACTACTGGAACATACCATTCTGATGTTTATTATGTCATCATACTAGGCACCTTCTGGAGCACTGTCTGTGACGACTCCATGCTCAGGCATCGTTGCGGGGAAATCAACGTCATTATGGATGCTCTAGATCGAATGGTCGTGACTCCACTCGTCGAGATGCTGAATCTGAACCAGGTACTTTTCATTCGTTAGATGATATTGTGGATACTAAATTTGAGATTCCTCTCTCACATTTTGATCAACCTTCTACTTTTCATGAGGATCCCTGCTCGGGGAACGACCCTATTTCATCCCTACCTACGGGCACATCCCTACCCCTTTATGATATTGTTAATCCTCTACCATTTTCCCTCCCTGAGCAATTGATACATTTTCCTCCATCGAATCCCACTGATCCCTCATCCTCTGTGGTCCACGAGACTTCGTGCCCACCTTCAGATCCTTTGAACCTATCCTCTCCCCACAACTCTATTGAAAATGATTTGGAGTTCCTGAAACACAACCCTAATATGGATACGTTAGTCCTCACTATGCATAATTCCAGTCAAAATTTCATCTCTCCCACCATTAGCCCGAGATTTGGCAAAAATATCACCACTCGCAAGAAGGATGGCAGGGGCAACCGACATTTTCGTGGTTGGAGTCACATACAACAACTCATTTTTTACTATGGTGGTCTATGTGACTTTCTTATTTTTTATTCCTCCCTTCCCAGGGCCCTTAGAGCATAGCTTCCTTGTTCATCGGCCTCATGAGGACCATCCTCTCCTACAATATTCATGGCTTGGGGGATGCCACAAAGAGACTTTCCCTTCATCACATTTTTCTGTCCCTCCATCCCTCCATTATCCTTGTACAGGAAACCATGGCCCCGAGCCTCTTAGCTATTGAATTTTTCTGTGTCATTCTCCCTCATTGGTCCATATCCATTCTGGGCTCAAGCGGACTATCGGGGGGTCTCATTTCTATGTGGGATCATCGCAATGCAAAATTTTAGGCTTATAATTTTTTTGATGGCATATTGCTCATTGGTCACATCTGGGGTTCGGCTCGGAGGATTCATATTTGGAATATCTATGCACCATATTCGGACCATCGCCACTTTTGGGATCACGTTCAGGACTTTGGAATAATAAATATTAGCTCTCTTATTATTTCAAGTGATTTTATTGTTATTTTATATCCCACTGAATGTTGGGGCGCCATATCCCATGAGGATCCTCTCTCTAATTATCTCCTTCAGATTTGTGATGAACACCATTTCTATGATGTCCAGCCATCCCCACTTGTTCCTACCTAGAAAAATGACATACATGGACATGAATATGTTGGGAAAATATTGGACACATTCCTTGTCCACCATAGTCTACATGAAACTCTTGGAAACTGCAGATCTAATGTGATACAGACTCATGTTTCTAATCATTTCCCAAATTCATTAATATGGAGCCAGGAGGGGCTCAGGAGGGGTATCCCCTTCAAATTCAACTCTACATGGCTTGAGGATACATCTTTTAATGCTTTGGTTACTAAATGTTGGGGTACTGGAAAGGATGGAAATGGGATGCAAACTATGAAAAAACGCACTAGATGGCTATTTGATCTAAAGAGTAAAGTGTGGATTTGGGAGCAAAAGAAAAAAATAGACTTGTTGTCTGAAATGAGCTCCATTATTGCTAAGATTAAGGCCATCATACACTATTTCTCTAAGGACTACCCCGACAATATATCACTTGATAGGATCAAGGATCTAGAAATCAGGACAAAAAAATATTGATCATTCAGTAGAAAACATGGAGTTTGAAGAGCAGGGCGACCTGGATCAAGGATGGGAATAGGAATACCAAGTTCTTTCAGAAGTTTTCCAATCATAGGAGGAACAAGAATGTAATTTGGCGCATTATGGGGCAGGACGATTCATATAAATATTATGATGAGGAGCTTAAAGCGGAGGCTAAAATGTTTTTCGAAAAGAGTTACAGGGTTACTGCTACTGAAAATATAGAGGATCAAATTTGGGCTATCCAGGAATATCCGATTATGTTCAATCTGGAGGCAAATAACCTTCTATACCGCTCGGTTACACTTAAGGAAATTCACACTGTTTTGGCATCATTTCAGAAGGATAAATGTTCGGGCCCTGATGACTGGACAATTGAATTTTTTATCCACTTTTTTCACCTGATGGGGAACGACATATGTGCCATGGTATAAGAATACCACTTATATGGACATATTTTGGGGGCTCTGAAGTCCACTTTCATTGCATTGATTCCAAAGGTTAGAGAACCAAAATTTTTTGGGGATTTCTGACCTATATATTTATGCAACATTTTATATAAATTAATCTCCAAAGTTATTGCGGAGAGACTAAAGGATCCTCTATCCACCCATATTACCCCTGAGATATTTGGGTTTTTAAAGGGTAGATCGATTTATGATGCGGTGGCTATAGCCAAAGAATGAATTCACTCTGCTCATATTGGGAAAAAGAAAACAACTGTGATGAAGATTGACCTAAAAAAAAACATATGACTGTGTTGATTAGTGACTTCTCTGACTTATCCTTGTTAATATTGGCATCAATCACCAGAATATGGAATGGATTATGGCATGCATCTTAGACATCTAGTATGTTGTTCTAGTAAGTGGTTACCCCACTGATTTCTTTCGAGGACAATAAGGACTACGCCAGGGCTGCTCTCTATCCCCTCTACTCTTTATTTTGGTTATGGATGGCATAAGTAGGAAAATTTCTGATGCAAGGAACCTCGATCTTTTAAGAGGCTTTAATTTTACTTCTTTGATTACTATTACTCATCTTCTATTTGTTCATGAATTTCTCACTTTCGGGGAGGGTGATGGGGAACAATGGGAAGTGATACACTATATTTTCAACCATTATGGGGAAGCCTCAGGCCTACTCATTAATGGTTACAAGACTTTCCTCTATCACTCTAATGGAGATCCAGATGTATTCAGATATATTGCTAACATGTTTCAGGTTCAACATAGACACATCAAGGAGGGCTTCTCATACCTTGGATACAGATTAAAACTGAACTCCTACAAAGGTGGGGGTTAGGATTGGATCCTTTCCCAGATCGACCGAAAAATTTCTATGCGGGAAAATAGATTTTTATCTCTCAGCGAGCGGCTTACCCTCATCAACTTAGTGTTACAACAGATGTATACATACTATATGCACTTATTTTCTATCCCCTCTCATATTTTTGTCAAGATCTGGTCCAAGATATCACGGTTTTTATGGGCGGATTGACAATCGGGGCGCAAGTATCACCTTGTTGCTTGGGAGGACCTATCAAAACCAAAACAGATTGACGGATGGGGTATATTGGATACTCAGGCTTTCACATACTCCCTTCTTATAAAATCTTTATGGCAGGCTCTATTCCACATGTTATGTGGAGTGGGATCATTGCTGCTAAATATTTCCATGGCATGCACATTTCACAATGGTTTCAATCTTCTGAAATTGGAAATAGGTTGGGTTATTATATTTGGAGAATATTTCAACAGGTTAAGAGATTTTTTCTCAATAGAGCCAAGTGGGCTTTTGGCAGGGGAAATGAAATTTTTATTGGTATTGATCATATCATGGGTATTCCAGATCTATATTGCATCTCTATGGATACCATTGTGACCTTACAACACAGGGGTGTTATCTTATTGGAACATGTCATTGCTGGATGGGATGGCCACATCCCACAATGGAAGGATGCTACCACTCTCCTGTTAATTGGAAATCCGGTAATTGAATGGAATCAATATACTTCCGCTCCCTGAAAGACCAGATTGTTGGGCAATGGGACACATGACGAGACTACTTAGGAAGGCCCGATGTGGGGAGGAGCTTTGATTGTCAAAGAAATATACCAACATATTTGATTACCTTTTATGGGACAAGACAATTCTTAGTTCATGCCCATTTGGAGGATGTAGATTCCATTGAAGATCATTTTATTTTCTTGGTTAGTATGGAGAAATAAGATTCTCATGTGGGATAACCTCTATCGGAAGGGACTCATTGGACCTGGCATCTTCTTACTCTGTGATTGTTTTGAGTAGACCGCTCTAGAATTATTTCTTACCTACCAATTTGCTTTACAATTATGGGATCTTATCCTCAACAAATTCCACACTAGGGCACGTCAGTTTTTAACAATCTATCAGTGCTTAGAGTGGACCATGAAATGAAAGGATGTTAATTAATACATACTAATTTTTATTATTTGGGAGATCTGGAAAAGAAGAAACAGGGTCATATTTGATGGATATATACAAAACCCCTACTGCACTATGACAAAGATTCTTTCTTGGCTTGCTGAATTGACTCCTCGCCCTCACACAGTTCGTGATCTGTCACACTGTTCACTGAGAACTGAAATCAAGATTCTTGTTGGTTTTGTTGACAAAGCGACAAAAGATGGAAACTATGGTTGTGGTGTTATTCTTTACAGGGATTCAAATGACAAATATATTTTACAGTGGGGAGAGGGAGATGGCACAAACACCATATTTGAACTTCTGGCACTGTGGGGATTGTTATGGTTTTCCAAGAAACTGGCTATGGATCATTTATATATCTATCGGGACTCGCAGACCATTGTTCAGACTTTCAAGGGCTCAACGGATTTTGACCCTCCACATCTCATATATTGGCACAGGAGTCCAGAAGATCTCTTAAAAGAATTCCACTTTACTTCATTAGATCACATCTTCTATGAACAAAACACAGAGGCAGATTTAATGTCCAAGAGGGGGCTGCAACTGGAGATGCATATATGTATTTCTCCCACACCACATCGGGCCATGTGGTTGTATCCAGATTCTATAGATGGATGAATCATTAGGGGAATTTTGAGGTCTAAAATGGGCCTCCTAAGGAAATTATAAAATAATAGTGAAAATAATAAAATAATATTTGATTACATCATCAAATTTTAGAGGGAAAAAAGAAAAAACTAATTTTCAACTCGTATTTTCAACATATCTCCCAAATTTTTTACTCAAATTTCGAGCGAGAGTACTTGTTGGATGCAAAATTTATTTCCTCATCCAAGGAGTACCCATGTTTCATACCTTTGATGGACCCTGCTATACGAAAAATGAGAAATACATGAAAAATGTGATTGCAAGCACGTCTTTTCCTGTATTTCTCATTTTTCACGTAGCGAGGTCCATTGAATGTATGCAACATGGGTACTCCTTAGATGAGGAATTAAATTGTGCATCCAACGAGTACTCCCGCTCGAAATTTGAGTAAAAACTTTGAGGGATAAGTTGAAAATACGAGTTGAAAAAGTAGTTTTATTATTTTATTATTTTTTAATCTTTTTACCATTTTACTTAAAAAATGGTGAATCATCCCCCATGGTTGACATCATCATCTTGAATCCTATTGACTCTTATAAAATTTATTTTGGTTGGACATTTTTCTTAGGAGGCTCATTTTAGACCTCAAAATTCCCCTAATGCTTTTCTTTACTTGTTGTTTTTTATCATGCTCGTATGTCATCTTGTTCTCTACAATTTTTGGATCTTAAATCTCTTTGGGAAATGATGCCCTCCCTTTCATATGGAGGATTCACATGTTGCACTACTCTATCACATGTTGCACTACTCTATCACATGCTGTAAATTTTGTTTTTGCATGTTGATTTTCATGCAATCCTTCTATATCCTCTTCCTTTATTGTAAGATGCATAACAATTTGGAGACTATGCATAGATGGATGTAAACTATTTTTCCCAACTTAATCAAAATTTGTTTGTTTTTTTCTTTTGAAAAAGAACATCAAAACATATATTTCATCATACATCTCAGGTTGCTAAAATTAAAAAATTCATAAGAGTTAACTAAATTATAATTTTATTTAAGAATTTTGATCCCTTTCGGTGCTTGGTAGATCTCGAATTAAGATGGATCTAGGTTGGTTTAATTCCCCCCTTTAAATAGGATATATTCCACATGAATACCATGGGAAATACTATGGATTCTGAAAAATATGGAGCTAAAAAACCATTGGTAACTTGACCAATTCAAGTTTACTTTAACTACTTAACAAATATTAATTAAAAATAATACTAATGTAGAGTTTGTTTTTTAACATAGGTTTATTTTTATTTTTATTTCAAGTTTACCTTAAGTACCCAACAAAAAATGATAAAAAATAATAATAACATAGAATTTTTATTTTAACATAACGTTATTTTAATTTTAATTTTAATTTATTTTGACCAAATCAAAATGTTTACAGGACATAACATTACAACATCTCTTGCATATTGAGTTGGAGAGTGACTCTCGTCACAATTAAAAAAATCATAAGAGTTAACTAAATAATTTTATTTAAAATAGTAATTATTAATTGTCTGAATCTTTCAGACGTCAACTGTGTAGAATATTTCTCTGTCTGACATTTTGGGTGGACACTCCACCCATCATCAAGGACCATAAAGAAAACAAATGGTAGAAATAATTAATATATAAGTTAAACATATATATACATTTTTAAAAAATCATGTAACATTGTTCTTAACCTTGGAGATTCATCCCCACTTTATTACAAAGAATCATATTCTATAAATATGTTTTGTTACAATAACATGGACCAATACCATGACTTATCAATACCATATGCCCAAAAAAACATAATTCATTTGATATGACACTTGTTCATATGACATTTTTTTTAATTAATAAATTTAATTAAAAATGTTGAAAATACATAACTACTTTGGAAATAAATTTCAACCTTTGATTTGTGTATACTACTAAGAATATTCTATTGAGGTTAAATCCCTACCATCCAATTAATAATTATTGACAATTAATTTAAAATTCTGGAAGCCCTATTTCGAAATACACATGCATATTTGACACAATTATTATTTAAAATTTTGTTATTTATTTATTTATTTTTATTTGTGTGAGTATGTCCTTTAATAAATTTGAGTTATTTTATTTATTTATGTTTAATTTGTTTGTAGATATTTTGTGTTTTCATGTTCTTTTTCAATGTAAATTAAAAAAACTCACTAATTGAGACACTCTACAACCAAGTATGGGGTAGATGTTTAGACGTTAGATGTGAGATGTGTAGGAGTTAAATATGTGAATATATTTTAAAGATTGAGCTCATAATTATACATACGTTATATTTGTTATATAACATTTTTACTTCGTCAAATTGGATATAATTTTTTTTTTTTAATTAATAATTAATAATTAAAATAAAATTGAGAGAAACTAGTAAATTCATCGGAAGTTTTTGGGCTCTAGTGTAGAAATTAATTGTAGATTCAATACTGCTCATGTAATGTTCTAAAACATAAGACTCAAATCTACTCTACTCATCTGCGAAAAGCAATTCATGATTAAGAGCATATATAAAAAACACGCAACATGAATCAATACACATACACGCGGATATATCTAGGGGAAAGCAACTGCTCAAAACCCCTTCCTATCTGTATTACATTAGTAAGAAAATAGAGAAGAAGTATAACGTTTTCTCAAGCCTGAGCAACCTCAACACTAGTATAATCTATCTCACTGCCTCACAAACTCACTCTGGCCAACACTTAGCTAATTTTCCTACCTTCCAATCTCCTATTTCCTTGCATTATTTCTTAAGGATTTAGTCCCCCTATTAATTAGGGAAATCCCCATCCTGAACTGCACAATCCCTATAGGCCCTTCTGTGACTGCATGCACCACCTGCACAACTTGGATAATTATACAATTGATAGTATAATGCCCATGAACTCCAATCTCAACTAGATAACTAGAATTTCATGCATGCATGAGTTGGTTATTAGTTGATTGATCAGTTAACTGGTTGAACACTGAAGCTACACCCCACTGCTCGACTTCCTACTAGTTCATCCAACAGTTCGAACTAGTTAACTGAACTTAACTCAATTTAATTGAATTAAATTGCTACAACTGACATTAAACTCAACCTAGGCTCCTAAAATTTAGGAATCACTGTACACAACTCAAGTTAAGCCCATAACTCGAATTAACTAAGCTAACTAAGTGAAAACAACTCAGTTAACTCATTCAAGTTGTTTTGTGATGTGGAATTTCGATTTTCTCCTAATTTAATTGAAGGGAAAATTAAATCAATATTTTCTTGCTGCCATTTTTCAACATCTAGGTTTTTGCAACCCATGGTATTCTTAACTAATGATCAAACTATGATTAAAACATTTAAATTTAATATATATATATATATATATATATATATATATATATATATAGTTAATAATTAAAATAAAATTGAGATAAAATAGTAAATTTACGCATGGAGGTTTTTGGGCTCCACGTTTTATCAACCCATGGTTTTTCCCATGATATTCTTCTCTAATGTAGCCGATTTAAAGTGTAGAAATTATATAACATGCATGTATATCTTGGATTCACCCGATCTAACAATGTACTAAAGTTAAATACTGAATTGCTTCTACAAATATTTTGCGTAATTAAAAACACAATCGCTAATCACATGAACATGAAGAAAGATCAATCACACACATCACAGATAATTTCCCGGGGAAATATTACAGCTCAAAACCCCTCTATCATATATTGTATATTCCATAAGGAATCATGAAGCAATTACATACAACTCTTCTCACAAGAGTCCTCCTGTATTCAGCTAGTTGTCTCACATTGATCCAAACAAAATCGGGCCAATATTTAGCCAATTCTCAGCCTGCCATTAGCATGTCTTGCTCACACAATTCATGAGGAATGCAATCCCTAATCAAAAGTAATTTCATCCTTTCTCAACCGTGATGAGTATCATGGGCATCCTGTGGTGTTTTAACTACACTTAGGTAGCCTGCTAATATCACAACTGATAGTTACACTTCCCTTTCACCTAGATCTCAACTAGGTTTCCATTGGAATTGACATGCATGCTGCTAATAATAGTAATTCCTTAGTTGCATCTGAGATCACTGATTGTGAATTAAATAATATTTAATTCACTTGATCTCTCACTAGTGTATCTTCAATTACAACTAGCACAACTGATTTTAACTCACTTAATTGAGTTAAACTGATTACAACTTACATTGACTAATGCACCACTGTACTTCAAACTCCGTTACAACTATAATTACTCTACATACCTCACCAACTACCCTCAACTCGAAATTCATGAGTTAACTGAGTATATCACACTCAGTTAACTATTACAATTTATTTTGAGATTAGATTACATTTTATTGTCCATCTTAATTAAGGGATAACTAAAATAGACATGCAACAAATCTAGCCCACACCAATGTAGGTGCTGCTTGGACCTCCCGGTCCCACACTTAGTGTAGGTGTTGCTTGGACCTCTTGGTCCCACACTTAGTGTAGGTGCTGCTTGGACCTCATGGTCCCACACTTAGTGTAGGTGCTGCTTGTTGTTTCCAGATGCCAATTTCACTGTTTCTTGTTGCAAACTTCAACATAAAGGTATTCATCGCTAATTTGAGACATTCATTGCAATAAAAGCTTTTAGCTAGATCAAAATAAATCCTAATTTCCCCAACAAATATCATAATCCTAAAAAAATTTCATATCCAATTTGGCAAAGGAAACCACTCAATAAAGACACACTACACGAAGAATTTATAGCTCTGTGGATGCATGTCTTCAAGGTAAAACTTGGGAAAAACAATCTTTCTCACTTTGTTACATAACCTTCAAAGATTAGATTTTTCTAGGTTGTTCTATATGTTATTCATTTTATTTTATATGTTTGAATTTTTACTTACTAGTGTGAAGAGAAAAGCTAACACAAAAAAATTAAAATATGGTACATGCATTCCTACATTTTGGCTATATTTTTTTGTTCGCATTAATTTTTTTTGGAGTTGCTTAGTTTAGACTATGTCAACCATTAGTTTTAACCTCCACATGAAATTTCACTGGAATATCTCTCAAATATTCATAACAACTTAGTTTGGATACAATTATTATTGAGTTTTATTTAAGAGATGGAACGATATCATCTAAAATAAAATTAAACGAATGATAGTTAATATCCTTGACTCCTACAAAGACAAAGGTATATATTCTTATTGGATTTTACGATATAAAAAACGAGCTTATTAGGTTTTACGATTTAACAACAAGCTTCAAATAGACTATCTTAATTTATCGAGCTTATATATATATATATATATATATATATATATATATATATATATATATATATATATATATATATATAAATATATATATATATATATATATATATATATATATATATATATATATATATATACAAAACCAGCCTAGATCCATCTTAATTCCAGATCTATTAAGCACCGAGAGGGATCAATTCTCTCATGGTGCAAACCTTACTCAAAGGTTGGTTAATAAATAAATTTTCAAGTAACGATTTAAAATCATATCTTGAGTTTTGAATATGTTATGGTACTGATTGTTGAAGCCACAGTTTCAATTAAGTCATAATTTTAACTCCAAAATGTTTGGTGTTACTCATAGCATCACTTTTCGATTTGAGGGTCAATTTCAAGATTTTAAGTTTTTTATCAAGACTATGACTTTAAACAAGTAAAAAGTTTAACCACACCTTAGAAAAGAGTGCTACTAGTGACACCACTCTTTGGTTTGAGGTTAATGTAGTCACTCGATACGACCTCTAAAAAAATGGAAACTCTAGAGAGTTCTCATTAGGCTGGTAACTTTGTTATTTATGACCATTTAACTTGGTCTACATTTTTCGATATTTAAATGAAGTTGTATTATTGAAATATAGAGCATTAAGAATGCTTAAGTAGTAAAAGGGTGGAAATTATTTGACACTAAAACCAGTTGTGATGTTATCACATCAAATGATATTTGTACTTCAAAATCTATTCCTGGATTGGAAATGTTGAGGATGCGGGAAATGATTTAGAAATTATATGTTTGGCCATTTTTATGCATGTGGGAGTACAACCAATACACATGATTAAAATAAACAAAATAAGAAATGGTTTATAAGAGTTTGCAAAATGCATCCTTAAACCAATATTCTCTCTCATTTGACACTACAAAAGACATTTATTATCGGAATATGAGGTCAACTTCTGAAAACAACACCACTTACCAATTTGCTTCTACTACTTCCATGGAAAACAACTCATGTGAGACTCTTTGTTCTCAAAAGGAAGTTGGTCTAGCACAATTATGTCTTGATTATGTCGATGTCTATTCTAGACACATAATGCTTCTACTTGTCGAACTCCTTTTTTATTGGTTACTAGGAGAACCCTTATTTCAGTTCTTACTACAAATATTTCTTTGGTTGTTTTTATGAACTAGTATGCATCCCCAAAATAGTTGAGGGTGAGGAACTTTATCTTCCTTAAGATATACCAGTGTAAAAAACTGTGATAATTGATGATTCAATTTCATTTGATCTTCTTAATATCTTGACAAGCCACGAGACCATGCAATTCTCTCATCACATTTTCTTGTATGGTGCATTTCTTGTGATGTTAGCACACTTTTTCTTATCGAATGTATTAACCCTCTTAATGTTTTAAGGGATAAAGTTTATTATGCATCACCTCCGTGAATTCTCCTTATAACATAGTCAACTCTCTTTGATCTTCACATTATTTGGTGTGAGACATCCACTATCTATGTGTTGTTATGGTCAATTTAAGTTTTGGCGTACTTGATATTGTCATGTGAGTGATGAAGTTGTTGATTGCAAAATAGGATCAAGTCATCGAGGGCTTCAATGTTTATATCACCTTAAAATAGTGGGATGTTGATGTTTAATGGACTTTGAAAGGTTTTAGCCTCTAAAAAATGTTGATCCATTAAATGTAGATGCAACAAGTGATAATTGGGGCTAAAATTTGCTAAGTTTCTCTATAAAACACTAGTATCCCTCTTTACATTTTTCTAGAGTGCATCTTCATTGATATCTCCATTAGAGTCAAGGTTTTCAAATCCAATAAAACTATTAGTATTGGGGCTTCCTTCCATATTGGATCAATATGAGTGTGGAGGATGGTATGATGAATGAACAAGAATGACTTCACCATTTCATGTAGTCTAACATCATCCATCTGGGCATGCAACCCATGCAACCTACTAATCATATTCAAAGATTTATGTTGTTGCATTATACTTTCTCTAAATATTGTGAAATCAAATGGCAACGTCTAAGCTATGATACAAATTGTCTTTTTACAAATAAGACTGTATATATGTAGGATAAGTGACATGCTAACTTGTACAAAGGTTAACATATCTACATTGCAAAAGTGTTATGTAGAAACTTAATTATATGGAATATGATAGTAACATTGAAATAAATGAAGTTAGGTCATATAGGGAGTATCAATGCTATTATCAAGTAACTGAAGACGTGTTCTCACAAAGTGTGGATATATAATATGTGATGGAAATGAGACAATATGATCTTCACAATGTTGCACCATGCAAAGTTCATTAAGCAACTAACTGGAATAGTCAAATAATGCTAAAATAGAATAATGCATAAAGCTTACTTAAGAAATATTAAGTGTCATGTTAACAGGCAAAACATCGAACTCCCATGGGACATCTTGTAAAACATCCATTCACAAAATAATATGTTCAACTCAATTTATATATTTAATTGTCTATATGAGATGTTATACGCTTGAACTACGACTTTAATAGTCGTCAGAAAAGTTATTTGTGACAGATCCATGCCAAGAAATACATGTGAGACAAGTTGCATTAATATATTATATTGAGAGATTATACGCTAGGATGTTGTTTAGAAAACACAATGATACATTGATACAAATTTATACGATATGAGTTGATCAATGATTTATGAATTATCTAAGGTGAATCTTAAAATTTGGCTTTGGATTTGGGCACATTGTATAGTGTTGACTATAATTTGACTCTTTAAAATTAAGTTGGCATTTGCAAGCACTAAGTAGGTTCATTTGGAGTAAGTTAATTATGTAGCAAAAACACTCTTTTTCCTGACCATAAATCTCACAAGAATCTAATAGAAATTTTAGGCACAAACAAAGTTCCACTATGATCGATTTTTCATACATGGTGGGACAATGCCCTTTAGGGTTTCTCCCAATTCTAAATTGACCTAAATCCTTGAAAAATTGATCATAGTTCTAAATTGATGGGAAATCTGACTCTTGTGTTATTGAATTTTTACAACTAAAATGAAATTTGAAAAATTGATCATAATTCTAAATTGATGGGAAATCTGCATCTTGTGTTATTGAATTTTTACAACTAAAAAGAAATTTACGACATGATTAGAAAATTCTAATCCGTTTTAATCGCTTAAATGATATAGTTGACTTAGACCATTTCCCATAAATCTTTAACATTTTCAAATTTATTTAAAAAAACAAATTATATATTAAATTAATATATATTTTTAATATTATAATACACTAACCATGATTAAATTAAAACCATACATAACCTAAAAGCATCTATAAGAGTGGACCCACTTTAAAGATAAGGAAACCACAATGTGGTCCTTAAGTTTCTCAATTAACCTATTTTTTAATAGAGCGATAATCAACAAACACCTCCAAATTTCATGAACAAGTAGCACCAAGTGTTAATTTAGTCATATTCATCACAATAATGATTAAAAAATAATATGTCTCATTTTTCACTGGACCCACATCATGAATTAAAAATAAAAATCTAATAAAATAATTAAGAAAAATTCATTGGCATGGAAACCCTAACTTAATTACTTTGCTGTTTATAAACTCTCCTATGGTGTGGTGGGTCCCACAAACAGTTGAAATATTTAATAACTAGAGTAAAATCATCAATGAGAGTTTGAACCAACCATGGTCAAACTGACAGCTTAAGATTTGATATCTACATAAATGCATTAAAAAACCTAAAAAAGGCAACTATAACCTAACTGCAATTGAAGCTGAGGCCTCATTGGGTGACCCTTCCTTACCCTTAAAAAGGTAAAAAGGTGAAGGTATTGTATATAAAATCTTAATCTGATTATATTTTTTTTTGGATTTTCTAAATATGGGTTTAATTTCTCTTTTGTTGCTTTTTAATTAAAAAAATTATTAGGTTTTTTTTTCCTCTTTCTCTATTTATTTGAAAATTTATGGAGGTATTTGGGCACACTTCACAATCGAGATTAAATAGGTCGGTTAAGTTGGGGTGGGAATTCAGGAGAGATGCTGATTGAAATATCAACGGAAGTGGCGAGGTCTGGTTATGGAGGTGGTCTTCTGAGGAGATTTTGCGCCTAAATTTCCAAAATTTTGGCAAAATTTCTGCGCAAGGCGACCTCTCCAGCATATCGTTCTCGTCCGGAGCATTTTCATGAATATTTTTTTGTGATAGGAGCCACACTGTTAACCGAGATCGATTAGCATCAGGGTTCGGATGAAGGAACCAATTACAGCGGGCGAGTAGGATTCTATAGCCTCGAGAAGGAAAATTCGCTCCAGATCAAGGTTGAAAACGGCGATTCGACTGAAGGATTTCAAGGGGCTGGAGGGTTCAGTCTGTGGTGATTGCATGCGTGGATTATGCAAGTCTTCAGCTTTTTCTGTGGAGCTGGATCTCGATGTCTCGCTTGAATTGGGCCCCGCATTCTCTCCATTACAGAGGTATGTTGTCCAGTGGATATGCTTTTACACTGAAGTTTGAATTTAAAAAAAATAAACCCTAGCATTTGTTGTTAGATTTTTGTTTTTCTAGCAATATAGCTTAGTTATTCCGAGTATGGAATGTGTTTAATGTTAAGGGATTTGGTTTAGGTAAACTGTGATGGAAGAGTCTGCATCGACAGAGAGTGAAGGGTTGATTCTTGGTTGGTTCACAGAAAATTAGGGTTAAGGATACATTTTTAAAGTAGTGTTAGGGTTCTAGTTTGGAAGAGAATAAAGAAAGGTGTTAGTGAGAATGGAATGTAATAAAGATGAGGCAGGCAGGGCCAAAGAGATTGCAGAGAGAAAATTTGCTGCCAAGGACATTGAAGGTTCTAAAAAATTCGCCTTGAAGGCACACCATTTGTATCCGGGGTTGGAAGGGCTGCCGCAGATGTTGGCTGTTTTGGATGTGCACCTTGCTTCCGAGAATAAGATTAATGGGGAGATGGATTGGTACGGGGTTCTCAATGTCAATGCATTCGCTGATGATGCCACAGTGAAGAAACAGTACAGGAAACTAGCTCTCTTGCTTCATCCTGATAAGAATAAGTCTATCGGGGCTGATGCGGCATTTAAACTTATTTCAGAGGCCTGGGGTGTTCTCGCGGACAAGGCTAAGAAATTAGCTTATGACCAGAAAAGGAACCAAAAAGCCTTTCAACAGAGACCAACACAGGCACCGAAGCCAGCCCCTTACCCTGATGTGAATTTGTCTGGTGGTAATGGGTTCTACAATTTCACTCATTCTACAGCATCCACTGCCAATGTTCAAAGGACTGCCACCCCTCGCCCGCCCGCACCCGCCGCACCCCCTCCTTATCCACAGAAGGCGACATTTTGGACGGCATGTTCAGTTTGCAAAATGCAGTATGAGTATCTTCGCGTGTATGTGAATCGTACACTTTTGTGCCCAAATTGTAAGAAGCCCTTCTGTGCTGTAGAGGCAACAACGAGTACAATGAATGGATCCAATGTATCCGGGAGTCAGTGGTCCTTTCCTCCCCGGGGCGCCCAGGAGCAACAGCAGTTTTCAAACAATTTTAGTTATAGCAAGGGCCCTTCCATTCCTAGTATGGGCACCGGAGCATTTTCAAGTGGACCAAGAGTTGATGCGTACCACAATGTGAATTATCCGTGGGTCCCATTTTCAAGAACAGCGGGTGCGGCCAGTGCTACAGCGTCATGTGCTAAAGCTGCTGCAGCTGCCAATGTTGTGCAGCAGGCTTATGAGAAAGCGAGGAGAGAACGTGAAGAGTCTCAGGCAGCAGCAAGAAAGAAGGATGAAATAAGGAAGAAAAGCAGTCAGTATAAGAAGCCCACCACAGACAAAAATGCAAGAAATGTGCCCGGGAGTTTTGTTGAAGTTACCAGCAAGGGAACTTCAGAAAAAATGGCCACTGCAAAGGGTGCAGAAATGCCAGGAAGGAAAAGAAAACGTGGAACAGGAAGTGATCCAGATGATGAATCTGAGGGGGAGAAGGATAAAAAAAAATCTACTGCAATGCAGAACAATGGAACAAGTACGTTGGGCACATCAGGATGTAAAACTTTTAGCTCTCAGAATACTGTTGACTACAGAGTTGATGGTGTGGAAGAGAAGATTTATAATGCTCAAAATATATTGGGTAAAGACCGGCATAAGCCAACAGCCTGGGAATCTTCAAATGTGAAGATCTCGGATATGAACAAAAGTAACAAACCAGTAGCTAGGCATGTATTGAGCAAGGATTTTTCAGCACAAGAACTTCGGAATTTGTTGATGAATAAAGCAAGGATGGAGATTCGAAAGAAGCTGAAAGAGATGAAAAGGATAGCAGAAAATGCTTCAGCAGGAAAGGCAAGTGCCATAGCTGCAAGCTCTCATGAAGAGGCAAAAATAGCCGCACATGAGACCACAAAAGCCCAAAACATTGCCAATGAACAGCCTCAAAATGATGAGAGAACAAAGAGCAAACCTGAAGGAATCACTGAATTGGGGGGTGAAATTGAGGATTTAACTGCCAAGTTTGTTGAACCAGTGTCTATAAATGTCCCAGATCCTGACTTTTATGACTTTGACAAGGATCGTACAGAAGAATGTTTTCAGGAAAATCAGATCTGGGCTGCATATGACGATGATGATGGAATGCCTCGGTTTTATGCTTCAATTCAGAAAGTTGTTTCTAGGGATCCATTTAAGGTGAAAATGAGCTGGCTGAATTCAAAGCACAACGATGATCTTGCTTCTATTGAGTGGTTAGATGCCGGATTTACCAAAACATGTGGAGATTTTAAGGCTAGTACAATGAAGATCCATGATAATCTCAATATATTTTCTCACATTATCAGATGGGACAAAGGTCCTAGATCCATCATAAAAATCTTTCCCAGGAAGGGTGATGTCTGGGCTCTTTATCGAGAGTGGACCTCTAATTGGGATGAATCTACCCCAAAAGAAGTTAGACGTAAATATGACATGGTAGAAGTTTTAACTGACTTCACAGAGGAGCTTGGTGTGAGTGTAGTACCTCTAGTTAAAGTTGTGGGATTCAAGACTGTATTTCAGAAAAAGCAAGTTGATTCCGAGGCTATTCAGTGGGTGCCAAAGAAAGAGCTATTTAGATTCTCGCATCAGGTTCCTGCACGGATACTCACAGGGGAGGAGGCTGAAAACATACCAAAAAGTTGTAGGGAGTTGGACCCTGCAGCAACTCCATTGGAATTACTTCAGGTCATTACAGAGAAAGAAGGGAGGGAAGCAGGACAATGTTGAAATAATTTGATGTCATAATTCTGACTTCCAAGTTTGTGCATTGGACCGTGTCAGTGAAAGTCATAATGTACCATACAAAATGACAGTCTGCCATGTTGAAACTGAGCCTCCAAGACATGCTTGTTTTTTGGTAACATGTCTCCTTTCCAAGGTGCTAGACAATGGCAGATGCCGTCACTATATTACTTTCCCTGGCAAAGGGTTGTTACCATAGGCTTTGGAACTCTCAATTTTGCTTGCATCTATAGTAGAAGAAATTATATCTTGCATCTCTGAATCTATTCAAGATGTTGTAGTTTATTGAGAATACTTGTTGAATCCAAGCAACCAGAGGAATTGTTGCAAGCTCTGTTAATAAGCAGAAGTTTTGTTATATTTTCTCATTGATCTATGCAGATTGTCCTCTAAGGAAGGTTCTATAAGAACTGCATTGGTTTTTTATTGCCACCCAAAGCGAATGTGGGGTATCCTTGAACGTAATGTGTGGTAAGCATCTAGAGTCATGTCTTTTGGCAACTTTTATAGGCTGTCGTACCATAACCGATGGAATTGTCTACAGTATCATTTTTTCTGGGATGGATAGGTAATTGAAGAGAAGCATCACATAATTGATTGGCAACATTCAACTATGCTCCAATATTTAGCATTTCATGGGTCATAGTATTTGCAGTATTGCCTGTTTTGGCTGTCCACCTCACTTATTATTATTACCTGTTATGGCCACCTCACTCGAGTTCTATTATTTGCTATTTGTAAGAGCATGCTTTAGTTTATTACTTCATGATATAGAAAACTAGAGGAAAGGTCGGGGTTTGAATGAAAGTAGTTGCTGTAAGCATAAGTAAATTACCGAGTGAAAAGATTTCATGTCTGTTCAGTGTTTTGATTCTATTGCTTCGTGCTCCGGCGGCATAAAGCAGGCAGATGTATCTAAATATGCTTATTTCTCATATTTTATTTTTGAAAATCTAAAATTTGGGAAAAAGGATAGAATTATTGCGTTCATGATAGAGGCACAGATGTGGAATTTTCAAAACTGGCAACCAGTTTGCAACGGAGTACGAGCCTCCGAGTCACAGAATCGTGGTATTTGTATAGGAGTTGTCTACCCAGGCAACGAAATAGCCCGGATGGCAGTTTTTTGCTGGAATCTGGGCAACTAAAATTCAAGAAATCAGGTAGTTGGAGTGTTTGGAATCCATTTTTGACAGTGGAAATGGATTCAGCACTACCAAAAACCCTTAGGGCACTCAAAATACTAAAGTTTAACAACTGTAAACATGATTCTGATAAAATCTTTGCCAGATTTTTTAAAAATCCTTGCCGGATTCTGGGCCAAAACGTTGCCTGGGAAGACTACGGCATTTGTATATAATAGTTGCACGGCATGAGCCGTGTTCCCTTAAAGATTGATGGATCGCTAAATGTGAAAATCTATGTCTGTACAATTTTCTCTCTATTCAGATATGGTTTAACTCGTTAAAATTCAATGGTTCTATTTTTTGTGTATTGGTTTCAGTTACAAGTGACGTCAGAGGTTTGCTTTTCCCCGAAAATCAATGTTAAGCCTGTCGAATGTCAGATTAGGATGGTTGCGTTGGATGTTAATCTTTGGAAATAATTAGTGCCGTTTGGGACTGTATAGCTTGAGCTGTACTTTGGGATATTTAGATGTTGTATTAATAAAAAGATTGGAATGCTCCAGGTATTAATAAAAAGATAAAAAGATTGGAATGATACCAAAATGTTTGATAATTTGTGATTTGTATTTTAAACCAGTTTTTGGAATGCCAAAGCTTTCATCTAATGTTTTATAATGTTTTTATATTTTACAATTATAATGGGCATAGTTCAATTGTTCCACGCGTTTTGGTCTTTGATGAGAAGATTCTTTCTGAGATTTGGTCTTTGATGAGAAGATTCTTTCTGAGATTGTAATTTTTTGTTGTTTAAATTGTATGTTCTTTTTATATTTCACAATTATAATGTTTATATAATGGGTGTGGTTCAATTGTTCTATGTTTTGGTCTTTGATGAAATAATTCTTTGCGAAGTTGTAATTTTTCGTTATTTAAATTGTATTTTTACGAATTTATAATTTTTTGTTGTTTAAATTGATTTTTTAAATACATAAGTAAATATAGTACAGAAAAAATCTCATGGATACTTGAATTGTTAGACTACACAGTTGAAACATGCAATTCCAATAAAAAAATCTTATTGGATTTTGGATAAAATTGACTGGAAAATAAGTGGCCCGAAAAAGATAAAGTTACCTTACATTACATTATTATAATGCCTGTAAAATCATTCGCAACACATTAGCACACATTTAAAAAAAAAATATAGGTTTACAAAAGTTTTTAAGTTTGTAAAAAGCATCATGCATCCTTCGACAAATTCGAAGTTTACAGAAGTCTGTAACATCATTCATCCTTTGACAAGTTTTGAAGTTTACTAAAATTTATACCAAGCAACCTCTGACAAGGTCTTATACATAACGTGACAAAGTCTTATACATGACTTACCTACCTGATTGGATGATGCTATCCGGACCTGAATGACCGACACGCAGGGTCAACCTTATTGGGATTATCTTTTTTTTTGTACTTCAGACATATCATGCCTGATTGGATGACACTAGTTGGACCTTAATGACCCAAATTAAAGGTCAACCTTGATGGGCTTAGCTTATTTGTTCCATTACACAAGGTAATAAAGCCGGCCTCTTTCTTTTCTTTGATAAAAAATAATTTATAACACAAGGTAATAAAGCCGGCCTCTTTCTTTTCTTTGATAAAAAATAATTTATAATAATTATTTTTTAATGTCCTAACAGTGCCAATTTAACGAAGGATAATCTTATTGACGAGGTTGTTGGCGAATGCAAGGAATAATTGAATAGTATATTATTAAAAAAAATGAAATGCAATTGGCTTCCAACTTGCATGACGCTACATTCCAATCTTATGGGCTTTGTAACCATTTTATTGGTTATTTTTGTTCCACTTGTTATTAAAAACAAGTACCCTTTGGCATAACTTGGTTGCTAGTTATTTCTAGTTAAGGAATGCACCTATGTTGATGCATCGCTGCTTAAACATATTTTAGTAAGGTGGTTATTCAAAGAAACGTATTCATAATATGCAATTATGCAATTACAATTTAAGATGGCAAGTACATGGAATTAATATATTAATATAATTTTGATAAAGTAAATGTTATGTATTTTTATTTAATTTGTTATTCAAAATATATTTGAAGATAGGAATCATTTCAAAGATACATGTTTTAACATTTATTTTTTAATTGTCTAATTTCGTTGTTGAAAATTGTTTTTTGAATAGATAAATGGATTCGACTCTCGAGACACTTAAAATGTGTAGATCATGTTTTTATTTGAGATTGTGTAACTTTGTTGTTTAAAATGCAATTTTGAATAGATAAATGGATTCAACCACCTCCAAAATCCTCGAGACACTTAAATGTGCAGATCATAAAGTTCAAGTTCATCATTCTAAGAAATCTTGTTGAATTTTTGGTAAAATTGGTTGGAAAATATTTTTAGAAAAGGAATATATTATTTAACATAATAGTAATTTAATTTGAAAGCCATAATAAAGTTAAATGGTAAATTGATAAATGAAGCTGATGTCTTGAAAGCCCTTTAAATGCATGTTAGATCCAAATTTAAGATAGACCTACATCTGCTTGAACAATGCATTTTACAATTTAGAATGAAGATATGTTACAAATAATATATTTGTAATGAAGATATTCACTGTTGACACTAATATATTTTGCCAATAATAATTTTAAGCCTATTATTTTAAGTGCTAATGAAATATACACCAGCCTAGATCCATCTAACTCGGGATTTATCATGCGTCAAGATGGATCAAATCTCTCGGGGTGCAAACTTTATTTTTGGAGTGTAGAATTTGAGGAAAGGTTTACACCTTGAGAGATTTGATTCCTCTCGGAGCATGATAGATTTGGAGTTAGATAGATCTAGGTTGGTTTCAGTTGAGGGCAATAATGACACATTTTAAGATTATCATTATTATGTATATGTTTGAGATAAAATTCATACTTTGAAATTTATATTATGTTTTCTTTGTTTGACATGACTATATTGTTCTCTTTTTTAATTTTGTTTTTGTTGCTTACCTTGAATGGTTTGTATGTCTTGGATGCTTTGAGTGGTTTGTGTGTCTATGTGTTTTAATTTGAATGGTAATGTTTGTGAATGTTACAATTGTTGTGTTATATTTCTATACGTGTGTAATTTTTTGTTAGTAATTAGTTGGTGATGAAGAAGGGAGACAATCTTGTTAATAGTTTGCAAGATGATTGTTGCTGCAAATTTCTTTCAATTTTAGGTATGGTGACTTTTGACAATATATTATTCTTAATACTGTCCCTCAAGGGATTATTAATATATTATTCCTAATAGTGTCCCCTCAGATATTCTTGACTTTTGCATTTGCTAATGTTTGAAATAATTTATTTCCTTAAAAATATTTTGATGAATTTTTTTTATCTATAGTTTGTTCTGTAAAAGTTGAGAAATAATGTAATTTTCAAAAATTTTAAATGAGTGGCAGGATTTACAAAATATTTACATTATTTGTTAGTTTTTCCATATTTTCATATCGTTTATATTAAAATGATAGTTGAGATCTTAAACCATTCAATTATTTAACTCGAACTATTGTAGTAAACATCATACCTTGTCTCTCTTGCTCTCCAATATTAATAGGTTGAATTGCTATAACAAAAAAATCAATGCACATTGTCAATCATTGTCACATTGTCTTTGTCTCTCTCTCCGCTCTTTGCCCTCCAACTCTGTCACTATCTTTCCTTCTTTATCTCTCTATATCACCTCCAAACATATTCACCCTCTCTCAATCTCTCCCTTGTCACTCCCCCTCTCTCTCTTTTCTTCCAACTCCATCTCTCTAACCCCCCCTCTCTCCACCTCTCTCTCAAGCCCTCTCCCTTCCTCTCACCCCCTCTATCTCTCAAGCTCTATATATCTAGAGTTAATATATATCATGATCTATTAATATATATTATAATATAACAAATTTAATATTATATTAAATTTAATATTGTATTAAACTTAATTTATTAAATTTATAATATTAATATTAGATTTAATGATATTTTTTACATGGCATGATAACAAAATTTTCAAATATTACAAAGTTAAGGTGGAAATATTTATGTCTTTAGAGATTTTAATATATCCATAAGTCATGTTTTTTTTTTTAAATATTCATTTTACACATACTTAATTTAAAGAAATATTAAAAGATTTTGGAGCAAATTTTTTTATTATGTGTTGAATTAACCTTTTTACTTTATTTTATGAAATAGTATTCACTTTAGTGAAGAGTAAATATGTTTAAAATTTTACCTGTTTGGAATTTTAATGTGGTAATCTTTTTGTTGAAGATAAATCTATGATCCATTTGTTGATTTTTAGGTAGCATCGAATGTGCTCTAGCTTCGAAACTTTGTGAAAGGGCTAGACACATGAGATCTCCAAGACCCAGAAATCATTTGGAGAAATTCCACTTGGAGCCTAAGTTATTCAAATAATTAATTATTTTAAATGAAAACTATGTTAAAACTTAGGGAATTTAAATAATTGAAGTGAATTAATTTAAACATGTGGGTGAGAATGTTTTGATTGACGAAGATCAAGTCTTTTCTAATCTTAGTTGTTGATTAAATATTAAATCACGACCGTTGATTCATCAACAAGAAAAGTATAAAGGTAGGCTTGAGGATCAGTTGGAGAACACACACAAAGACCAACTTTAGAGATCGAATTCTTCTGAAGGAGTAGTGCTCGGACGAAGATAAGATTTGAGTAATTCAGTGCAATGAGGGGCAGTTCGACAGCAGGACTTCAGTCCAAGGCTAAGAATACAAGTGCAGAGAGGCAAATCAACACCAGGAGAGACATCACAACCCTTGAGAGGGTGGCGCAGAGCCAAAAGGGTGATGTAGAGCCAAAGGAGGTGACACAATCACTTGAGCAGTTGCGCTGGGGTTTCTGTGAGGGAGATCGAGAAACCATTTAATAGATCGATTTATGAGTCGGGAAGGCTCACGAGGAGGGTGACGTAACCACTGGAGGAGGTGACGCAGTCTCAGCTCAGAGCTTGCTGCAGCCATCATTGCGCATCACTGGGGACAATACAGTCAGAATGGGGTTTCTTCATTATGTTGTTGGATCAACCGAAATATTTGTCTCCAAATAGAGGTACTTTGTCGAGGATTTTCTCGGTTGGTGAGCCGGATTTGGCACCTTAGATTGTATTAAGAAATTTGCATAATAATATAAACTCTCAGAACTTTTGCACCGGTTTTCTCACATTGGGTTTTTTCGGAGACATTTGTCCAAAAATAAGTGTGTTCTTTCTCTGAATGCTTCATTTATTTTTCAGTACTTGATCTGTATAGTTGTGCAGGGTGTAGTGTATTTACATTAATATTTTCTTGTTGTATTCAGAAAACAACTTTTTAAATTAAGGAAAACAAGCAGGTAATGTAAATCAGTTTTCCGCAGTAGGATTTTTGTAACTTAGATTCAAAAATTTTCACATGGTATCAAAGCTGTTGCAGGTGAAGTAGAGTTGAAGCCATCAGCGAAAGATCGAAGGAAAAAATTGCTGCAGGAAGGTAGCTATCTCGAGTGACAACGCTAAACCAGAAAGAGGCACAGGAAGGGGTGACGCAATCACCAGAGGGGCTCACGCAGAGCCTGCGTCAACTAGCTAGGGTGATGCTGTAGCTGCAGCAGAGGCATCAACATGTTTGTTGGGCTAGCGTAGAGGTTTTGAGCCTCAAATTTTTCCGTTGTGATGGCTAGAAGAGCAGTACGAATTTTCTTCTAGAGTTGCTGGTGGGGCATTGTTTCTGTTGGTGCAGAACAATGTCTAGTGGAGCAGTGGCAAAGTAGAGGGAAGCAATTCCTTAGAATAATTCTTGCCAAGAAGTCTAGATCCAGTGTTGATTAGCAACAGAGAGTGATCATAGAGGAGTGTTTTGACATCAGTTGGCAGAAGGATTTCCGTGAAGGAAATCGATTTTTCAGAGGGAGTACGAAGAGGCTCAAGCGAAGGAAAAACGCATGATCATTGGACGGAGTCAAGGATCATGTGATCCCACATATCACTGAGAAGAACACATCAAGGGAAATATGGACTTCCTTGACCACTATGTACCAGGGAACTTCCGTCTAGTGGAAGATGTTGCTTGAGAATCAACTGAGATTGTTTCAAATGCAAAAGGCAGAAGAGATTGACCCCTTCCTTATTAGATTACAGGAAACCCGAGATCAACTAGCTTCTGTAGGGGCTACACTAGATGATGGTCTTATGGTCAGCACTGCCCTGAATGCAGTCTCTGAAGATTGGGAGAACTTTGTCCAAGGTATTTTGGGCATGGCCGCTCTTCCAAACTGGGAGGAGATGTGGGCAACTCTTCGACAGTAAGAGATCAGAAGGTTGACCAAGGCAGCACATGGATCAAAATCAAGGAGGAAGAGGAATATGCGACTCTCACATCTACGGGGCAAAATGGGCAACAGAGAAGGAAGAAGAAGGACCTCTCGAAGGTCAGATGCTTCAAGTGTGGAGAATTAGGAAATTTCGCCATACAATTATCTTAGAAGAAGGGCAAAGAAGAATCTAACTCGAAGGTCGTTGCAACGAAGGATGATGATGATTTTGCCATGAGTGCTCTTGTGCCTTGAGAGAAGAGGTGGGGCGACATTGCTCTGTAGTTCTTTGAATTGTAGAGAAGGGGCAGGACCCTTGAGGTACCCAAACTCTTGGATCACATATGACTACGAGAGCCCTTAATGACAGTAGCAGAATGACGGGTGTCAGTTGGTGCGAGAGATGATGGAGCGACAATGGAAGAGCTAGAGTGCCAAAGTCTGAAGTAGCGCAAAGCAGAGGCATCGACTATGTAGCAGCAACAACGCAGTACACAGAGGAGAAAAATATGCAGAGCAGTGCTTACGTAGTGCAAAGAAGCAACAACGCAGTAACAGAAAAGGGTCAACGCAGATTAGCAATAGAGGTAGTTCCAACATCGAGGTCCATCTAGACTGACCAGTATGTCAGTGTTTTGGCGGGTTTTCAGTGGCTTAACTCTCAGCAACTAAGTTGCAGTGCAACAGTTAGCGATGGCAGTGCTATGGGAAACATGATGCAACATTTGAGAGGGAGCTGCAGTACAAATGAGGCAGTAACAAGTGGAAGTGTCATGGGCAACAGTACAAAAGGTAGTAGCACAGTGGATGAGGGGCAACAACTGAGCATCAACATCGTAGAGGACCGATGTCGTGGATTAGGGTGATGCTTCTGGTATGAAGTATTGCTTGAGCACATTCCTCACTAAGAGGGAGTGTTGATTTTTGGGTAGAATTGGATGTGATCTAGCTCCAAAACGTTGTGGAGGGGCTAGAACACATGGGATCTCCAAGACCCAC
The DNA here is from genome assembly GCA_034641835.2 of Pinus albicaulis. Classification (NCBI taxonomy): domain Eukaryota; kingdom Viridiplantae; phylum Streptophyta; class Pinopsida; order Pinales; family Pinaceae; genus Pinus; species Pinus albicaulis. Next base: position 808,032,892 of record CM076582.1, on the reverse strand, counting down.
AAATCGTTTGGAGAAATTCCACTTGGAGTCTAAGTTATTCAAATAATTAATTATTTTAAATGAAGCCTAAGTTAAAACTTAGGGAATTTAAATAATTAAAGTGAATTAATTTAAACATGTGGGTGATAATGTTTTAAGTGACAAAAATCAAGTCTTTTCTAATCTTATTTGTTGATTAGATATTAGATCACGACTGTTGATTCATTAACACAAAAAGTATAAAGGAAGGCTTGATGGTCAGTTGGAGAACACACAGAGACTGAATTTAGAGATCGAATTCTTCTGACGGAGTAGCGCTCGGACGAAGATCAAATCTGAGTAATTCAGTGCAGTGAGGGGCAGTTCAGCAGCGGGACTTTAGTCCAAGGCCGAGAATACAAGTGCAGAGAGGCAGATCAACACCAGGAGATACAATGCAACCCTTGAGAGGGTGACGCAGAACCAACAGGGCTCACGAAGAGCCAAAAGGGTGACACAAAGCCAGAAGAGGTGACACAGTCACTTGAGCAGCTGTGCTGGGGTTTCTGTGAGGTAGATTGGGCAACCATTCAATAGATCAATTTATGAGACGGGAAGGCTCACGAGGAGGGTGACACAGCCACTAGAGGAGGTGACATAGTCTCAGTGCAGAGCTTACTGCAACTATCGTTGCGCAGCACTGGGGACAACACAGTCACCTTAGGGTTTCTTCATTCTGCTGCTGAATCAGATGAAATATTTGTCTCCGGATAGAGGTACTTCTGCCGAGGATTTTCTCTGTTGGGTGAGCCAGATTTGGCACCCTATATTGTATTCAACAATATGCATAATAATATAAACCCTCAGAACTACTGCACCGGTTTTCCCGCATTGGGTTTTTCTGAGGACATTTGTCCGAAAATAAGTGTGTCCTTTGTCTGAATGTTTTATTTATTTTTCAATACTTGATATGTATAGTTGTGTAGCCTGCAGTGTATTTAGATTAATATTTTCTTGATGTATTCAGAAAATGACTTGTTAAATTAAGGAAAACAAGTAGGTATTGTAAATCAAATTTCTGCTGTAGGATTTATGCAACTTATATTCAAAAAATTTCACACCATTCAAATTCAACTTATATGATAAAATAACTATTAAACACATAAGATAATTGTATTATAGTTTTTTTCATTGGTTTCTCCTATAAAAAAGCTACAATACAATTATCTTATGTGTTTAGTAGTATTTTATCATATGAGGTGAATTTGAATAACTATATACAACATTTAAATTAATTATTTTTATTTTTAGAATTTTAGATTTTTTTTTTGGCCGACATAAGTAAAATTTCAACTTTGATGACAGACAGACACAGTTACACATCATACTGGGTTGTAGAATGTGTCTCTCGGCACAATAACACCAATTCATAGTTGTTTTAGTTACACACCTTTCAAGTATTGAAAAGATACAAATCCTTTGAGATGAAAATATTTTCTCATTCCTTTAAATCCAAACTTTTTTCAAAGTTTACACTTTCACATTTCAAAAAATATGGAAAACTTCATCTCTATACTTTTAATATTTTGTTAGAATACGTTTAATTTTTTTTTTGTTCTTCTAGTTCAAAAGCCAAAAAGAACTAGTTTCTAATAAATAGCCATATGCAATAAATAACTTTAGATACAAAAATTTCAAAAAAAACCTAGTATTGTAGATTTTATAAAACAAGCCTAAGAATATGTTTACTTCGTAAAATATATGTTTTATAAAAGGCACAATGGTTGCTTCATTCACTATTGTTACTTAATTCAAAGTTTTCTTGACTAGTTCCACATACTCTAGGAGTTGATATAATGTATTATGTTCCTTGGGTTTCCCATAGTTTGAGTTAATAGTTTGCACTTCATGAGAAGCTCCAAATTGTTCACTTGACTACACTATCTCAAATCATGTTACATTCTACCTTCTGTGCATTTATCTAACATTTCTATTGCGCCACAATTCTCATAATGGTTGCTATTTGAGAAGTGTCATTGTTACCTTGCTCATGAACTTTCTATATGGTTATGAAAATTCAAACTTTGATGTCCCTGTATTATCTCCTTGTGTCTCCTCAAAACACATCTTATCTCTTCATGTTCCTTATAATTCATTTGAAAAGTGTAATAAACCAATTCACAGAGGAAAGTGAAATAATAATAGATCTTTATATTGCCAGGTTTGAGTGCAAATAGTAAGTGTCTTGAAATCCAAGGCGAGAATATACCTAGCTTAAAACAATCATAGAGAACATTTCCAAAAGGATCATTTCCCACCAACTCGAACACTATATATATATATATATATATATATATATATATATATATATATATATATATATATATATATATATATATATATGGGGTTCACGGTCATTGGATATCTGTGATGTTTCTATGTCCATGAAATATTGTTCTAGGAAGATCACACAAAGGGATCACTTCCGGTTGGCTCAAACACAGAGCCAGACCCCAAAGATGTGGAGAGAATTTAACTAGTCTCCCAATAGCAAATATGTTTAATTACGAGGGCTTATAGAGCCTGAGCCCAAAAATGTGGAGAGAATTGAACTCGTCTCCCACTAACAAATGTGTTTAATTACGAGGGCTTTTATATATATATGTGGAAAAAATCATAAATTTGTTAAAAGAAATTACAACCCAACATGTTAAATGAAATTGTAACACAATTATATAGATATATAATTATAATAATAAAAAAAATAAAAATATATATACTAAAACCCTTTTTCCTTGAAAAACATTAAAACTTAAATTCTTTAAAAAATAAAAAAATTTAAAAAATAATAAAAGAAAAAAGCTAAAAAAATAATAATAAAGTTAAAAAAAAACAAATATTTTGGGAAATCATACTTCTACATTTTCCCAAAATTGTGCCCTTTTATTTGTGATTTTATTTATTTTTATTAGTGTTTTTTTTGGGTGTGAGGGTGGTGTTTTGAAATTTAAATTTAGATTTGTATTTTTATTTTTATATTTAAATTTACATTAAACTCTTTTTTTTTGAGTGGTTCAGGGGCTTAAGATCTACTTGAAATGATCACTTCCTAATGGCTCAACCATGGAGATGACTCAACTACGGAGATTGACCTCAAAAGTGTCGAGAGAATTGAACCTTAAATTTTTTAATAGCAAAAGTTCTTTAACAACGGGGACTCCATGAGTTGAGCTAACCGGCTAGGTTTAAATTTAATTTATTATTATTATTTTTTAAATTAAGTTTTAGTGTGTATCATGTTTTAATAATTTTTTGTATCTTACTTATTTATTAAGTTTATATTTATTTGTATAATGTAAATTATTAAAAAAATAATCTAATAGGTAATTTTTCAAATAATATCACTTTTGGATTTAGGAATTGATTTTAAGTTTTTTTATTTGCAATGGAACCAATTTTCATAGTCATGACTTCAATTAAGTTATAATTTTAACTCCAAAAATATAATTGATATTATAAGTAGCATCACTTTTAGATTGGAGGATCAATTTTAGAGTTTTGTATCAATTGTTGAGACAACAATTTCAAACAAGTAGCAATTTTAACAACCCTCCAAAAATTAACACTATTTTTTGAAAGAAGGGTAAAAATAAACACCAAATGTAACCTCTATAAAAATGAAGAACTTTGGAGAGTTCTTATTAAATTGTTGGTAACTTCGGTAGAAATAAAAGTGGGAAAAGTGCCAACTTACCAAAGAAACAAAGGAGGAATAGAACCATTACCAGCATCTAGACCCACAAACCAAAATCCACTAGATAAAGCTTGGAATTGATTTACTAGAGGCACCATGTAAAGAAGCCAAACCATGACATCGTAGTCCCATAGTGATTATGGAAAATACCATTCACCAAATCAAAATAGTACAAAGAGATAAGCTGAAGTAGGTGAAAGGGAGGGATACATTGCTTCTCATAATACATTCTATGATGTGACCAGTTTGCTTTACAATGAGCTATGTGCCCTCTTAAATGTAAATTATGTGCATTTTCGTCCATTGATTTAAGGTATAAGTTCAAAATAAACCTTGTCATTACTAACTATATCCCCTTTTTTTCTTATGTTGTTTGATCCTCCAAGTTGTATGCTATAGGATTATTTTTCCTCTAAACATGATAAAATTGCACATTGGAGAATGAATTTTAACTTTCTTTATCCTCTCTATCATTAAAATTGAGAAAGAATAAAGAGAAATGATGTTCAAAACTATATGTCTAATAACATTTTGGAGTCCCCCACAAATATCATTTTTTTTGTAAGTCAAGGTTTTTTCATTTATGAGGCAAAATTACATCCACAGATTAACAAAATGCTACTCGCCTCACTCCTACCAGATTTGTTGGCTAGTAGGAAATTTCCAAAAATGTTAACTTTGAGCCACAAACAATTAGCTATCCAAAAATTGAGAGGGACACTGTACAAGAAAACTAGTAAGATTAAGACATAATAGATTACTATTAGGATGGAAAACCCGAGGGGAAGTGGATAAAAATGGCAATGCACATGTTTTTTCATATGATTCAAGTGGCCATCCATGCGATCCAAGCTTTCCTGTAGGCATGGTTGATGTGGAGACAGGCCAAGTTATCTTGCATGTGCCATTGGTTCCTCTGAATATCATTCGTGAAAGATAATAGTTCATTTATGTCATCATGTCTAGCCTTTGAGAGCTGCTCCATGGACACCTAATGGTGCCTATGCATGGAAAGCATTTCTTTGAACACTTATGAATCTGAGCCATAATGTTCAATGTGACATGCAAACCCATCCAATCCATAGTGTTCTTCATGTTGATTAGGATAATTAGGATATTGGGCAGGGGTATGTCCAAGTGGAATTGTTGCCTCTGGAGGAGGGTGACTAGATTGACCCCTATCCCTGCCACCCTAGTGGACACAACCATGTTGGTGTGGGATTGTGTGATTGGAAAAAACCCTAAGACAACTAGAACTATAAAGATAACTCAAGACTATCCATCGAGTCAAGAATCTTGTAGCCGAAACAGAGTAGGAACCATATCCCTTAGGAAATCCCCAATTTTGAATGCACCCAACCCACCCAAGAAATTCATGAAAGCATGGAAATTGAATGTATTTAAAACTAATAAGCACAAACCCAGCTGCATCAAAGTTAGGGTCCAGAACATACCACTACCAACCTTGATCCCTATCCACCAGACACATAAAGACTAAACACAAAATATGAACTACTTGACGGGCCTTGCAACCGCACTCCAATAGTGACACTTAGAACATGTGACCCTCCCCTTCTTGGATTTACCAAGTGGAACTGAGAGAGAAGTCTTAGGCAGGACAGGCTAACGACCCAAAATTGTACTTGCAAATTTTCCCTCGCCACATAAGACTAGAAATTCATTGGGCCAAAGAAACTGGACTGTAATGGTAACCACCAGAGGGACTCCAACTAAACACAAAATATATAGAGCATCCAAATATAACCAAAGAGACAAGCAAAGAAAGGAATCCAACTTACCTCCAAGACCTCTTGATCACGAGCAGAGGAGCACCACTATAGGCCCGCCACTAGTGAATGGAGTGTAGCTTGATCTCCTTGCAGCTCCCCAAAATTCATAAACCTTCTAGGTTCTAGGGCCTAGATTTCACTCGCATGCCCCTTTTTTCCTCGACAGTGCATGTGATATGGGAAGTAGACAAATACCATCTCCACTGAACATTAACAATTTGGTAAGGCCTACATAAGGTTGACCCTTTCGCTCCTCTAAACACCAGACCACCATTGACAACCAACGAACACAATGAAGGACCTCAAACTACATTCCTGAGCTCGACATGTTTGATATAACTTAGTCACACTCATTCTGCATGGGTTGAGCATGCAACGTCGTCCCCACTGTTAATGACCTAAGGATTTGATGGGGTGGCTGACGCTCCCCCTGATCCCACTCTTCATTTGATTTTCCACCCCATCAAGGTTTTATTATAGATACATAGCCATTACAATAGTATATCTCATCAATATGTCACTTGCTAGGAATTCAACTTGAGTAGGGGAGATAACAACCATTCTACCCAACTACCCGATATTACCCCAATTGACCACAACTATCAAATTTTGTATACAAAGATTAACGACAATTTTCAAACCTTGCAAGAATATGTAAACTATAATGTGGTTATTGATAAATCTACCAAAACTCTAAACGAATGAAAACATTGTTGTCCTTCAAAAGTTTCTGATAGCTTCTCACACACTTAATTTATTTAATAGTGGGAAAACCTATCATAACTCGGCTATCAAACAACTAGTGGGGACAACCATCACTGGTTGTTATACATGAAAGTAGGCTGACTCATAATTGTTATTCTAGTAAAACCATGCCACTTAAAATTACCTGTTGGTAGTTCATAAGGGGAAGACTTTCACTCTTGTTAAATGCCTTTGGGTCTTGGGCCGTTGACATATTTCCTTATGTTTCAAAAAAACAAGCTCTTAACCAAACAAAAACATTTTTAAGACATACTCCAGGCCCAACAACCTCTTACATACCTACTACAACAAACACTTTATATATAATAATAATAATAATAATAATTTCACTCATTAATCTATTATTATAAATATATTTGACAACACTAACAATTTCAAATATATAAACAAACCATTTCAAACAATTTAAACCAACCATATAATTCACTTACATTAATTATACTTTACAAATGGACTCAATCTTCTTTATTCTTATCAAAGAATATATTAATAATTATAATTTAGAAATTGAATGTCAATTTTTTTTATTCTTATCATTATAAGGAATATATTATTATTAATAGGTTGATTGGCTATTTCAAAACAATAAAAGCTATGAGTTGCTAACATATTTTACAATATATTTTATTAATATTAATTTTATAATTTTTATTTAAGTAAATCATAAAATCAAATAAAAATATGTTAAGAGAGAATATATTGATATCCTAATTTTATTTTTAAGTGAGAAATTAAATTAAATAACATTTAACAATGTTAGGGAAACATCAAACTGAAATTAACTTCATAATACATCGCTGGTAATTCATAACACTTACATAATTTTTTTATTTACACGATCATATTAAAAAACATATTATTACAACGAATGAAATACTTTGGCCTTAGACCCTTATATTTAATTCCTAAATATATCTGACAATCCAATTTATCACAAGATTGGGCACAAACTTTCAAGAGATCAGAGCAGATTCTGACTCTGAAACCTCTCGTTGATTGGTTGATATCAGACACAAGGTGTTTGACATTTGGACATATCTAATTGAAAATAAAGGCTTCCAGGTTCACTAATCACCTCCATAGTTCAGTAGTAGCTTTCAAATCAAAGTGCAGACCCCATTCTTTACATCCAATTTCAAATAAATTTCGCTATCTCCGCTAATTTGTTTGGATATCTGCGCTGCCTCCAATCAGATCTTCTCAATCCACAATCTGAGTTTCATTGGTTTCGGATTAAAGGTCTGCTTCCCATGGTCTCACTTCCAAATGGTTAGTTGCCATTCAGAAATCTGCAGATGGCAGCAACGAAATCACACAATTTAGCAAAAAATTTACATTTATGTGATGTCCACAACATGATTATGTGTGATGGTTTTGAATAATAAAAAGGCTCAAGATCCAAGGAAGGTAATTTCTCTTTTGCGAGAATGAAGTGCAGCTGACTAAATATAATACATCATTAGTGTTTTTTTGGTCTTGTTTGTTTTTTTTTCCCTCAAATTTGATTTGAGAGCTAAACCTTTGGCCATTTTTCATAAAGATTCAGTGGATGGTGGAAGGATGAAGGATGTTCAAATAAACAATTACCTGACAAATTATAATAATTGTATTGAAAATTTCAAAAGGGAAAAAAGAAAAAGGTAATATAAACACACTTTCTTTATGAATTTAGGTTTCAAACGAAGTGAGTACAATGGCAAGGGAAAGTACATTAGAGGTTAGGAAACTATTCTCACTCTTTATAACTGAATTGTGGATTTAAATATATTTGGGATATTTTAATGCATGGTTTATTAAAATATATCTAAATTTCAAATGATTAATGAGTCTATGCTTGAATGTGCTTATGTTTTTGTATTTTTTAATTTTAATAAATACGAAAAATCCTGTTATTTGGAATATTTAACTATTGTGACATATAAAATATATTATTAAATATTTATTTTGAGGAAAACCGATATTCAATGAAGGATGGTTCTTAATGTCTTTTTATATTAATGAGATTACAAATTAAATATAAATTTTTCCAGAATTACTGTTAATTTATGAGACACTTTGGTCTTTGATAGTCAATCCTCTACCATATGCTTTTATCTCTCTATTTTGTTAACACCTCGACACTCTTGCTCCTACCATATAATGAGCACCCTTATGTTGATTGCAAATTCTGGGAATATCCCATAATCTGATGGTCAGGAGCAAGGTCAATTGTTTGACCCTAATCTTGACCATTACATTACAAGATATTCCTAGAATCTGCAATCAACATAAGTTCAACACCATGGAACAACTAGCGACTAATGAAAAAGTGAACCCTCTTCTCCCCTGCTAGGTTTTTGAAAGCGAGAATTAGAAATAGGGTTTTCAAACACTATTGGAGCCTCCCTAATGCTTTTAAAAGTCTCTAGTGGATTCCCCCATATTACTAATTCTTAAATTATGGTGAGTTGATACGATTTCCACTTGTACGTGAGGAATATTTGGACCATTATCTTGCAAAGGCCTGGACTTTCTCATACAAACTCTATTTTAAGTACATAATAGCTCAGTGGAGAGGCTTCAATGAGAAGAATAAATGATCTGAAGGATTAAGTACGTGTACAAAAATCCAAAGCTATCATAGGGCCAAAAAATACTATTTAGGGCTTCAAAAGTGTATCAAATTGATGAACCAAATTTGACAAAATAAACATTACCTTCGAGATATTCCAAATTATAATATCACTTTTCTAGAGCATCAATAGATTCATATGGCACAATTTTGATCCATTTTGGATCACCCCTCCACATTTTGGGAGGTTTTTGGTTTCTAAAGTTTTAAGCATAGTTACTGACTTGAAAAAAACTATGACCTCAAAATGACAACAATAAATCCAAAAAGCCACTTTCATGGGTAAAAAACACTAATAGCAATCCTTATTTCAAAAGATGACAACTTTTGGAGTTACCTTGACCACTAGTCCCATCGCATGTAAAAAAGCTAAAATCATCTCTAAAAGAGGGAACCTAAAATTCATCTATTGATTCATCTTGTCTTTTATATATATATATATATATATGGGGAAAATCCATTAAAAAAATACACGACATATAAATTTAAACAAATATAATAAAAAAACAATTAAAAAAAGAAATTCCACTAAATTTAAAAAATATATATATACTAAAAAATCAAATTAAAAAAAAAAATGCCAAAGAAGACATCATTAAAATAAATAAAAATAAAGAATAACTCGAAAAATCAAATTATAAAAAATAAAATTAAAAGAAATGAAAATCATAACAAATGTGGTGGGGATGTCGTGATTCTCAAAATCATGTCCCACACCCTGCTCCCACCCATGCCATCCATTGCTAACCTTCTCCTCCCTTCGCCCCCGTTTGTTGATTTTCTAATGAAGCTAGGACTAGAATAGTTTTTCACAATTGATAACTACTTCTAATAATATAATAAATTATTTACTTTAATCATCAAGTAGCTATACATGAAAAATTTCAACCATTCAATTGTTTAATTAGAGCAGTAAATAGAGATCATAGTGACAATAAACAATAGGCAAGATACACCAAAAATTAGGCTCACAACCAGGGAAAAACCCACAAGGGGAAAACCCAACCAAAATTATTTCCTTATGAGAGAGAGATTCCATCCATAAAAATTACATCAAGAATATTCCAATAAATCCAAATATGACCTCAATAAAGGCCCAATCAAAACTAGTCAACAAAAGAGAGAAGTCAACTTTTGTTCAATGAAAGTAGTCTACATAGAGATCGAGATTTGGCCCTGAGATGATTGAGGCAGAAGGCCAAAATTTGGCTCTGAGATGGCCACAAAACAATCAACAAAAGTAGTCAAAAATTTTGGTCAAACCAACAACCTAGAGATGCAGTCACTGTAGATCAACGTGCCAAATAAGTGAGTGAAATCTTAGTCAACTAAGGAAAATGAACTCCTGAAATCTTTGTCCTTCTCAATTGATCAAAGCAGAGGTAGAACATATGCCAATATACCCAATAAAAACAAGGTCAACACAACTCCTAGAGAAGTCAACATAACTCAAATTAGTCTTCCTTTTGATCTTCACACGTGGAATCTCACTTATAATTACATATCGAACTTAATGCTGATGGATGGTCGAATGAATGCCAATCAATGGCTAATTTATATGACTGTGACATGGGATAATTAGCCATAAGTGGGGCCAACTTGAAGAGTTTGTGAGGCCGACTTGTAGGGTTGATGAAAATAATTTTCCTTCACAGTTTTTAATGAAAAATATTAACCGTTGCTATCCAAATTTTAAACACTCCCTATTATCTAGGGAGGTAGTTTTTCATTCTCTCTCAAGATCAATCCTCCCGAACAGTTCATAGGTTTCACATCCCACAACCTAAGGAAGAGACCACAATCCAAGTCTCTCTCTCTCTCCCTATCTCAATCTCATCATAAGGAAATATACATAACATCCATTTGATCTCAAAGCATCTCCCCGACCATAAGGTATCAAAACACGCAACCTAAGGGGGGACTCAACATTACATCTCCCGGACCATAAGGTCTCGCAACACACAACCTAAAATAGGAATAAAAAATACATCTCCCAGACCACAAGGTATCACAACGCAAAACCTGTAGGAGTCAAGAATACATATCCCAGACCACAAGATCTCTTACTCACAATCTATAGGAGGAATCAACAATACATCTCCCCATACCACGAGGTCTCAAAAACCACAACCTACAAGAGATGTTTCATAATATGATGCCATGTAATCAATGCTCCCTCTCTCTCAAAGAGGGTTTCTCAAGAAATCCAAGTTGTTATATGAAATAACCAAAATTCATCTGGGACAATGGCTTTGCCAACACATCAACAACTGGCTCATCAGTAGGAACATATTCGAACCTCACAACTCCTCTTTGGGAAATATTACAGATGTAGTGATATTTGATTTCAATGTGTTTTGACCTGTCATGAAACACCAGGTTCTCATATAGATTTACACAAATTTTATTATCACAATATATGATAATCGGCTCCAACATTTGATCAAACAAATCAGAGAACAATTTTCAAAACAATATCCCTCACAAGAGGCTAAACTAGCTACAATTTATTCGACTTCAACAATACTCAGAGCAACAAAGGTATGTTTTCTACTAGACCAGAAAACCATAACAGAGCCCGAGATAAAAAAATATCCATAGGTGCCCTTTCTATCATCAGAGCTACCAACCAAATCAACATTATAGAAACCATAAGTTTCCATTCCCCATTAGAAGCATACATGATACCATACTCAATGGTACCTCACAAGTATCTCAATATGTGTTTAACTTCAACCCAATGTACACAATGAGGCTCAACCAAGAATTGGCTAAATGTATTCACTACATAAAAAATATCAGGCCTAGTGTTCACAATATAATTCAACGAGCCAATCAATTTTTGATACATAGTTGGATCAATCAAATCTATTGAGATTCAACAAGATGATGAGCTTAGTGAAAAGAGTCGCCTTCACTAAGTGGGCCCACAGGCTATTTTTGGCGCAAAGTCTATTTTTAGACATGTCGATCATATTCTATGAGTTGCAGGATGCTATTTGTGGATGGTTGGTCAAAAGTTGGAAAAATAGATGAACTTCTATTTTTAGACATTTTGAGCGGAGTCTATTTTAGACTGCCAGTCTAAAAATAGATATGTTGGATATTATTAGCTCTTAATAATATTTGGACTCTAAACAACAACTTATTCTCTTGGAGCACTTCAGTTCAGTGCACAGATGTGACACAACAACTGACAGAAGCAATTACGCTATTCCTGAGGGTTTACTAGAGCTATTGCATGGAGGACTCAGTTAGAAATCAAGTGGCAGAGTTATGACACATTTGAAAGAAGTAGTTATGGAGTTGTATTCAGTTTAACTCAGTTAGACTCAATTGAGCTAGTTGTATCTAGTCTAACTGATTGATACACTAGTGAGAGTGGAGCGAATTAATTAGTTAATTAATTCACAAATAATAACTCATTAATCAACTAAACAATACATCAGTTAACTATAGTGCATGGCAGTTTCAGTGGAGACCAGTGGAGAGATAGGTGAAAGGGTAAGATAGACTATCAGTTGTGACTATAGTGATGCATTGATTGCATCCAACACTCTGTGGAGATGCCAATGAGGATTGCGTGAGCAAGGCTAGAGCAATTCGAACTCATTCAAAGCCATTATTCAGTAGGGATTGCACAGTAGAGGCAGGCTAGCAGGTGGCAAAGATCGGTGCATGGATTTGCAAGGTCGGGCCTGATTAGTGTGTAGCGAATGTATTGTACTGAGAGCTTGATATGATCAGCTTTGTATGAGGATTTTTACATGATCTCTATGATATATATTATATACAGATAGTTGGGGTTTTCAGCTTCAAGCTTTCCCGTTAAACAACTGTATTAATTTGTGTGAATTTTTATTGTTTCATGTGTGCATTGCAATATTGATTTAATTTCCGCAAATGATCAATGGTGGAATAGATTCTGTATTTTGCATGAAGTTAAAATAGTGTGATATTAGGAGAATATTGGAAATATAACACATAAGTTATATAATTTCTACATGGTATCAGAGGAGTATTGATCATTGGAGGAGATTGCAATTATTGAAGTGGTTGAGTTTTGTGCTAGTGGAATTCAAATTTGCTACAGTGTTTTCTTGGTGTCAAAGTTGAGCATTCATTGAAATGTCTTTCAACGGATTGCGATTGGAGTATGCCCTTGATGGGAGCTCGAATTACATAGCATGGAAGGACAGGATGGAGGCGATGCTGGATGATAATGGGTTGAAGGAGTTCATAGGTGTTGATATTCCGAAGCTTGCTTCTAGCGATGCAGCCGCACTTGACGCATGGAAAAAGAAGGTAGCAAAGTGTCGAAGGATTCTATTGGAAGGTGTGAAGGACCACATTGTGTCCAACCTTCACGGGAAAGATACTCCATTCTTAATGTGGAAGGCTTTGAAATTTTTTTTCCAAAGCAGAAGTGACCAGAGGAAGTTGGCACTTAAAGACAAGCTCAGAAAAATAAAAATGGAGAAAGGCAATAGTATACCAAAATACCTCACGAATTTTGTCCACTGCAAGGATGAGCTGGGAAGTGTGGGGGTTACTGTTGATGAAGAAGACTTGGTGAGCTTGGATCTCCTTGGGCTTCCGAAGAGTTGGGATAGCTACGAAGACTCTGCCAATGGACGGGAGAAACTGCCAGGATGGGAGCGACTTTGGTCGGATCTTGTGCAGGAGGAGATAAGGCGGGGTACCAGGGATGGATCTTCATCGAAGAATGAAGATGAAGATAATTGTGCTTTGGCTGCCAAAGCTCGGAAAGGAAAAGGGAAGAAATCTTCCAAATCCGAAGCTAAAGGCAAGAAGCAGGATTTTTCCAAGGTGAAGTGTTTTCACTGTCACCAGCATGGGCATTTCGCCACTAATTGTCCACAGAAGAAGAAGAATAAGAGCGTTGCTGGTTCTGAAGCAGGAGAGACCTTAGCCTCGCAGTTTGAGCTCAACTTTTATTTGATCGCATGCTTGGTTTCAAGTGTGATGGGATCGGTGTGGTTTCTTGACAATGGTGCGTCTTTCCATATGACTGGAGACAAAGATTTGTTTAGTGATCTGGAGGAAAAGGATCTTGGAGTGCACATCGAGATGGGCGATGATGGTAGATACAGTGTGACTGGTATCGGGACCATTTCCTTTGAGAGGGAGTCTGATAAACCTTTCATCTTGAAGGATCTCATGCATGTTCCAGGATTGAAGAATAATTTGATCTCTGTGGCGATGCTGGAAGACAAGGGTTATGATGTTGTTTTTAGCGAGGGAAAAGCTTTCCTGCTCCATAAAACAACTGGTCAAACCAGGAGGATAGGGATTCGAGTTAAGAATCTTTATCAATTGCAGGTAGATGGCTACGCTGCAATGGCAGGAAAAGCATAAGGAGTGGTGAGCCGAGATGAGGGTGAATTGTGGCACAGGAGATTGGGCCATCTTCACCATGGCGCTTTGAAAATTTTGCAGCAGATTTCTACCGGGCTTCCCAAATGTACACTTGCGCAGTCAGATCAGTGCAAGGGATATACTTTGGGAAAATTTATGAAGACCACTTTTCATGAGAAGGATAGTCGTGCTTCGAAAATCCTTGAGAGAATTCACACATACGTGTGTGGAACTTTATCGGTTGCTTCAACAGCAAAGCATAGGTATTATGTGATATTTGTTGATGAATTTTCTCGTAAGTGCTAGATCTTCTTCATGCAGAAGAAGAGCGAGACATACTCAAAGTTCTGTGAGTTCAAGGCGTTGGTTGAGAAGGATTCGGGGAAGTAGGTGAAAGCTCTAAGGAGCGATAATGGTGGTGAATGCATCTCTGGTGAATTCAAAGAATTCTGTTGCAAAGAAGGAATTCGAAGAGAACTCATAGGGCCTCATAACCCACAACAGAATGGGGTCACGGAGAGAAAGAACATAACGATCGTGGGTGCTGCACGGGCGATGTTGCATGATCAGGGCCTTCCCATACACTTGTGGGCTGAGGCATGCAACACTGCGGTTTATGTGCAAAATCGTTGTCCTCATAGAGTACTTGGCATGAGTACACCCGAAGAGGCGTTTTCTGGTAAGAAGCCTGATATTTCTCATTTGAAGATTTTTGGCTCACCTGTTTACATTCATGTGACGAAGGATGCCAGGAAGAAGCTGGAGCCGACCGTAGAGGTTGGGATATTTGTGGGGTACACAGAAACACCCCACAATTATCTTGTGTATTTTCCAGATAGTCTGATGACTGTCGTGCGACGAGATATCAATTTTCATGAGGAGAAAGCCATGAAGTTGTCGCTTGAGAGGGAGCTACACTTGAATGCAGAGGAGGAGCTACTTGTTCCTAAAGATAAGCCTCAAGATGTGGATCAACCACAAGAGGAGGTTCATGGAGTGGAAGAAACCACTCATACAACGCCAAACATCAGAGGGCGGAAGCGCACTACAGAAGCTGAGCGACTGAATCTTGATGCAGTGCAGAATGTAGGAGTTCCTACATCACAGTGCAGATAGAGACAATCACCTGACTGATTTACTGGATACATGGCTCTGATGAGCAAGTGTATCGTGACAGAGCCATCCTCTTTTGAGGAAGCTGTGGAGGATCCCGCATGGGTAGATGCCATGGTGGAAGAGTATGATTCGATTTTCAGAAACAGTGCATGGGAGATTGTCCCAAGGCCGGAAGGGAAATCAGTGGTAGGTTCGAGATGGATCTACAAAGTGAAGCAAGCTGCTGATGGGAGCGTTGAGAAGTATAAGGCAATATTTTTTTCCCGGGTCTTGTCACAGATCGAGGGGATCGACTATGAAGAAACCTTTGCACCTGTTGCAAGGTATTCTTCCATACGGACCATCCTTGCTCTCTCAGCGCAGAGGGGTTGGCACATTCATCAGATGGATGTGAAGACTGCGTTCCTCAACGGAATCATTGAGGAGGAGGTGTACATTGAGCAGCCTGAAGGATTCAAAATCTTCAATAGCGAGTCGCATGTGTGCAGGCTCAAAAGAGCGCTGTATGGGCTGAAACAAGCACCTCGTGCTTGGTACACATGGATATACAGTTATTTCACCGGACTTGGTTTCGCCAAGAGTGAGGCGGATCCAAACCTATACCAGATTATGGTGGAGGGTAAGCTTTTGATCATTGTGCTTTATGTAGATGATTTAATACTAACAGGTGATGAACTGTTGATACACTCATGCAAGGCAAATCTTGCAAAGGATTTCGAGATGAAGGACTTGGGCCTCCTTCATTATTTCCTGGTGTTAACACTCAGGTTTTCCTTGAAGTTGTGGAAAAGGAAAGTATACCCGAGGTAACCACAAACCAACCTTCAGATGTAGAATCTAGCCAATCTGCATCCAGAGAGGGCTCTCTCTTTATGATTTATCTTTGTTCTTAGAAGGTTTTAGGCTAGGTATAGATCCAAGAGTTTGTTTGAAAATGGTGGAATCCGCAAACTAGGGGCAAGGTTGAAGATTTTCAGTCCATTGGGCTATGGATTCAAAGGATGGCTTTACTAGATTTCTATTCTACACACAAGATGGCTTTGCAGGGCAAGATAGCCAGACAGAGAACAATCCTTAAAATTTAAAGTGGATGGGATGATTTTGAAGGGATGAAAGGCAGCTAAGAATCTTTCACCATGTTCAAAAGAAAGAAATGGGATGACTACAAACAAAGAGCAATGAAGAATTCTTTATTATAGTAATCAACAATGTTTAAATTAGCAAAGCAAGAGCATTTAAGAATTCATGCTTATAACCAATTTAGAGGAAAACATTAAGAACAATCACATCTGAAATCAGAGTATAATTAAGTAAATTCTGATTCAATCCTTTATGTAAATTATTCAGAAATGGACATAATGATATTATAAACTGATATAAAACTTAAGACAAAGGGTAGAAAGACTTATTGAACTGCAGTCCAACACATGAATCCTGCAAAAAGTCCTGAGCTTCAAATCGTCATCCAGTAAGCCACGAATAAATTTCTCCAAAAAGCTTTTATTCCGAAAATCTCAATGTTACAGCAGAGTAATAGAATCCACCCCAAATGCTTCCAAGAGTGGAGTATTTATACAAATTCTAAACTAAAATATCTTGAAACAAATATCAAAATTGGTTCACAAATCTCTCCAACTATTTACATAAATAGAACTTAATTAAAGGACACTCAAACTAATGCATCTATTTGGTACTATTTTGTATGGATAGGTGATGACAAAGAGGAGAATTCGAATTTGATCCAACTCTTAGTTGATGATGAGGCATCCAAGTCACTAACTGCTTCCTTTCTTTGTGCAATCTGCTCCAACAATTCTGCAAACTTGGGGTCCAATGATATCTTTGTATTTCTCAATCCGTAATAGATATGTAAAAATTGAAAGAGGTTATTGTAGATAAATATGTTGGTGAGATAAATCTCTTTCAGTTTCCTAAAATTTCTCTCCAGCTGTGCGCAATAGGCTTTGCAAAAAGATGTGTAAAACAGAGTTTTACAGAGTCTAAAAAATAGCCTCTAAAGATGTGCATGTATCTCTCAGTCTGAAATCAATGTCCAAGAAATGAGATAGGTTTTTGTAGATGGGTCTCTTAGGAACAAAAACCTCCTTCAGTTTTGTAAGATGTATTTCGGATTGGCCACAATATTCTCTGCAAAATGATGACTTAACTGGTATTTTCTGCAAAAAGTGCTTTCCATCATTGTTTAATATTTCCAAAACCATAATAGCTGTTAGAAAAGTGAGAGAGGTTTTATTAGATAATCCTCTTACGAAAAAAAACCTCCTTCAGTTTTGAAAAATTCATCTTGGATTGATCACAATAGTTTCTGCAAAACAATGACTAAAATATTACATTTATGCAAAAATGTTCCTTTTTGTTGTGTTTTTCATCTTTTCACTTTTTTTGTTCTTTTAACTGTTTTACTTTCACTTTAGATAAAATTCAATGTTGGTGAAAGTATTTTCATCTCTTTTTACCATTTTACTGCCTCTGTAATTACTTTTACTGTTTTACCTTTGACTGCTCTGTAACTTCATTTTAACTTGCACTCTGACTTTTACCTGATACACTTTAACCACTGATACTCTTTAACTGTTATGCTTTTCCTATCCCTGTAATTTCTCATTTCACTTTTACTATTCACTGAGCACATTTCATCATTCTAATCTCTCTCTGACTTTGTATACAAATTGTTTGTTGAATGAAGATATTGAATTAAAATCTGAGAATTTGGAGTAAACAATTTTGTCAACTAATATTGAAATTGTTGGTCCAAATCCATATTCTGATGGTAACCTGCTAAAATCAAACAATTTGTTAATGAAATCCAGGTCTCTATGAGGGGCGTTCAATGGGGAAAATTTTAAAGCCACAGGAGCTTCCATTTTGGTTCTTGTGGATTCAAAATGGAAATTTGGCTAATGGTGAGGAATTGAGTAAATTCACGGGAGAAACAGGTCAATTTGCAGGTTCGGGGGAACAATTCACAGTTTAAAAATCAGGGAATGATCTTAGTAATAAGATTTTAAACTGATCCAGCGGAAAAACAAGGAACATAGAGTTTCTTTTAAAGTTCAGAGCGCAATAGAATAAATACCTGTTTTCGGAGGCAAACTGGGTTTTAACAGGTATCAAATGGTGGCAAGAAGATGCTTGAACACTGGTCCGGCGGAATTCTGGAGCGAAATTGGAGAGAACAGTAATTTTCAGTGAAAATTTTGAATTTCGCAGTGGAAGGCGCAGTCGCTTTCAACAATGAAAATGACGGAAAAAACACGAAATTTGTTTTATTTACAAAGTCAAAAAGGGATTTTTTATTTTATCGAGGAATGACGTCATTTGAAGTACGGGATGACATGTGGCAGGGGTCGGGCGGTAAGCGGTAATTCCCGCACCGCTTATGGGCAATGGCGGTTTTAAACACAAGGGCAGCGATTCCATTGGGGCATTGACACGTGGACGGAGGGCGGTTTCAAAACCACCGTGCCCCCGTGGGTTATTGTTCGGGTATTGGATGGCTAGTGGAATGAGTGTTAGCCGTAGATCTTTGGAGGGGCGATCCAACGGTTAGAGGGACGGGGAGATGGTAGAGCGTTATCGTGCGGGCTCGGCGGGGTTTTAAACGTGATTAACTTTATTAAATATCCCGGGGGGCGTTTAATAGACGGAAAAGTTTGGTTATTAATTAATTCTGATAATTAATTAATCCCAAAGGTTATAAAGGTGGTTGCAGCGGGGTCTCGATTATGATTAAAGTGTCGGGTGGGATGCCAAGTGGATGAGCCACGGTGGCATGGGGGTTTTTCTGAAGTTTTGGTTTTTAAAATAAAACTTCGGGTTTATTATTTTTTGTGTTAAACATATATACCATATGTTTAAAGCTTTTCTCATATATGTTTTTTATTATATGATAAATTAACCAATATAATTAACTTATCATAGGGCGGGGATATTACATAATGATATATTTAACCAAAGGGCGCATAATGCGGGTTTTTAATGAATAATTGGGAAATAAATACTTTGGTTAAACTTTATAATAAGATGGGTTTTTGGATATTAATGTAAAAGGAGTTATATACTTAGGATAAGGCATTTTCACTAGGGATTTAGTAAATAGAGTTAAATGTTAATATGACAAAGGGATAAGGGAACTCAAAATACTTAACATATCTAACAAAGTGAAGATTTCTGAAGTAAATTACAATATCTCAACTTCAACACTTGAACTTAGAATAGTAAGTTATTTTGAGGGATTATTGTGGAAATTTACATGATTTTCCTAAGTAAAATAGGATTTTACTTAGGAAAAGGTAAAAAGTGAATGATTATAATGACAAATGATCTCAAGTACTTAGGTCTTTTTAGATCATTAGGCCGAGGGTCCGGTCCCTCCAAAAGTCAAGGAAATGCCTTGAGCCCCTCTAATCTTCAAACACCTTAGCACTTTGGGGGAAATTAGTAAAAATCTTAGGGAGAAAGTGATGTGGGAAGTTAATGATCTTGACTTTGCTTTCTGTGAATTTTCCAATGTGGCACATTCCTTGGCAATTTGTGATGAAAGTAGAAGATTAAACATATTTAAAACCATCATTCATCATATAAAACTTTGCAACACCATCTACCTACCCTATCTACTTGACACTACCATTTTCTCTTCTTTATTAGGGTGCATTTGGACTTGCAAACCCTTATCAACCTCTTTTCTTTTTACATGGCAAATCTATCTAATTCTACCCTTATTACATCCAAGGGCTCAGATTAAACTGTTGAGCACCTTTTATTAACTCTACCTATCTACTTATCTGCCAAGATTAAACTGTTTGGTCAGATATTTATTCTCTATTCTACAACATGAAATTGAAACATGAATGATTCAAGTTTAAACGGTTTGACTCTTCATAAATTGTGGCAAAAGTTTGACAAGCTGCACACAATTGCTTTATTACAAAATGAAATAGTAGTGGCATTTGGATTTGCACACTTTCCTTGGTCTATTTTTTGTTTGGGGTTCATTTCTTTCACTTTTTTTGACCATTTTATTTTTCTTACCCTTTGATTTTTCTTTTAGGGTATACCCTCTTTACATTTTTTAAATTTTTTGATTTTTGGTTTTTCAAGAATATGGAACACCTTTGCTCAAGAAAAAGGTTTGAACATATTCCATAGTTCAATCAAGACAATCATGAAAGATGAAACCTATTGATATAGGAGGCTAACACCCGGGATTGGAAATTTGGCAATGGAAAGGTGAACTGTTTGTGTCTCAAGGCAAGTATGCCCGGGAGATAATAGAGAAGTTTCACATGCAAGGCTGCAAGCCTACCAACACTCCTCTTCCTGGTGGTTGGAGGAAAGAGGATGCTACATCGGCAGAGGTAGTGGATGCCACTGTTTATCGATAGTTGGTTGGTTCGCTCATGTATTTAGTCAATACATGACCAAACATATTCTATGCTATGAACTAGCTTTCACAAGTGATGGTGAAGCCTACCAAGCTCTTTTGGAAGGCAGGCAAGCATGTCCTGAGGTATCTCATGGGCACATCTGGGTATGGATTGTGGTACAGAAAGTCAGATGAGTTGAAGCTGTATGGCTTCACGGATGAAGATTGGGCAGGAAGCCCAACGAACAGAAAGAGCACATCTGGAGGGATTTTCAGTATTGGATCTACAACATTTTCTTGGTACAACATGAAACAAAGATCCGTGGCACTTAGTTCAGCGGAGGCCGAGTACATGGCAGCAAGTTTGGCCGCATGCGAGGCTATATGGATGAGGAAGATCCTGGTTGGTTTGTTCGATTCTCACTTAGATCCTACTATGATATATTGTGATAATCAGAGTTGCATTAAACTCTCGGCTAATCCATTATTTCATGATAGATCTAAACATATTGAAATCCGGTACCATCATATCAGAGATTGTGTGCAGCGGAAGATCATGTTATGGAGGATCAGGATGCAGATATTCTGACGAAGGCGCTCACCAGGAGCAAATTCAAATACCATAGAGACAGGATCGGGGTGGCAGATAATCCCTATCTTGTTGAGAGGGAGTGTTGAGATTCAACAAGATGATGATCCTAGTGAAAAGAGTCGCCTTCACTAAGTGGGCCCGCAGGCTATTTTTGGCGCAAAGTCTATTTTTAGACATGTCGATCATATTCTATGAGTTGCAGGATGCTATTTGTGGATGGTTGGTCAAGTTGGAAAAATAGATGGACTTCTATTTTTAGACATTTTGGGTGGAGTCTATTTTTATACTGCCAGTCTAAAAATAGATATGTCGGATATTATTAGTTCTTAATAATATTTGGACTCTAAACAACAACTTATTCTCTTGGAGCACTTCAGTTCAATGCACAGATGTGACATAACAGCTGACAGAAGGAATTACGCTATTCTTGAGGGTTTACTGGAGCTATTGCATGGACGAATCAGTTAGAACTCAAGTGACAGAGTTATGACACAGTTGAAAGAAGTAGTTATGGAGTTGTATTTAGTTTAACTCAGTTAGACTCATTTGAGCTAGTTGTATCTAGTCTAACGGATTGATACACTAGTGAGAGTGGAGTGAATTAATTAGTTATTTAATTAAAAAATAATAACTGATTAATCAACTGAACAATACACCAGTTAATTATAGTGCATGGCAGTTTCAGTGGAGACCAGTGGAGAGATAGGTGAAAGGGCAAGATAGACTATCAGTTGTGACTATAGTGATGCATTGATTGCATCCAACACTCAGTGGAGATGCCAATGAGGATTGCATGAACAAGGCTAGAGCAATTCGAACTCATTCAGAACCATTCTTCAGTAGGGATTGCGTAGTAGAGGCAGGCTAGCAGGTGGCAAAGATCGGTGCATGGATTTGCAAGATCGGGCCTGATTAGTGTGTAGCGATTGTATTGTATTGAGAGCTTGATATGATCAGCTTTGTATGAGGATTGTTACATGGTCTATGACATATATTATATACAGATAGTTGGGGTTTTAAGCTTCAGGCTTTCCCATTAAACAACTGTGTTAATGTGTGTGAATTTTCATTGTTTCATGTGTGCATTGCAATCCTGATTTAATTTCCGCAAATGATCAATGGTGGAATAGATTCTGTATTTTTCATGAAGTTAAAATAGTGTGAGATCAGGAGAATCTTGGACATATAAAACATAAGTTATATAATTTCTACAAAATCAGAATCAATGTCCCAGATATTCTTTAAATTCGTCACCAAACGAGTGTCCATGGACTCACAGTCCATCATACCAAATCTATGAAGAATCGAAACAATGCACTTGCCTTGGCCTACAAATATCCCATCATTTTTTTTCCAAATTTCCAATTCCAAATAGTAATGCATGAGGCCAAGATAATTCATTTATAATTTGGAAACCAACTCCATCTTGCACTATAAAATCAATAATTTGGCTCCCGTTAGAAATAAATCATCTACATACAATAGTAATATCAGGGGTTCGCCTTCAAAAAAATTAAAATACAGATTCAAATCAACATCGCTCTTCTTGAATCCAAGTCTAAAAAAATAACCATTAATTTGGGAGTACCATGCGCAAGGGGCCTGCTTTAAGCCATACATGGCCTTGTTCAATTTACAAACTTGTCTCTCTCGATTATTGATCTGAAAACCTTGATATTGTTAAATAAAGACTTCTTCTTCAATGACCCCTTTCAAAAAAGCAGTTTTGATATCCATTTTACGCAACTTCCAACTTGTAATAGATGCAAGAGCAATAACAGATCTAATATATGCATACCTAGAAACAAGAACAAAGGTGTCTTCATAATCCCCTGCATCTTTCTGGGAGAATCCATGAGCCACGATTCTAGCCTTTTATTTTTCAACACTTCCATTGGCAACATATTTTATCTTGTACATACATTTTGAAGACAGAACGAACTTCCCTTCAGGTCTAGGCACAATTTCCCAAACATCATTCTTCAATATGGATTAATATTCTTCAGTCATCGCATCTTTCCATACTTTTTATTCAACAATATATTCATAAGAGGATGGCTCAGATTCAATCATCTTTCACATCAAAGTTGTATAACCATAATACTTCTTTTACTTCTTTCTTTCCTTGAACATCCCATGAGCAACAAGATGCTTTTCGACTTCCTTCAATGTCTTTTCTAGCTAGGCATGCCTCTTTCTTGTCTCAGGTATATGAACTTTTGTATATTCAATAGGTTCATGATCAATGCCTTCTTCATGTGGGGCTTTATTCATAGGTTTAGGTTCTTTTGACCTTGATTCCAAATTATTTGGAGCCACCTGTACTTCATCATAATAGTCCAATTGTGAACCCTTGGACTTCCAGAATGCAACATCTTCCTAAAAAATAACATCCCTGCAAGTATCAATATATTGTTGCTCTGAAATATAGACCCTAAAGGACTTTTAATTCTCACTATGGCCAACAAATTACCCTTCTTCCTGGATGGTTCCAACTTGGTCCTTTTCTCTTTGGGAACATGAAAAAAAAAAGACAACAAAATATTCTTAAATGTTCAACATTTGGTTTCTCATATGTAAATATTTATTTGGGAGTCTTGTAATCCAAAATTCGACGTGGGCATTGGTTTTGAACATAGATAGTAGTCCTTGAAATTTCTCCCCAAAGAAACATATGCAACTCTTGATCATGAAGCA
The DNA here is from genome assembly GCA_034641835.2 of Pinus albicaulis. Classification (NCBI taxonomy): domain Eukaryota; kingdom Viridiplantae; phylum Streptophyta; class Pinopsida; order Pinales; family Pinaceae; genus Pinus; species Pinus albicaulis. The sequence goes on along the minus strand of CM076582.1, from coordinate 808,008,844 downwards.
TAGCTTTATAAACTTCCATAATAACTTTCTATTATTTCTTTCAACAATTCCATTTTGTTCTGGGTAGTAAGGAATTACCAACTCCCTCTTAATTCCAACATTCTTGCAAAAATAAATCAATTCATTTGACACATATTCCCCACAAGTGTTGGACCTTAGAGTCTTGATTCTTCTCCCTGTAATATTTTCAACCCATGCTTTGAATTCACAAAACTTCTAAAATACTCGATCCTTGGTAGTTAAGAGAGATATCCATGTTTTGCGATAATTCTCATAAATGATAGACACATAATATAAGCATCGACCCAAGGTTTTATCAGGCATGGGCCCACAAACATCAAAGTGTACAAGATCCATTATTTCTTTGGATCTAATACCACTACTAGTGCATCTTCCTTTAACATTTTTCCCAAGGGTATATCATTTGCATACTCCATTATGGTGTGTTTTAAGTTCAAGTACACCTTTAAAAAAATATTTCAATCTACCCAAATCTTTGTAGTGCATATGAATGTACCTTCAATGCCATATCTCACTAAGTTCAATAGTGTCGTATAGAAGAGCTTAAATTGAGCGACCATAGAGATGATATAGTCCTCCAATTTGTTGAATTTTGCAACAATAAACAATGAAATTGGCATCCAGAAACAACATGAAAACACCTACACTAGTGTGGGACCATAGTTCATGTAGTGATGGGTTTTAGCGATACATTAGTGTGCAATTAAATTTATTTAATAAATTGGAAATGTGTCTAATTTAATTATCCCTTAATTAAATTGGATGATAAAATGTAATCTTATCTCATAAACACTTGTAATAGTTAACTGAGTGTGATAAAATCAGTTAGCTCATGAAATTCGAGTTGAGGGTGGTTGGTGAGGCATGCAAAGTGATTCTATGTGTTTTAGAGTTCAAGTTGTAGTTAAGTGCATGATAAATCAATTAACTCAGTTAAGTGAGTTAAAGTCAGTTGAACTAGTTGTAACTGTTTGTTGCACTAGTGAGAGATCAAGTGAATTAAATCATATTTAATTCACAAGAAGTGATCTGCCATGCAATTGATGATTTACTATTAATAGCTGCATGCATGTCAGTTCCAATGGAGACCTAGTTGAGACAGATTAAATGGAAGTTGACTATCAGTTGTGTTATTAGCAAAATTCCCAGATGCAGTTAAAACACCACAAGATTTCCCATGATACTTGCACAATTGAGAAAGGATGAAATTCCTAAGGAATAGGGATTGCATTCCTCATGAATTGTGTGGGAAAGGCAGGATGAAGACAAGATGATAATTGGGTAAGTGTTGGCCTGATTTTGTCTGGATTAGTGTGAGACGATAGGCAGAGTGCAGGAGACTCTTGTGAGAAGAGTGCATTGTAATTGTTTCATGACTCCTTGGTGAATATACGATAGAAGATAGAGGGGTTTTGAGAAGCAAGATTTCCTCAGGAAAATATCTGTGTTGTGGTTTGATTTGCTTCTTTCTTTACTTGTTATGATTGGCGATCATGTTTATTTTCCACAATTGATTTGTAGAAGGATTAAATATTTAGCTTTAGTACATTGATTGATCGGATTGAATCCATTGCTTCGAAATCTGAGTCCGATGAAGAAGGCAAGGAGCGTGACAGGTATAGAGTGAAATGTTTCTATTGTCACGATCATGGAAATTATGCCACTAATTTTCCACAAAATAAGAAGAACAAGAAGGCTTCAGGATCTGCAGCTGGTGAGGCTTTGGCCTTAGAATTTGAGTTGGACTTCTTTCTCATCACATGCATTGTGTCAAGTGCAATGGGATCAATGTGGTACTTGGATAATGGTGCATCTTTCCACATGACGGGATACAAAGAACTTTTTAGTAGCTTGGAGGAGAAGGACCTCTAGATGCATATCAAAATGGGTGATTACGGGCGGTACAATGCTACTGGGATTGGTACAGTTACCTTCCATAGATAGTTAGCTAAACCCTTCTTATTAAAAGATGTAATGCAGGTACTAAGCTTGAAAAATAATTTAGTTTCAGTCGCAATGTTGGAGGATAGAGGTTATGATGTGGTTTTCAGTGAAGGGAAATCTTTCCTTCGACACAAAGCCATAGGAAAAGCCAAGAAGATTTGGATTCATGTGAAGAATATCTACAAACTTGATGTAGATGGCTGCACAACATTGATGGGTAAAGAAAACAAAGTGGTGAGCCGGAATGAGGGTGAGTTATGGCACAATATATTGGGCCATCTACACCACAGAGCTTTGAAGGTCATGCAACAGATTTCTATGGGGCTTCCAAAGGGTACTCTTGCACAGATAGACACATGCAAGGGATGTACCATGGGGAAGTGTGAGAAAGCCATGCAATTGTCCCTTGAGAGGGAGTTGGATTTGAATGCAGATGAGGAACTCTTGATTCCAAAGAATGAACCTGAAGACATGGAGCAACCACATACGGAGGATCATGGAGTGGAAAAAACCACTCAAGCATAGATCTCCAGGAGGGGGAAATTTCGAGCCAAATGGGCAGAGGGAGTACATGCTGCTGTACCTCAAGGTGTGAGGTGGGGCAGTGTGAAAAATTAATCCCAAGAAGAAATATGGGCAGGGTCCTAGAGATGGTGTGTCTCATGGATCGAACCTCGCTACAAGGAGCCCACAGTACAACAGTAGCAGGATCGGTTAGATTGATGCATTCAGATGCCAGGAAGACAAAAATCAGAGTGACATGTGGTAGATATTGGAGTGCAGATCAAAATTGGTAGCAGTGCAGAGTGCATGGATGCAGATGTCAACAATGCAAAGAGTTCAGTAGACATGTGCAGTAGCTAGCAGCAGTCAAAAGACTCTGATGACAGATGCATTATACTGATTCTGTTTTTTGGAGGCTATTCAGTTTTAGAAGTGTTGCATGCAAAATTTGCTTGTGCGAGAAACACTAGAGAAGTGTTGCATGCAAGAGTTGCATGTGCGAACAACACTAGATAAGTGTTGCATGCGCGAACAAAACTAGAGAAGTGTTGCATGGAAGAGTTGCATGTCGCATGCAAGAGGTGCATGTGCACATGCAAGGACATTCCAAGGTACCAGATTGAGACGGATTGATTCCTTTCTTGTTGAGAGGGAGTGTTGAAGTTTGCAACAAGAAACTGTGAAATTGGCATCCAGAAACAACATGAAAACACATACACTAGTGTGGGACCTGTTAGTACCCTATAAATTTTAGGATCTCAAGGTGACTGGATACTTCATATTTCGTGCAAGTTTTTCATTATTGAAAGGATTTTAAAAATTCAAATGATCTCGAATAAAAAAGAAAAATGAAAAAATAAAGAAAGAAAAGAGGGTATAAAAAAAAAGAAAAGAAAATGGAAAAAAATGAAAATAAAAAAGGAAAAAAGAAAGAAGAACCCCAAAAAAGAAATAAAACTGAAAGTGCTGCAAGTTCAAATGCCACTACTCTTTATATAGGTCTGTCCAGTCATACAGTTTAATCATGATTGGACAGTTTTCAATTTTTGTTGATAGGTTAGAAAATAAAGATTTGCCAAAATGTTTAATTTTGGACTATTAGTAGATAGGTAGAAAATGAGATTGGTTCAACAACTTAATCTAAACCAATAGGAGAAATAAGGGATAGGGGTTAGGTTAGAATTTTAAAAGAAATTTTTAGGGTCTGCAACTCTAAATGCATCCTACAAAGGAAGAAAAAATGTTAGTTGAGTAGGTCAGGTGGGAAGATATGTAAAGGAGGAAGAAGAGAAAAGAAAAGGTGAAATGGAGACTTCAAAATCCTTTGAGGCTAAATATATTTTATCCTAATCCCATGCAAGTACCACTAAGGACCAAATCGCAATTCACATCAGCCAAATCGAAAAAATCCCTTACAATTCATTAATTTCCCAAAAATCACCAATGTTGCCGTGCCACATCCTCCATCACCTGTACACTTCGCCCCGTCACATCCCCTCCCACCAATAGAACCATTACGCCATGAATGGTCGAGTCGTTATCCAACGGACCCGCGCCAACTCAACAATTACCCTTCAACCACATGTTAAAACCCGAATCCAACACGACGCCAAATTTTTCATTGCTATTACTATTGAATTGCTACAAGTTGTGATATTACAGACAACTGCAGAGGAAATCACGACCAACCACGTTGGCCAAAGGGTAAATTTCACATCAAAGAAGGAACAATCAACGCTCTATGAGCTTGGGTATAGTACTCGTTTCAGATAATTCACTTTCGATCCCGACCCCCTTCGGTCTTACCCCTTCCTCAGTATCAATTCATACCATTTATCCCTTCTCTATTCCCCTTCTCTTGCAACCCATTATCTATTGTAGGTGAAACAGAGAGTAAAAAAGCAAATCAAGCCTCCTAATGCAGATCAGCAGCCTTTCAATCCCATGGTCTACCCCCAGGTAGACTTGGACCATATTCCCCTGGCTGATAGTGATTACTAGATCCACGAGACAGAGTCAGACCTTGACCTGTTCGAGGTCTACTGCTGGCTCAAGGATAAGATCCTTAACAAAGTAGATGGTATCAACTTGTGGAAGACCAAGCTTCCACATTACATATTCCCTAGAACCCACAACTGCCCTGAGCTAATTAGGAAATGCCAGTCTTTCTATGACATTAAGCAAAGGGCCATAGTGAACTCTGCCAGAGAGATTTTGTTTTATATAAATGCCCCATCCATTCGAGAGATGTTACAAGCCCCCATTGTTGAGAACACTATCCCTTTTTCATATGAGGCCCTTATAGGACTATATCAAGGATTAAATTTTTCCAGCAGGGCAAAAAAAATTGAAGCATTTCATGACTCCTAATGCACCAATGCTTACCACAAATCCCCCATATCCATCATCCACCTTCCCGGAAAGGACCAAGCACATTGTCACTACCCTATCTTATTTGTTATATTATCATAATGATCAGTGGATAGATGAAGCTATAATTGGTTTCTTGTCTATCCTCTTTGCAGATGCCAAGCCCATTGTTATGTTCAACTATGTTCAGTTCCTTGTTGATGAAATCCACGACCATATCTTGAAATTTCAAACAGAAGGGGTATTCAAATACACCTCTGTGTTGGTGTAAACTTTTACCTGTTTTCAATCCAGCAAGTTCGAATTTGACATGATAAAGCAAGGTGAAGAATCTCAATCCCAATCTGTCATTTTCTGGACAACTCTATTGAGAAAGGAGCAGGAAGAATATTCATACAAGAGATTTGTAGACCTATTTGTTCACCCAGCAATTAATGCACTCAACAACACCACAAAGCCTAGGGCCAGTGAGGAAATCAAGAAAGTGATGCAGTTGACAGAGCATATCAAGACAATAGACTGGTATCTCTACCAAAAATACACAAATACCAGGGTTTATGGCAGTGAATTGACCCCCTTTAAACTACCCAAATACCTCTCCATGAGGATATTTTCCCTTGAGTATATTAGACAAATGATAGATGATAATGAGGTGCATTTTTTTTCTCTCAAGAAGAAATCACAATTCAGGATCAAATCCCAAATCGACCCATTCATCTGCAACAACAGGGTAGCAGGGGGAGAGGCAGATAAAATAATGAAAGTAATGAAATTCACACATAGTTTCACCTGGTCCTATGATCCAATGGGGATCATATCCAAGAAGAGGGTGGAAAACAAGTCCACACCCTACACCCATACCCACAAAATGGAGATAGAGAAGTACATGAACCAAGAAGAATGGGTGGCAGACACACTCTAGGAGGCTGAAGAGCAGGTCATCTATACTTCAGGAGTCCAAACACCAACTCCACAAGAGAGGAAGGTGGCAGGAGGTTAAGATGACAAAGGAAAGGATCCTGAAAAGGAAATAGGAAGTAAGAGGACCAGGGAGGGTCAAACAGACATGGACATCGATTCCTCCACTCAGGAGTTCAAAATGAAATATAGGAAGAAAGCCAGGATCAGCATGGGCCTTGACCAAGGAAATGAGAAAAACTAGCAAACTATTATCACAATTGGGGATTCAACAAGTTCATCTTTAGTAGGTGGCCACTGGATCTTCTCCACATCCTCTGCCACTGTGCCATTCCAACAACAGAATGTTCAAACTCCCACATGTACTTCCACTGCAGAGCAAAAGGAGGAAGTCATCTATGACATATTCAGGGAGATCAAGAGAAGGAATGAGGTTCTCAAGAGAAACACCTACAATCAATTTTGGATACAGACAAGCAGCTCCCAGAGTAGACTCCTATCAGAATTTGACTTTGAGAAGGGAAGGATGAGGATGGCATTCTTGGAGGCACAAATTCCCCAGCACAAAGGTGTAGCAGACTAAAAGATGACATATTTTGAGTTTGACGTAAGGAACATCCACCCAATAGACCAGATGGAGATGCACAAGCAGACTGGGGAAATGATCTCCTCCACCTTGAATGGCACGAGCCTCTCAAAAATACATGTGACTTTGTCCAATGCACGGTCACAATTAAAGTTGGAAAAGGTCTCCTCCATGGCCAAATGTTAAAAGATAAAATCTCTAGGGGATTTTGTGATACAGCTCGGGTACAATCCATCAAAAATAGCAGTGGCACAAACCCTTGTGAGGAAGAAGAATGCAAACATATCTACTTTGAGGAGGCAACTTAATATGCCAGTAATAGAAGACCCTATGGCCAAGGAGATAGAAGCAACTGAAACACAAAGGCAGAAATGTTGCAATTAATTGTTGAAAAAACAGAGCAGATCAAGATATTGGAGGATGAGATGGGTAAAATGATCAAAGAAATACAGAAATAAATAAGGGATGCAGTGAAGGGAGCATAAAAATAAGCAACTAAGGCCACGATCCCCCTACAAGCGGTTTTTTTCACAGTGATACCAACAGCCACAACATCCTAGGAGCACCAGGGGAAAGTACTGAGTAGCTAGCTACGACGATGGAGAACATGTATTTATAGTCAACAGAGATCAAAAGGCCGCAGAATCAACTCAGTGACCTACTGGATAAACTCAAAGGGAAAGACTCTGCACATGTTGCATATTAGAAAAAAGCTAAATGAGAGCTTGTAGAAGTCTCTTCAGGAGTCCTCAATTGGCTGCATGATGGGAAGGGTGAAAAAAATTATATAGTTTGATATAATTGAGTTTGTAAATGATATATGGCCCTCAATTTAGATAATTTTTTAATGAAGGGATCTAATTTAGGTAGTGAAGGTTTCCATTGCGAAAAAAAATGAGGAACTTGGAGATAAGCCCCAAACTGCCAACAACATCATCAGATTCCTGAATTCCAAGAGCAGCCATGAATTGGAGCAACTGGAAGTGGCTGACAGAACAACCTCTGTTCTTGAAGTTAAAAGGGTGTTGAATAAGAAGAGTCTAGTCACACAACTAGAAGAGAGATGCAATTAGATGGAGATTGGGGTGAGAATGTTTTTCAATAGGATTGAGCCATTGAAAAAAAGAGGTTTGCCTTCCTTGTTTGTTATCAATGATAAACTGATGTCCAGAACTGATTATGTAAAGAGACTGACAAAGATCTCCGCAGACACATCCAAGCTCACAATTCTGAAGAACAAAATGACTGGGAAAGCATGTTATGAAGTCATCATCAATGATGTCTTCATACACCATGAGGTGAAACACATTTTTCAGCTGAAACCAACATTTGTGAATTACACCGAGATTGATGAAGTCTACAGGAAGCTGAACAGGACCAAGATCCCAACTCCAGAGATTTGGGAAAATCTATGTAGGCTCCAGGAAGGATGAAAACTCAGTTCAGTGACGAAGCTGGCAACCCAATGAATTGTCAGTGTCAGCACATCCAATGAATTAGATCCACCAACATAGTAGACTGTCACACCGTTAGATAACGACTCCACAAGGACATCGGAACCTGCCAAGAGGGCCATTAAAATTAATGGAAACTTCCACTGTAAATTCGAACATCTATCTAGAAATAGTCACAATTCATCCATGCATGAGACGCATAGACCCATTTTCAGTTACTCTTATAGTAAACGAACCGATTTCCCTTCGATAACGGAAAACCAGTGCAAATAGTTTAAATCTAAGTTTTCATTCTCTAACAAGGGTTGGGCCCTGTTTTTGTAAACACTTTTCATTGCAAGTGCTAGTACTTTTCAAGCTGGAGCATCAATAAAGAGATAATTCTGCAAGATTCAAGTGTTGTGTGTCTTGGTGATGTTTTTCCTTATTCATGTTTAATGTTTCCCAACTGTAATCTTTTCATGTGTTTCATTTATAATTCTATTTGTAAAGCAGGAAGGTTAGATTAATATTTCCTATTTCAGAGTACCTTAATTATGACTGTCCTTACAATTTCCATGTTTTCTTTTGATGTATGGTTTAAGAATTCTTAGTTGCTCTTAAGTCATTACTGAAAGCACTTTTCTCCACCCCATAATTCCAATTAGCTATAAACACCAGTATTTGCAACTAGCTTGCCTTGCATTTGCTTTGGGATTTGATGTGTACCCCTAGCCTATTTTGACTCCATAACCCAATGGAAACTGTTTAGAGAAACCCCCTAAAATCAAACCATGAAAAAAAAAAAAAAACAACTCCAACACTCAATTTAACTAGCCTAATATTAGTAAACACAAACAAATCTAAATCTTATAGAGAGATCCCTCTCTGAGTCTAGTAGGGCTAGATCCCGAGCTTCAAGTGGTTTTGATGTTGTTCTTTATAATTTAGTCTTGCTAATATTATAAATTATAGAATGATAACATATTGGCGACCATACTGGGGACATAACTGAAATTTTTTAATTTGCATCTGAATTCAGCGAACCCTAGCTAAAAAATCACTAAACGATACAAATTTCTTTTAAAGATTGGTTTCTTCCAATATTCAATAATCATTTGTTTGTGATTTTGAGCTAATTTTTGGCTCCCAAAATAACATCCACCAGATCCCATCCAGATCCAAATCCTCCTCATATCGTAGATAATCCTGAAAAAATATTGAGGAAGCTTCCTAGAACGGAAAGCCCAACTAGTAGCAGGGTTCTCCATAGATCTATCTCCTTACTTTATAGATTTGTCACTTTGTAAGACATTCAATTTGATTTACATTTTGAACTAGGTCTATTCAGAACCAAATCTCAGAATTGGTCTGACCTTACAGTTTTTGATCCATCCATTTTTCATACCTCTACCCATCCTACCTCGTCCATCATTCGTCTTTCTCCACCATCTCCACGAATCATGGTAGCCAGATATGCCCCATTTATGCTACTAGTCCTCTTTCCCCCTATTCCCCAAGACTACCAGTCCAAGATTCCACAATTTAATAGCACTGGTCCTATGACAATCCAACAACATATTGACAAAATGAATGACTGTTTCGACCTACAAGAAATTGATGATGACAGTGTCGTATTGAGAATGTTTGCCCAGAGTTTAGGGGGTGAAGTTAGGAAATGGTTTAAGGATCTAACTCCTAATAGTATTCATGATATCCATGCTTTCTACCAGGCATTTATAAACTGATGGGAAGTCAAGAAAAACCCACTGCAGATTCTATCAGAGTATGAAACTATCAAAATATCCCTTGAAGAGAGTGTGCAAGACTACTATGCTATATTTAACAACTTATATAACGCACTCCCTGCTAATATGAGACCACCCCAAGGGATAGTGTTGCTTAAATTACCAGTTGGTTTGACCCAGACATGGCCTATAAGATTAGGGAAAGAGACTCATCAGCCTTGGAGGAAATGCAGAAGAATGCTGTAAGCGTAGAGGCTAACTTGTTAGCTAAAAGTGCTAGGATGAGGACTGAGAGGAGAGTCACGATAAGAGAAGAACCCGTAGCCTCTACATATGATGCCAAGATTGAAAATTTGGTGAGGAATATGGAAAGGATGATGGAGAGGATGAGTTTGAATGAAAGAGAAATACCCAGAGACAATCAACCAACACCCCAAAACAAGAATCAAAACCCAAGAAGAAACCCTCCACAAATTAGGCAGAGAGAGCAAAGGGGTCCTGATTAGCAGATTAGGCCTCCCTTTCAAGAAAATTATGCTGATGATAATGAAGGGATAGTGGAGGAAGATGAGAAAAATCATATAAATCTGATGGGAATCAATGAAGAGGATCCTGTCTTCCTCATTGAAGAAGAGCAGGACTTGTTTTCACTAGCCCAAGCTGACCTCGGGCCCGAAGAATCTGATGACTACAAACTGGGTTTTGAGGATGCCATTATGGAAGTCCACAGACAATACAAATTAAGGAGAAAAAATAATTTGGACAATTCAAATAAAGGGAATTCAGAAAACTCTAACAAGAAAGTATCTGAATCGGAAGCCAAGAAAACAACTGAAAACACTAAGAAAAAATTAAATAATTCAGAAAAGAAAAACGTAGAGAACAGTGTTAAGAAATTAGTAGATGTTCCTACCAGAAACCCTCAGAATGACATCCCCAGTACAAGCAAAGAGACTGAAGTTACCCAAATAATAGAGGCTGAAAGGATTGATATGTCAAACCCACTGAGAAATCAAACACCCTTCAATATTGAGAATGAACTGGCGAAGGTAAAGATTTATATCTCTCTCAATAAATTGATCAAAAAAAATGTCTACAGATCTCAGGTCTTGAAAGTGTTAAATATAGGGGAGATTACAGACACTGTCAATTTGAGTGATGAACATCCTCAAGTCTTGTTTGGGCCAGAGGTTGATGAAGACCACAAGAAGGAGGGGTTTCCCCTTTTTATATCAGTTTAAATGTTCATGATAAAATAATTCACAATGCCATGTTTGATTCTGGTTCCTCACACAACCTTATTCCCTAAGCTATCATGGAGAATCTAGGCTGGAAATCACTAGACCCTACAAGGATTTATACTCTTTTTATTCTAGAAACGTTAAGTGCCTAGGCCTAATCAAGGACCTCTGTGTCACTCTATCTCAAATACTTGCAAAGAGTTTAGTGATGGATATTTTTGTGGTAGACATTCCCCCAAAATATGGAATGCTTTTATCTCACTCATGGGGGGAAAAATTACAAGGAAATCTGCAACTAGACATGACTTATGCTACCATTCTAGTGTTTGGTCAATCGAAGAAGCTGTATTGAGAAACACTAATGAAGTACATGGTAAGTAGCCAAGAAAAGCCTCACAACTACCCTCTGTGCTCTGTTCACACTGACCTGGATTATTTCATTTTGTATAATGATGGAATCACTGATTCACAAATTTCCCAAGAAAATGATCCCACAGAAAACAATGACATTCAAACCCAAAAAGAGCAACTAGACCATGCCCATGAACCTCTTTGGAACATGAGTTTTGATGGCTCATGTGGCCAAGCTGGCTCTAGGGAAGGAATCTGCGTGTATAACATATGAGACAATAGTGCACAGGGTCATTCATACAAATTAATTTTCCAGTGCACAAACAACATTGTCGAGTATGAAGCCTTGATTTTTAGATTACAAATGTTGAAAAAATTAGGAGCAAGGAGGATCTCTGTACAGGGTGATTTTTAGCTAGTCATTAAATAGGTTAAAGGGCTATATGCATCCAAACACCCTAGAATGAGAGCTTATATAAATGTTGTCCTTGATTTTTTGAGGACCTTCGAGGAATATGATTTGGTAGTCATTCCCAGAAACAAAAATGTCCTAGCTAATGGCCTGGCTATTTCAGTAAGCACCTGTAAACTACCTCACCCAAAAAAGCATCATACAGTTGAGGTAAAACACTGTCCTTCAGTGCCAGACAACATGAGGTACTGGCAGGTTTTTGGAAGTGATAAACAAATTGAGAGCTTCATGCAATCTGGAGATGAATTTGAAGACAATAATGTGGATATGGATTGTGAGGAAGGCAGTCTTATCAAGGTACAAACTACTGAGGAAACACAAGCCACTGTTCTGGAAAACACTGTGCTAGATGTAAATACTACTGTAATTGTTCCAGCTGACAACATTGTATATAACATCGATAAACAAAGAGACTTGGAAAAATAGGAATTTGAAATACTCCAGCTTAAAGACAATAATTTGCCTACAGGGCTAGTCCCTTTAGAAACATTATTTGACTTTAATGATGTGGCAAAAAAACCAAAAATAGGGCCAATTGAAACATACATTTAGGAATGTAATATAGGCATAGAACAAAACCCCAAAATCATCAAACTATCTAAATTTCCGCCTACTATTACAAAGAAAAAATACATAGCCTTATTCAAAGAATTTATTGATGTGTTTGCATGGAGCTATGAGGATTTGAAATCCTATGATACCAGCATCGTTCAACACAAGATTCCAATTAAAGAAAATAAAAAGCCATTCAGACAGAAATTGTGAAGAATAAATCATGTTTTAATGCCTTTAGTTGAGAAAGAGATTAAGAAGATGTATGAATCAAAAATCATAGTGCCACTCAGGTACTGCCAATGGGTTTCCAATATTGTCCCAAATAGAAATAAAACAGGCGAGATTAAACTCTGCATTGAATTTAGAAACCTCAATAAGGTATCTCTTAAGGATAACTACCCTTTACCTAAGATGGATCACATATTACAAAGGGTAGTGTGTTCTAGTAGGATATCTTTGTTAGATGGTTTCTCTGGTTACAATCAAGTGTTAGTGCACCCTGATGGCCAAGACAAGACAACTTTTACAACTCCTTGGGGGACTTTCATGTATGTGAAAATGCCCTTTGGACTAACGAATGCTGGAGCTACCTTTCAAAGGGCCATGGACATTGCATTTGCTGATGACATTGGCCACTTTATTGTGATTTATTTGGATGACATTGCTGTGTTTTCTGAAACTGATGAATTAGAATTAACACACTTGAGAAGAGTTTTTAAAAAATGCAGAAAATTTGGACTCTCCCTGAATCCTATGAAGACATTGTTTGGATTAGAAGAAGGAAAATTGTTAGGCCATATTATCTATAAGGATGGAATTATAATTGACCCTAGTTGAACTAAAGGGATATTGAAAATCATCCATCCCAGAAATTTGAAAGAACTCCAATCCTTTATTGGTAAAATCAACTTCCTAAGGAGATTTATACCTAACTTGGCATAACTTTTAAGGAACATCACTAACATGCTAAAGAAGGGATTAGAAATAAAGTGGACCATAGAAGCAAAACAATATTTTAACTTGGTCAAGCTAGCATTGACAAAGGCCCTAGTACTAATTAGCCTGGATTTCACTAAAGATTTCATGATTTTTTCTTTTGCCTTTGAACATACTATTGTTGTTGTTTTGTTACAGAAAAACAGTGAAGGACAGGAACATCCAATAGCCTTTTTCAGCAAGGCATTAAGAGATGCATCTCTGAAATATAATATCATGGAAAAACATGCTTTTTCATTGGTTAAAGCACTGAAATATTTTAGAGTCTATATTTTACATTCACATATCATTGCTTATGTTCCAAACACAGTTTTCAAAGGAATTCTAACGCAAAAAAAACCCTGATGGAAAAAAGCGAAATGTATTACAATGATCCTAGAATACAATTTGGAAATCAAGCCTACCAAGTTGATCAAAGGCCAAGGACTAGCTGAATTGAAGGCATAATCTAATTTACACGCATTGCACATCAACATGGTACACACATTATATGATCAAGAGGAACTGGCAACTCCACCGATAGATGAAGCATTCTTGAATTCTCCATGGTATGATGATATTTTGTATGTACTGTCTAATCTGAATGCTCCTCTCGGTTTATCTAAAACAAGGGCTAGGTTTCTAAAACTCAAAGCTATTAGATTCTGCATTTTGGAATTTTTTTTGTATTGGAAAGAGATTGGAAGCATTTTTATTAAATGTTTATTGAAGGATGATGTAGATAGGGTAATGCAAGAGTTCCACGGAGGTGACTATGGTGGCCATCTCTACTGGAAAACCACTGCTAACAAAATCATGAGAGCTGATTTTTATTGGCCCACCATTTTTCCTGATGTCCATAAGATGGTTACCACCTGTCATAAATATCAAATATTTGAAGGAAAGAGGAAGCAACTGCCCTTACCCCTGAAACCTATTTCTGTAGAAAGCCCTTTCCAGTAGTGGGGATTAGACTTTATAGGAGATATTCACCCTCCATCCTCTGCTCAACAAAAATGGATCCTTACTCCTACATATTACTTCATCAAATGGATAGAGGCCACCCCGTCTAGGAATTCCACTGACTCCATCATCATAAAATTCATAGAAACCAACATCCTTTCTAGATTTGGCTGTCTTAGCAAAATCATTACAGATAATGCTGCAACCTTCAAATCCAAAAATATGGTTGATTTCTATCACAAATATCATATAACATTGTGGCATTACACAACCTACTACCGTCAAGGTAATGGAATGGCTGAATCTTCAAATAAAAGTCCGGTGAACATCATTAAAAAGCTTCTGGAGGAGAATAAGAAATCATGGCACAATAAGCTGATCAACGCTCTGTGGGCATATAGGCTCACCACAAAGAAAAAACTAGGCATGTCTCCATACCGATTGGTTTATGGAATGGATGCAGTGTTTCCTTCTTCCTTGGGAGTTCCAGTAATGAAGATAATCCAAGAGATCCAAGATGAACCAAATGACATTTTTTTGTAGCCGCTACAACACCACCAAAAATTTTGGGTGTATTGAAAATTTCCGGGTCCCCCTCTCCATGCGCAACCCTAAGATGCATGTAAATAAGCCCTGCTTTGTGTTTAATCCCCACCCTCCAAGAGCATGGTCCCGATTATTTCAAGAAGGCCTTTTATGTGAAAGAATCGTTACCTTGTGGAATCATGAAGTGTCAGGGTGTACTGCGGCTGATGGTTGTATGGAAATATAAGTTTAAGCCTGTTTCCGGACTTAGAAATGTTCAAATAATTGACTTAAAGTTACAATATATTAGTTCGGATATTTCAATGTTGCCCCTCAAATGAGCCAATTCTCTAATCATTTGTTTTCTTTCTCATTGTTACCAAGAGTTGATTCATTCTCATACTATTCCTTTCAGGAGATCGGTCAAAGAAGCTATCAGTATACATTCAACAACATATCTGTTTCATTAAAGAGCCCATTGGCGACATCATTAAAATACACTGCAAGGATGAGGTTCCAATTGTCCATTACATTCAAAAACCTCAGAATTCGCATGGTGACCATTGCAAAGGGACCGCGCATTTCAAAGAAGTTTGTAAGGATGTAAATGACGAAGAATAATTTGAATTGGTTGTGCATTATGAAATAAATTCATGGGCCAACATGGGCCTAAAGCCAGGCTCCATAAAATGCATACTTTTATTGAGCACTCAAAGAGCCATTTCCCATGGATTTCTAAAAAAAATTGCTGCACGGCATGGGCACAGATCTGTAAGCCAAATTTGGTCAAAGAGATTTATATGCTAGACGATATCAAGCTCTCTCCTCACTAAACCTAGGGAAGATCATAAAGGGTGAATACAAAACACATCCACGACATCTTAATGTCGCGTTACTCGAGGCCATGCAAGGAAGAGAGAGCACAGCCTGACGAAGACCATTTGCAGCTAGCTTGAAAGGAAGAATGCGACCATTCACAAAGTCGCATATGCTAAGAGGGTGACCTGGAATGCATCTCGTGGAGGCTGCCACTCAGCGACCTCATCGACTCGCAATGCCGGGGATACATCCATGCGACCACATCTAGGAAATGAGACCAGAGTAAAAAAACATTCAGCACAGGCCATCGACGTCGCATGGAAATAACATCAGTTTTAACCCCGAAACGAGTCAATGATAGAAGCTCATGTGTTCAAGAAGATCTAAGAGGACACGACATGTTAGCTGTAGCCACAAACTCGCGTGAGGAATCCCTTAAAACTTAGCTTTAAAAAGAAGCACCGAATATATTTTTAGTATTAGCTCGTGTTCCGAATTTCTTCAAGCACATTATGTGCTACTGTCTGGTCTGTTTTGGGCCAGCGAAATCAAAATATATTCACAAAGGTACCCAACTCGTGGATTTAAAATCGGCGGTCCCAAGGTATTTTGGACAGTCACATTTCCCCTCCACGGTCGCACAGTCGTGGGTGTTATGGCCTCATATTTCCAAGTCACACGCTTCAAAAGGGGCCAGAAACATGAAGATGCAACCTTGTGACCCGCTCAAGTCGCAGCCTTCCTCCAAGTCGCAGCCTCTCTTTGGTCGCATAGTCGCAACTCTTCTTAGGACTCAGTGAATGTGACTTAACCGTCACTGCGACTCTGCGATCTCTCTCAAGTCACCAAGTCGCAGGGTCGCACCCAAGAGAATCCACACCCGACGCGACTCTCCGAATATGCGACTTCCATGCCACGGTTGCACCCTCCACGCCACGGTTGCGACCTCACGCCAAATCAGTGCCTGTCAGATATTAGGTACGATATTATACATGTCCCTAAAAGATGGATCATTTCAAGAACACGCGAGCCTTGTTTGAGAGCATCCCTTTCTAGTTAAGACGTCAGTGGAAGATTGCTCTAGTTTGTAATGAATGGTTTGGAAGAATGTTTTGGCAGAAACACGCCATATACATGACGAAATGCGTAGTGTGATCCCCAACATGATGTCTTAGTATCCATTTTCGAGTAAAGAGGCCAACCCCTTAAAGGCATTTATATTTTGTTCTCATCGCCATTATTTATGCAAATAAAAGTAGAGAGAGGAATTATGGTGGGGAGAACCATGTAAAGGAATGGCTATTTCTTGGGACAAGAAGAGGTTCAGGTGTTGGGTTAAACTTGACACATGCCATGAATTTTCATAAATTCCGAGAAGGAGTCTTGACGAGAAGCAAGGAAATACATGATGGTAGAGAAGGGAATCACGTTCTTTGAAGGTACGGGCAGATTTAGGCACGCCCCTAAGACCAACAAAGGTTAATCATGTAATGGGGGAGGCAATCATAAACCGGAGAAAGCACTTAAATAACAAACATCAATGTTTTTCTTCGAAGATCTTCTGAGAAGGATTTGGACTAATGATACCATTTACAAGCTGCACACACAACATTTCGGCGTGCAAAATAAGACCACACAGGGGTCTAGATTTAATATTTGTTAAAATCACTTGTGGCTAATTACATGTGTTTCCAACATCAATATTATTTCAAGTAAATTTTACCCGTGTTAATTGTTTACAGGTAGAAGCCGGTGACTTTCATGGCAAGAGCTAGGGTTTGCTCCAGTGTGGAAGGTGGATCCTTACAAGATTCCCAAGAACGTCACTTTAAGCTCAAAGAAACCCAATCACGTGTACGTAACTGATATGCAGGAAAAGGCATCTTGCTATGAAATCTAGAGATCACAAAAAGAAGAATGCAGAAGGGAAAAAAATACTATCACAGGTCGCAGACGACTCCAGGTCGCAAGTCGCAGATGGATTCAGGTCGCAGGTCACAGATTGGGCAAGGTCACAGGTCGCACATAACCTTGGGTCACAGGTTGTAAATGGCCCAGGTCGCAAGTCACAGATTGGTCAAGGTCGTAGGTTGCTTATAACCCTGGGCCGCAGGTCGCAGGTCGCAAATGGCCTAGGTCGCAAGTCGCAGATGGATTCAAGTCGCAGGTTGCAGATTGGTCAAGGTCGCAAGTCACATATAACCCTGGATCACAGGTCACAAATGGCCCAAGTCGCAAGCCTGCCCTATAGTCAGGAAGACTAAGAGTCAAGGGAAACTCAAGAGTCATCTCAACCTATATGTACAACTTCGAGAAAGAGTACAAGGGACTTTTAGCTCTGCAATTAAAGCCAATACGATAGAGGAATTGGTACTGGAGAGCTAGAGGCACTCAACTCTTGGTATCAAGTAGAGATAGAGGTAGTGAGGCTAGGGTTTTTGTATCATGCATTGAGATGAATAGCCCATGTTCCACTATTGGGTTTTGACGAGTTGTAAACATGTATTTGACGTTGCAGCAACATTAATAATATATTCTCTTTCTGACACTGATTCACGTGCTTGTTTGTGGTGATAATACTAGCTGTCTAATATTTCACTATGTTGTGCGGATGCTTTCATGCATGCAATTGATTATGAACTAATTCATAGTGGTTGCATGTACGTTTGCTCTTGAATCAGTGTTTATTTTTTCCTTGCCACGTCGGTGATCTATTGTGAAGTACTTTGCAGTTAACTTATGGCGTGTTTTCTTTCACGTATGTCTGACTGGTTTTTCGACTCACCGATCCCACTCATGGCATACCCCCCTTTTATTTTTCTGCTTAGACTTGCTTGTATCTTTTTTTATGGTTCGTCAATGTTGGGATGATTTTGCTTCACTGATCGGTCATTTCACCTTTGCCTATGCTCCATTATCTTCTCATCCGAAAACCAAGAGTGGAAACAATTATGGTGGCAGATGGGCCCACATACCGGATGGGTCTCCTATCCCAAATAGTGTGAGGTCTAATTGGGACCTTTCACTAGGGAGACCCCCTTGTTGTCGGTAGTACAATTTTTCCGGTCAACAAAACTGGCGCTAGAAGGAGGGACTAGATGCCAAGCTGAGCCCTTAGAGCCTACAATTAGTCTCATATCTATAATGGCTCGTCCCCAAATCATTCTCCCGAGATGTTTATCGGATTTATCTGGTTCTCGATGCTCAATCCTCGATGAACCTATGTATCACTTTTCTCAGTTAAAATTCGATGGTGAGAACGAAGTTTCCATAACTGAGCACCTTTCGGATTTCTGTGAGTTTTGTGAGTGTTACGAAATTGATGATGAGGAGTTGGCTTGTGTTCTTTTCTCCCTCACTCTTGAAGGCCGTGTTAAGCAATGGTGTCGCACATTGCCGAAAACTTCCATCCATTCGTTCGAGTAGCTCGCCTGTGAATTACAACAAGCTTTTCACAGGTACGATTTTCAAAATGTATTAATACGGTTAAATGAGATCAAAATGGAACCTCAAGAATCTCTAGAGGAGTTTTCTATCAGATTTTTTCATTTTTGTTTTGAGTTACATGAAAGGGAGGTCGATTGGGTGTATTTAATTGAACAGTTTCGATAGGTGGTTTTTGTTTCCCTAGAAAAATTTCGATCGGAAACCAAGCCTGATCCCAGGGTTTGTTATGATTATCCTCAAGTTGCCAACTGTTCAGGCTTTGTCTCTAATGTTTCCTCGTCCATCTCCCCAAGTCCAGAACACATTCAGGCCTCGCAAAAGAATATTACTATTCCTCCTCCTGAATTGCCGTGTAATGGAGTTGTGGTCACAAAAGTTCTGAGTGATGATAGACGTATGCAAGAAAATAAAACCTGTTGTACCACCTCTGAATATTTCACGCACCCTGTCAAATCAGAGCTGGAAAACCATATTGGCCCAACATCTCTCCTTGTTAATGAAACCTATCTCGAGTCCACTGAATGTTTTCCTGGGCATAGTCCTAAATCTTATTCACATACTGATAATAAATTGAGTCTTGGCCCAAATAAAGTTGATTTCCCTTCAAAATCATTGGACCATGATGGGAATGCAGGATCATTGGTCTCTCTGGATGAAACTTATGTGCGAGAAAAAAGTCCTCGTGCGGTTGATACCCCTACATCCGAGTCATTTCATCCATTATTCCCTGATTCATTTCTTGAGCCTGCCACGCCAGTAATTTCTTCAAGTCTTTCGAAATCATCTTGTACTGGTGTTGGAAACAATCATGAGCACGCAGGTGGTGTTTCAAAATCTCATTATAAAATTGATGAATCTCTTATGTTTGATATTTTTCATCCGCAATATTTAAACAACCAAAAGAGTGACTGCTTGTCTTAGCAACCTCAAGATGTTTCTTTTATTGATTCATGCCAGTTGTTAACCCAAGATGAGCCTAATATATCAGATGCCCAACCTAATAAAATTGATGGCTCCAAGGATCATTTCTTATCTAAAAACATATTCACTCACACCTCTAAGTAATGTCATTCGTATCTATCTGTCAAACCTATGAAGCCACCAAAATTCGATGATCTTCTTTGTGATGATTCAGGGACCCATCAGGAAATTGAAGCAATTCAGTTTCTGCTGGCTGTTACCTTAAGTTCTCGCGATCCTGATGAGACCCCTGAAACAAGTCAAACTAGGGTTTCTCGAAGTAGGGTTTTTGAAATGATAGTTCCCACATATCACACTTCTCTCAGCACCAACACGCCGGATGTTAGCTCATATGGGCACGTCTTCCATTCCAGTGATGTTTCTTTGGGCACATATTTCTGTCCCCTAACAGCTGGTATGCAACAACCGATATACTCTAATTTATTCACTGGAAGGAAAACACCAGCCATTATCTCTAATCTTTTCGGTTGTTTCCCAGCCAGTACCAGCTGCACTCAGGCACAAGCGTGTGATGTTTGGAAAACCTCTCTACTACCTAAAAATCTTCTGGTCAATTCATCCCATCCTGGGAAATCTAAAGAATATGATACATTGGATTGTCAATTTATCAGTTCACAAACATTTGGCCAAGTTAATAATGAGCCCACTGACGGTTGTCTAATCACCACAAATAATGATCACATTCGTTCGTTAGTTGATCTCACGAAAACATAAAAGTTTGGAAGCCCCCCGCTCGAAGGTCCGGAGTTTTTCCAGGACGGTGAGGAATTTCAGCCTCCACTGAAGGTTGCTTCGGATCCTCACATCCTCAATGGAACCTAGGGACAACTCCGAATTAGGGCTTTCAAAATTAGGGGTTCTGCACTTGGATTCGCAAGCACCTCAAATTCGCCTGGCAGATGCCTATTTTTTCCATTATATCAAATTGATCATCCTCAACATCATGATGAAATTCCTAGTTGGTTTGACGGATCCTATCTGATGAATATACCTGAAAATATGAAATGGTTTACCTCAGTTCGTCAGATTCAGGGTCGTGCACACATGGTTGTGTGCCATTTTTAGATGATTTTAGGTTTCAAGTACATATTTTTGCGCATCAAGTTGAAAGTGAAATTCAGCTTGAACAATCCATTCTGGCATGTTCTCTGGTAAGTAGCCATGACCTTCTTGTTGTTGTACATTCTCTGTAGGTAAGTCTTGTTGTTGGTGTGTTACATTGAAATTTGGCACCATGAAGTTTTCGTACTCCCTTGGAAGTCTACAACATCAAAGTTCCTAAAATCAAGCCTTAAAATTGAGAGAAAAGCTCATAAAAGTCTTAAAAACACTTGTACCACACTTTCTCTTAACATTGCCCGTGGTGCCACACCTTTTTTCTCTAAATCATGCGGAGCTAAATTCAATTTTTATTCATTAAGGGTGCGAACCCCTGTAAAAGGTAAAACAAAGGCGGAAAGTAACATTTAGAAGCCCAACAATCAAATCTGGAAGCTTCTAGAAGCAATTATCCGATCGAAGGTTCCCTCCTAACATGTATGTTCATTCCTCCATTATGGGAGCCTACCCCTTGATTTATGGAGCCTAATCCCTTCAAAAGAGCATCCTATCCCTTCTTATATGGAACCATAACCTCCTCTCTTTTCCTATAAATTGAAGCCATAGTGCAACTTCAAAGGTTAGAGTTAGTGAGTTAGACTTTGAGAATTTTTGAGGAGAAATGCTGTAAGAGGCTCATACTCTCTTAACTGATCAATATGTGGGAATGATTACACACCCATGTGAATTTTAGCTGAGAGAGTGCAAAGCTTGTCAGTTTAAAGGAAACGCCTATTTTGGACCCCAGGAAGGCCTGTACAACATCAAGGCGGACACGGTTGTAAGGCTCTTCTTTATTTCAAGATAATATGAATGAATACTGTTTTCTCAATGGGTTCTTTAGTTAAATAGCTTATTTATCATGTTTCATTAATGGGTTATTTAATTAATTATATCATTTATTTAATTCCTTGATCATCTTGATAGATGTTTGATTCATGAATTAATTTTTATTATGCAGGTGCTTTTGATATTTTCTTGTGTTTATGATTGCAGATCCTTAACGACGAATTTCTTCAAGCCACTGGAAAGAAGATCAGCGTTGGACTACAAGTAGGTTTCTAAAAAGCCTATTATAGTTAATTCCAAATCAAACTGTATCTAGAGAAAATTGTTTTTATTTTTCCGTTTGTTGCTAGCTGTCCGTAGGACACTTGGGAGGTCTGTATTGTCCGCAAGAATGACTTATCTGTCCAAAAAAATGGCGACTCCGCTGGGGAACTAATTTGAACTTTGATTTCTTTTATTTTTGACTTGTGAATTTATTTTTTCTGATTTTGATTGATTTATACTGGCTTGGGTAGTTTATCCTTGTAGAATCCTTGAGAAATATTTTAGAGATTTTTATTTTTCTCTTAGTTTTCTGGTATCCGCACTTTTCTTTTAGAAACAGTGCGGGCATCTCCGCTCTTTTCGTGTATAAACAGTGCGGGATCGCATCTGTTTACACTGGAAACTGCGGACCCTGTGAAATTTTTTAGAAAACATTTAAATTATCTTTTTTGGATTAGTTTGTTAGATTCTCAGTTTATACCCAGACTTGTATCTTCTGTCAGAAAACTTCGATTAAGAGTTTATTTCAACATTTTTAGTTTTGAATGATTTTTTGAAAGATCTGCATGTTATAGTGATGTTTGCTTTGTCTTTATTCTGCTCAAATATTAGAGAACTTGGTATACCTTTGGATCACTGGTATTTCCTTGCTTTCTTTCTGAGTTTGACATTATAGCAGAAATTGTTTTAATGAGATTTAGATCCCATATTCTTGTTTGCAAATCTTTAAAAAACTTTTGTTGATAAGTTTGAAATTTCACTTAAAAAACCAAAATTGGGTGTTTTTGAGTTCTTGCTGAACCAAGCAAAGAATTTCTTAGTTAGATAACAAACTAAGCAAGACATCCTCAAAATATTTAAAATTTTAATTCAGATTTAGTCTTTAGAATTATTTTTTAGATCTCAAAATTAGTGTTTTTAGTTTTGAATATTATTTCTATAAATTATAGGGTTATTTTGAAGAAAAACTTTGTTTGTAGTTTCGATCTTGAATTATAAAGGGATTTCTTATTGAGCAATAGATCATTTTGAGTTCTCATGAAATTAGATTTCTTTTCATTTATTCTTGTTTGAAGGAAATAATTGTTTTAAAAGATTGCATTTCTCAACTCTTCCTTTAGATAGAATTCATTGAAAGAAAAAGAATTGTTTCTCATAATAGATGCATTTTTAGTGTGTTTTGAGTCGGGTCACTACATATCATCAGTTTCACTTTCGCACCTATTTTCCTAAGAAATAGCCTATTAAAATCAACGCTTAAATTAAAATCAATCTAGTAATTTTTTATATTTCTAGGGCTCTTTTCACCAATATAGCTTAGGCTAGTGTCTTGGAGTAGGGAGTAATTAAATCTCCAAGACAATTAAAACAAACAAGTAGTCGATATTGCGGTAGGAAAAATACAATAGTCGCTTGTATGCTTTGGGAAGCTCCTCTTAAAAGAGTCAAGCACGAGGTCATATATGAACCAGTGGGATAATCAATTCTATCTCGTTGCGAATGATAGCAGATGTGTGCGTATTAACAACGGTAAACCTCGGATAGACCATTGTCGAGGAGCCTGGGGTCACTTCTCGGTATACCTTGGATTATATCAATGCGCCTTCAAGGGGATTGAGGTTTTTTACTCTGCCCTTGCGCGTATGTCAGATCGTAGACTGTTCCCCCAGGTATATTAGTTCCTGTTGGTAATCATAGTGGCCATAGTATTTACGATTTTTTCCTAAGGTGATGGTGGAGGAAATATCCCACTGTACCTGGAGCAGACGTCGACTAGACTCACTTGGACTCTCCGGAGGGTTATCTTCACTCGAGATGGTTTAAGTGGAGAAACTTGCACCGATCTGTTTCATTAAGTAGGTTGTCGGGGTAACTGTTCCAACTGCCTTTTCTACATTAATATACTACGATGTTGGATTTCATCACCAACTAGTGTTTTTGGTGTGGGAAGTTACTGTTTGTGTGTGGTTTGATCTCCTAGATTTTTAGGCATGTGATTCATTTTTTTGTTTCCTTAGCGAATCTAGGCATTTTCATTGAAATTTTCTTTGATTGTGTGTGATTAATAATTTTTTAATCATGGCTGAATTACCAAGACAATCGCGTAGACTCCAGGGGAAACCCCCTGAGTATACACCAGGCCAACTTAAAGGGTTGCGAGCTCTAGTATTGCCTAATTTCAGTATAATTAGATCAACAGAAATAGGAGAATCATCTATAGTTATTCATCCTGATTATCAAACACAAACAACAGAACATATTCAAGAGCCAATTTCAATTTCCGAAGTTACTGGTAGTATTTCTCCTTCCAGTGAATTAGCTAAAGAACCTGGAATTTCTGAGCCTGACACTGAACCTACTGTATTGGAACCATCTTCAAAATTTGTTACTCTGACTTCTAGTAATCCTGGTTCACCTAGGGTAAGACATCGCATTACTGAAGATCTTCGTCCTGACCTCATATGTATTGAAGAACTTTTTGGTCTAGACGAAGATGTAACTCTTCCCGAAACCCAAGAAAATTTGAATCTTAGGGAGCGTGAATCAATATTCTACAGTCCTTTTAGAACTGACGCTTGGTATTTATTATTGACAAATTTTTTACAAAACCCGGGTCTTAATTATTCACCACCCCACATTCCTTTTCATCCTATACCGAGAGGTTATTATCCTTCATCAACTATGTTGGGTGAGTCATCTATGTTTTCCCAATCTCTGGAAACATTTTTATACAGTGGTCTGTCTGTTCCTTCGGGGTACCAGTCACTCTCTGGTACCTTCTCAGGAGCAACTCCTCAACCAATTGAACAAAAGTTATCATCTGGTACGAATGGAACTAAAACTGAAATGTTGAATGCAGAGAAATTTTTTATGATGTTTGGTAATATTCCAAATCCTCAACCTCAAGGTAGTCAGTTATCGCCTGGGGGGAAACCTCAAGGCAGTCAGTTACCACCTGAGGGGCAACCTCAAGGAAGTCAGTTACCGCCTGGGGGGCAATCTCAAGGTAATTTTTTACCAAGAAAAACTGTAGGACAATATTATTTACCTGGAGAACAACCTCAAGGACAATACATACCTCAAGGTTATCGACCTCAGGGATAGTACATACCCCAAGGTCAACCCCAGACTCAGTATATTTCTCAAGGTTAATATCAACCCCATATTCAGTACATTCCTCCAGGTTATCAAACTCAAGGTCAATACCCAACTCAAGGTTTCCAACCTACTTTCGGTCAACCATTATTACAAGGAACTAGAAATTTGCCAGTCAATTATCAACCCTACGTTCAACCAGGTTATGGTCCTTCATATACACAACCTTCTATGGGTCAATACCCCGGAATGAATATGGTGTGGGATCCATATCAAATTCAACAGGCTATGCAACCCAATGTGCAGATACCTAATCAACCTGGACAGTCCATAGGTTCTGGTCCAACCCAGCAACCTGTCCAGCCTATTGTTCAAGTCCCTGCATCTAGTTCTGTTCAGCAGCCTGGGCCTAGTACACCTTAGACTCCGCCTCAGACTTCTGCTACTGTTTCAACTTTTGTTCAACCTACCACACCTGTTTCTGGAGTATCTGCAGCTCCGGTTTCTTATATCCCTGCATAAGTGCAAATTCCTCCAGTATCTGTACCACAGTCAGGACCTGCAATTCAGACTACAGTCCAGATGTCTACAGGACAAGCTGGTACCAGCACGGTTGTTGTTAGTCAACCACAATTTACTTATTAACCGTACCAGGGACAATCTCAATTTGGACAGGCTACACAAAATTCAGTATATCAGTATCATCCGTACCCTAGATATACTTATCAAGTACCTCAACAACCCCAGTATAGTCCAGTTAATCCTGGTTACCCAGGAGGTTTCACAATTCCAAGTGCGCATCCAATTCCAGGGTATCCTGGATATCCTCCTCCTGGCACTGGTTTGATCACACAAGGTTATCAAGACCCTAGCCACCGGTTACCATTTATAGCAACTTTAGATTTACCGGATCTATCGTGCCTTACGAACGATCCTATTTTTTATCTTCCATATTGGCCGCCGATGCCTAATAAGTTGCCCAGTGATATTCAAAAATTTGAGGGTAAGTCAGGAGAGGACCCATCTAATCACGTTATGACTTATCACCTCTGGTGTGCATCTAATTCAATAATCGATGATTCAATGTGATTTCGTATTTTTCAGAGAAATCTCATTGGTCTAGCTGCCAAATGGTACATTGAGTTACCACCCAGCTCTTTTAATAATTTTAATGCTCTAGCTACTGCTTTCTTAACCCATTTTCAGTTGCCTGTCAGATACGAAAACGACATAGAATTGCTGACTTCATTAAAACAGTCTACGTCTACGTACATATCTGATCACATTCATGAATGGAGACGTAGAAGGCGTTTAGTGAAAGTCTTTATTCCGGATCAAATTTTGGCTGAATGGTTTATTAAATCGTTATTGCCCAAAATTACTGAAGATGTGGCCAAAGGAGGCGTTGTTACAGAAGAGCAAGTAATTGCTCAGGCTCAGTACCTTGACCTTGTTTATACTCAGTCAGGTACTCTATATGATAAAATCCCTGATTTACCAAGACCTGGTCAATTAAATACAACTCCTTTTGGCTCTCATGCTGCTGATGGTGTAATTGGTTCTGTTAGCACTGGTAAAAGTAAGAAGAAATATTCCAAGACGACTTCTCCTATTATCACTTTACCCGATTCACCAAAAGGAGATTCTTCTATTGAAACTTCCGCCGACATTCATGTTGTAGAATCATCTACAACCAAACCTAAAACTGGTGGTAAGAAGAAAGGTAAGAATACAAAGAAAAAACCTTCAAAAGATAAAAACGATACAACTGAACCAACTGATGAAAAACGCAAACCTCGATATCCTTGTATGATATGTGACGAGGATGATTTTACAAAAGAGTGCCCGCATAGAGCCGAGGTATCAAAATTCGTTAAGGGTTCACCCATACCTGCTGTCTTGAAGGATCCCTTTCCTGCTCAAGATAGTAACATGGTTGGATCTTCCTCAAATACGCTAGAGAATATCTTGATGGTTGCGACGTGATCGCAAGATTACGGTAGTAAAAATCCTGGTAAAGAAGCAGAAACATCTAATTCAACATAAACTACATCTCCCTCAGTTTCTGATCCATTACAGATTGAGAAACAAAATCCTGACTTAGTAATCAAACCACCTGGTAAAGGTGTACTTCGTAAATCAGCTTTCAATCCACATGTGAGAGCTGCTCAAAATTACAATATTGTTGAAGATTTGGCGATTTCCCCTTCAGCAATGTCGGCTTTGGAAGTGCTACAATCATGCCCAGCCCAAAGAAAATTACTTTTGTGAGCCTTAGGAGCCATAGATCTCCAGGATTCGAACCTAATGATCTTCGATTTAGATAATTTTACACCCCACCTACTCCATCAAATGGCTTTTCAAATTCCAGTAATAGTAAAAAACAAACTTATATTTCATACTATTGTTGATGAAGGGGCTTCTACGTGTATTATGTCATTAAAATGTTGGAAATCGCTTGGTTCTTCGACAATTAACCAATCGCTGAATATTCTCAAAGCTTTTGATGGAAGAGGTTTCCAGTCGTATGGTATTTTAGAAGGTCTACCAATAGAGGTCGAAGGCAAAATGGTTAATCTAGATGTGGAAGTGGTTGATGCCCCTCTGGATTACAACCTTCTCCTAGGTCGCAGTTGGTCTTACGCCATGACTGTTGTTGTATCATCAATCTTTCATCTTATCATGTTTCCTCATAAAGGAAAGATCGTTAAAATAGATCAGCTCTCATATTATTCATCCGACCCAGCCTCTACTGATAGCATCCATCATATCAGAAAATCGACTATCTCTTATAAGGATGTTGGAGTCGATTTGATTAAAGATTCGGCTTTGCTAGGAACTTTTTCCTTACCTGCTCCCAACATACATCTTCCTATTGCTAATATCAATATGATTACATCAAGTACTTTATCCTTTGATGATCCTTGGATAGTACCTTCAGAATCAAAATTGGATTCTTTTGATGGCGCGATGCCTTTGAGTCCTTTTGAATTAGCATATCAGACTGTACAGTCATTTTCTGATATTCCTTCAACTGAATCTGATCGAGTGAATGTGATCAATGAGGAGTTATTTTCAATATCGAGTTCCACTTCGACATCAATTCTAGATTTTGGTCAACAGGTATTCAATACTGATGAACATATTCGTGAATTCTTGTCAGTAGATGAGTTAACATGGGAAGATCTTCATCATAGGTATTCATTTTTACCTGATCTCGATCATTTTGAGAATAATTTTTCCTCCATTTTTACTACTGATTACGTCAAAGAACCTCAGAATCCTCTCTCACATTTCAATTCTGAATTGAATTTAGAAAATATTTCTACAACGGTTCCCCTTGACATTTTAGTAAAACCCAGAATTGTTGAAAACATTCATATAGGTGCTTCTTGTACGACTGATGAAATCCAAGCTTATAAAGCCCTATTTCAGGAATTCCGCGACATTTTTTCCTGGTCATATGAAGATATGCCAGGAATCGATCCATCGATTATTGTTCATGAAATTAAGACATACTCGGATGCTAAACCCGTTAGATAGAGATTACTTCAGATACATCCGAGAAAAGCTGCCGCTATTAAAGCCGAAGTTGAAAAATTACTTCGTGCAGGTTTTATTTATCCGATCCCGTTAATGGATTGGGTATCTAATATTGTTCTGGTCAATTAAAAACAAGGAAAAATATGAGTGTGTATTGATTATAGGGATATAAATCGAGCTTGTCCCAAAGACAATTATCCAACCCCTTACATCGATCAAACTATTGACGATTGTGCTGGAAGTGAAATGTTTTCATTCATGGATGGATTTTCCGGCGACAATCAGATCAACATACTCCCTGCAGATCAACCAAAAATAGCTTTCATTTGTCCATGGGGAACTTTTGATTATCGAAAACTACCCTTTGGACTTAAGAATGCTGGCGCCACTTTTCAAAGAGCCATGTCTTATGCATTTCATGACATTAAACACATTGTACAACCCTACCTCGATGATTTTCCTGCTCATTCTTCACACAGAGCATATCATATCACTCATTTACGAGCCATTTTTATATGATGTAGGCATTATAAGATTCGTCTAAATCCTCACAAATGTGTTTTTTGCATACAATCTGGACGATTACTGGGATTTATTGTCTCAAAGGAAAGCATTCTTGTTGATCTATCGAAGGTTGAGGAAATTATCAATTTACCTCCTCCTTCTACTCTTTGCCAACTCCAAAGTTTGCAAGGGAAACCAAACTTTTTACGTCGACTCATTCCTAACCACGCCGAGTTAACAAAAGGTTTCACCAGGTTGTTGAAATAGAATATTCCTTTCTTTTGGGATGAGATCGCTGATCGATCTTTTGATGCTCTGAAACACGCATTGAACCATGCACCGTTACTGCATCCTCCCAATTACAACCAGGATTACTTTTTGTACCTCGCTGCTTCCGATTCCACGATAGGAATGGTTCTAGTTCAGGAAGATGAATTCCATGGCGAACATGTGATTTAATATCTTAGTCGCAACTTGCATCCGACTGAAATCAAGTATTCACATGTGGAGAATTGGCCTTGGCAGCCATTCAAGATGTCCAACGTTTTCTTCATTACATACTTTTATGCAAAACAACAATGATTTCTGATTGTAACCCTATGATGTATATCTTGACCAAACAATTGCTAGGGGGAAAATACTCCAAATGGATTGTTATCCTACAGGAGTTTGATTTGGAATTTGAAAAATCCAAATCAAATAAATCATTGATATTTGTTGAACTTATGTGTGATTTCCCACGTACTGATACAAAAACTATGGCGGAACAACCAATCGCGAATGAATCCTTGTTTCTTATTAGTACCTTTGATCCTTGGTATGGAGATATCATTGTTTATCTTTAGACCCAATCTTTTCGGCCTAAACTTTCACAGTCACAACAACGTAAAATCCGTTTCCAGTCTCAACGATATCATATTGTTGGCGACACACTATACCGTCATGGTGCAGGCTCTATTTTTCGACGTTGTCTCACCGATGAAGAAGCCGAAAAGGTTTTAAATGACTGTCACCCTGGAGCATGTGGCGGTCATATGTCTGGGTATGCCACAACCCAAAAAATATTATGCGCAAGTTATTTCTGGCCGTCCTTATTTAAAGACTGTATTTATGCGGTCCGAAAATGTCATAATTGTTAAATATTCAATAATAAAATGCATGCACCACCTACTCCTCTTCACCCTATAATTGCTGTCTGTCCTTTTGAAAAATGGGGCATTGACTTCATTACATGTAACCCTCACTCAACCGGGGGGCATGGGTATATTATTCTAGCAGTAGATTATTTTACCAAATGGGTCGAGGCGATGCCTACATTTGTGGCAGATGGAAAAACTGCAGCTACTTTCGTATTCAATCATGTGATTGATCGTTTCGGTGTACCCTAGGCAATAATTACTGATCATGGGAGCCATTTTTGAAACATCATGATGACTGAACTGACTGATCAACTTGGCCTGTGCCATGACAGTTATACACCATATTACCCGCAGGCCAATGGTTTGGTTGAAGCTATCAATAAAGTTTTAGTCACCATGATCAAATGAATCATTGGAATTCATAAGTAAAATTGGCATACCATGCTCTTTTCAGCACTTTGGGCATATCGAACCTCAGCAAAAACATCGACAAGTTTTACCCTTTTTCAACTAGTTTACGGTTTAGAAGCAGTATTACCCATTGAATGTGAGATACCGTCACTCCAACTAGCCATAGAGTTACAACCAGCCACTTTTGAAGAGGAGAAATGTTTTTTATAATTAGCTCAATTAGATGAGAATCGGCGCACCGCTACACTAGCCACCGAGACTCATGCAAAACGAATGAAAGCTCAGTATGATAGAAATGTTACACCTCAAATTTTTTCAGAAGGAGACCTAGTCTTGGTTTATGATCAAGCTAACGATAAGTTAGGGGCTGGGAAATTCGAACCCATGTGGCATGGTCCTTATATTGTCAAGCGACAACTTGCAAAAGGGGCCTATGAATTGATTGATTTTGACAGGGTCTCTTTAGGAAAACCCATAAATGGGCTTTATTTGAAGAGATATTACACTTTATTCTTGTGTGGAGATATTTCTTGTATATTAGTTATTTTGTAGCTAGTGTGTTGTAGATTAGAAACATGTGCCTAGTTTAAGTGTGTTTTTACTACTATTCCTGCTTATCTGGATTACTCTTGATATTGCAGATGTCGACGTCTTTTCAAACATACATTGGATTTGCTGATGGTGCTTGTCGTAGTACACGGAACATTTCATTCATAGCGTGGATTATTTATTCACCCACTGACGAGTTAATATCTATGCATGGGGTAAGCCTCGGTCAAATGACAAACAATATTGTAGAATATAGCGCAGTTATTGAGTTATTGTCTGAATCCATTTAATTTGGAATTCGGAGTTTGATCGTTAGGTTAGATTCTGAACTCGTTGTATTGAAATTAAATCAAGTATATGCAATTATAAACCTAGTGTTGTTAAGATTATTTTTAAGAGTCCATCTCTTGGAACGAGAATTTGATTATATTGAGTATCAACACATTCCAAGAAATTTAAACACATTAGCAGATGCAATATATTCTAGTGTGATTAACAGGCATCTGTGATAATAAAAACAGTAAATCAACATTCGATAACATGTTGGACAGGTAACTGAAAATAGTAGTATACGATAGCAAAGAGTAGTGTTTCAAAAAATAGTACATCGTCCTCAATCATAGGTTCAAAATGCCTTATGATTGGGAAAAAAGTGATACAAAAAATGATAAGAGTCTATACAATCGATCATCCACTATCCATGGTAATGATCATGATAGTATACTACAGCTCACGCCACCCCGCACAAAAATCTCCTGAACGGTCTAAGAACACCAATGAAATATCTCTGTAAACGGAGCGATATGTCATCTATAGTAGTCTCTAGAATGTCCAGAGTCAGTCGCTCCAAATGTTGTTCCAAATCAGTCAAGATCTCTGCTGTCTGATCCTGTGGTGGTGGTGGTGCTGCAGTTGCATCCCTTTGCCTCCTGTCAAAGGGGAAAAGAGTGGTTGGTCGACGTGGACCCACATCTGCATTTGAAATTTTTGTTATCAGTTTTGGAAGATTTAAAAAACAAAATAAAAATTAGAAATTAGAACATGTCAAAATGATTTTTACCTGACTCATCCCACTGAGCTCCTGGAAGAAGTGGCATATCTTGGTCGCCATGGAAATCTATGCCTGCATAAGGAAAATTGTCTATCACAAAGAGTTGGTGCTCTAACCAATGGAAATATGTCGGGGGAAATCGAACAATCTCTGCACCCTCACTATGACGGGCCATTAAGGCAACCCATCGAACCATCCGAGGCTCTTGAGCTCTACCAGCATCAACTGGAATATGTTGCGGGGCTAGTAGAGGAATCCTCTCTAGAGCAAAAGTAACTACGATCGATCCATATCCAAAGTTATTTAACTTCCCGTTTTTTTCTCTAGTTAGTTGGCATTTGACATTAGCCAACACTGCCTCACACCAGTTGAATATAGTGCCTTGGAAGCAATCCACTGCAATCCGCATTTGAGATCGAGTAGCCACATGCAAAGCTGCACTTCCACATAACTTGGTAACGGTAAATGCAATCAATTTTAATTCAGGAAAGATGATAGTTTTAATATCAATCTGTTTGTCTTTTGGATTAGCCTCATCATTGCAGAACTCTAATTGTAGGCTAGCAACATATTGGCCACCTGGTCTGGCCCCAAATAGAGAAAGTGGTTCGCCTCTCTTAGACAAACCAGTCAAAACATTTATGTCCTCCAGCTCAATTTCGAGCCGGTTGCCTCCAATTACAAAACACTGGTCCTGAACATCCCACTTGTTTACCAACCAAGTGAGAATGTCTACTTGAGCTCTCATGTCGCTGATAGCCCAGAATTTAAGTAGCCCGCATGCTCTTAAAACTTGTAATGTAGGCAGATGAATCATTGCAGCTTGATTCACCTCCTCATGTTCACGTTCCTGCCAAATGAGCATTGTAAATATCCTACAATGAGAAAAATGAAAGATTAGAATCATTTTAAAACAAAAAATTTGGGTAATTTGGGAAGAAATTATATGTTTTAATTCTTCACGGTGCCCCTGCACTTTACGTTCATAGACAGTGCGTAGCTCCGCACAGGCTCTGTGCTAAAAGTGCAGAGCCACGACATTTTTCTTTGTAAGAAAATGTTGGGGTCCGCAGGTGCCGTGTGTCTTACCTGCGGACCCCCGAGGGCAAAATTTCGAACATATTTTCTCCCCAAAAAATGAATTTTAAGCCCTAAATTAAGAAAATGAACAGATGAAAAGAAGGAAAAGAGCATGTGAATTACTTGGAGCAGACGGTTTTCGATTTCAATGGTCGGTTTGTCTAGAATCTTCTCTGGAGCATTTTTTGCCAAAAGCTCTAAAATTTTCACTGCAAACTCAAACGGTAAAAATGAATTTGGAAAACTCCTTTTTATAAGTTTTTTCGAATAAATGAAATTGAAATTTGTTTATTTTTCCCTTTAAAAAGATGGTTTTTCAAAATATTTTTATTATTGAAGCAGGTACGTTTAATTTTTCCGAGTTTTTGTGCAAAATACCAGATTTTTCAGGTGAAATGGTCATTTTTGACGAAGAGTATACTTTTATCACTTTTTTAGGCTCTTTAAAATTTACGAAAAAGTGAAATCATGGAGTCCTCTTTTAAGCCCTTTTCAGACTCTCTAAAGATGAAAATATTGCCGAGTACTTGACTATTCGAACTCGTTAAAGGAAATGAACAGTCATCCTTTCGGTATAAGTTTACCCCTTTTTCAGACTGAAATGGATTATTTACGAAAAAGGTATACGTTGACTAATCATGGTCAATAGAGTTCTCTCCTGTATTTTTTTTATCATTTTTCGGGCTTGAGAGACTAAATTTACGAAAAAGTACACCCATGGAGTTTTCTTAAGTTTTTTCTTCTGACTCACTAAAAATGAAAAACACCGAGTTTCTCCTATACTAGACTCGTTAAAATTTAACAGTAAAGGACCTTTCGATTACAAACACGAACGAACCACTCCTTCTTAGGGTTTGATTTTAAACTAAGTTGGACTCATCTGAAGGATGAGCTTATAAACAAGCAAATGTTATCCTCCTCAAGCTTGTCAAAAATAAAGAGGTACTTGCCAGAAATGGTGGGGAAAAAAAAAGAAAACAAATTCATTTGTTACACTTTGATTTTAAAAGCAGTAAAAACCACTCTTGAACATGACACTTTTTGTTACACTTCTTCCTGGGTTGGGAAAATCCCTTGCCTATCAGTTAATCAAACCAATTGAAGTTCTTCAGCCGGTTTCTGGGTATTAGCTTAGGGAAATTGTCACCAAACCATCTGCAGTGTCGTTATGTGTTCAAGAGGACAGTAAAAAAAACCATTCATCTGCAGACATTTGTCTCCATTCGCTTTGACCATCCCTGAGTCAGTCCTTGCAAAATTTCTTCAAAACTTGATCTATGGTTTCGTGTCGTGAGCTTGCTTACGACGGATTACTTTCTATCGACGACAGCTCATCATTTAGAAAGTTGATCTAGAATCCGTCAGTACCTTGGAATTTGCATGCCTTAATGGCAGGTTTCTCGCCTTCGATGACGGGTTGCATCATTGACCTTCGATCGAACGATTCCGTGAAATGTTTTCAGATCACTTATTCACATTTCATGAATTGTACTGAGTACTTTGAGAGTCATTGTCATTATTGGTGGTTTCTCTCACACTTGTTAACAGTTCACATCATTGAATGGTAATCAAGTGGATTCTACCATGTTCGACTTCACCACATTTAATTGCATGGATAGAATCGTACTAGTTCAGGTAGCAGAAATCAAGACCCTGGATCTAGTTTCCACCATCCAGGCTACGAGGAGTTTTATTATTCATTATGCAATAGACTATTCAAGATAGATGGCTGCGTCCATGTTGTGTCTACACTATTGATGTAATATTAAAATCATTTCTGTATCATAACAAGTTTAGTTAGTTTTGATCTGAGTATGGGAATGCCTACCTCAGTGATGATATAAATATATATGATTTGCATTTTATGTTTTTACAGGGTTCCGACTAGGGTGTCCATAGGCTAATCCTTGAAATGATAAAGCACATCACTCTTCAAATGCTCTCAGACTTCGTACTTTAGGGGGCAATTTGTTACACTAAAATTTGTCACCATGACGTTTTAGTACTCCCTTTGAAGTCTAAAACATCAAAGTTCCTAAAATCAAGTCTTAAAATTGAGAGAAAAGCTCATAAAAGTCTTAAAAACACTTGTACTGAACTTTCTCTTAACATTGCCTGCGGTGCTGCACCTTTTTGTTCTAAATCATGTGGAGATAAACACCCTTTTTATTCATTAAGGGTGCGGACCCCTGTAAAAGGTAAAACAAAGGTGGAAAGTAACATTTAGAAGCCCAGCTGTCAAATCTGGAAGCTTCTAGAAGCAATTATCCAGTCGAAGGTTCGCTCTTATCATGTATGTTCATTCCTCCATTATGGGAGCCTACCCCTTGATTTATGGAACCTAATCCCTTCAAAAGAGAATTCTATCCCTTCTTATATGGAACCATAACCTCCTCTCTTTTCCTATAAATTGAAGCCATAGTGCAGCTTCAAAGGTTAGAGTTAGTGAGTTAGACTTTGAGAATTTTTGAGCAGAAATGCTGTAAGAGGCTCATACTCTCTTAACTGATCATTATGTGGGAATGATTACACACCCATGTTCATTTTAGTTGAGAGAGTGAAAATCTTGTTAGAGTAAAGGAAACGCCTATTTCGGACCCTAGGAAGGCCTGTACAACATCAAGGCAGACACGGTTGTAAGGCTCTTCTTTATTTCAAGATAATACGAATGAATATCGTTTTCTCAATGAGTTCTTTAGTTAAATAGATTATTTATGATGCTTCATTAATGGGTTATTTAATTAATTATCTCATTTCTTGAATTCTTTGATCATCTTGATAGATGTTTGATTCATTAATTAATTTTTTATTATTCAGGTGCTTTTGATCTTTTCTTGTGTTTATGATTGCAGATCCTTGACGACGACTTTCTTCAATCCACTAGAAAGAAGATCAGTGTTGGACTACAAGTAGGTTTCTAAAAACCCTATTATAGTTAATTCCAAATCAAATAGTATCTAGAGAAAATAGTTTTTATTTGTCCGTTTGTTGCTAGCTGTCCGTAGGACACTTGGGAGGTTTGTCTTGTCCGCAAGAACGACTTATCCATCCAACATGGTGCACAATTTTGTATGCTGGCTTTGATTGCGAACATTTTTGTTCTTGTAGGACAGGAACTAATATGGTGGCTGCATTGGAAAGCTAATTTCACATAACCCGACCGCCTCTTTGGTTAAACTAGGGTTTTAGGTTTAGGCTAGCTAGGATTTGTTAATAAAAGTTTGTTAGTTCAAGTTGTTAATTAGGTTTAGTTGCAAAAGTTTCTTTATGGTTTAAATTTATGTTCGCTGTCTTGTCTTATGGTCAGTAGCTTTACACATTATAATTTTCAATTTATTTTTCACTCATTTCTCTTTCAATTTTCTTATTGCTGTATAATGTTTAGATAATCACTGCATGTGCTTTGCCTTGTTTTTTCCACCCACAACTAGTCGATCTTTCTCGCACATGGAATTACATTGCGTCATAAGCCTCAACTGTTGCACCGCGTTGCACGCATTCTTCCTCACATCATTTGCACTAGTTGTTGAGATAGTTTCGAAAGTTTCCATACATTGCATACCACTGCATGAGCCCTCATTGAACCCGGGGCCTTGAAACCCTCGGTGCCAAGACTAGCCTTCTTACTTCCCCTTTTCACGGGTTTAAATCCGACTGGATTTCTTTACCTCTTTGTATGCATCAAAATCCTGATGATCTTCTTACTTGTTTTGCCTTGGTTGCTGAAGCCCGGAATCCATTGTTTGCGTGAGGTTGCGATGGTTACCTCAAGAGGCAGATTATCTCAAAACAGATCATCAAAGTCACATTATCAACACCATGCCTATGAGTTTAAATTCATTATCCATGGAGATACGAGCCAGTCACTTGTGGGGAACCCTAACGAGTTTGAACGACCTATACCCATAACCTGAGACTTCTGCCCAGCATAGTCTCGAACATCTTAATGATCTGTTTTTCGTGTTTCACCCGTGGGTGGTAGATGGAATGTGAAGGCTTGGCATGAGTGAAAACCAAAATCATAATATCTTTCAGTTCCTATAAAATAAGAAACAAACTCTCTTGCCCGTAAAATAAGTCGGGATCCCTCATCCACCCATGAAAAAGTAAGTGCCACAAGCACATGAAAATAAGTGCTACAATCACATGAAACAAATAAGGGTAAAGGATCGAGAAAGGCTTCCTGCGCAGAGAGGTAACGTAACGAATTTGCCGAGGTACTGACCATGCTCGCTGGCAGTGGAGCAATGTTTGTGATTTCTTGAAGTGACTTTGTCGGGGTACTGTCCAGGCCTGATGGCAACGGAGCAACACCGAAAATATATTTTAAATTTCTGAATATAATAAGCCCGCTGCCTTGCTTCCTACATCACCGTCAAACTACCGGCATGCGTGAACTTTTGCTTGGGCTTTCTCTGATTAACAAGACCTAGCTGAGGCACAAGGATTGGGCATATCTGTAAAGGTCGAAGTAATACAAAAGGTTCCCACAGTACCTGTTCAATATTCCCTCGCATCACTATCCAAACTCAGATTATGTTGGGGACGTTGATAGAGATGCTGGATTCTACCAGTGGTTCGCCATTTGTTGTAGGCACTACAACACCACCAAAAATTTTGGGTGTATTCAAAATTTCCGGGTTCCCCTCTCCACGCGCAGCACTAAGATGCATGTAAATCAACCCTTCTTTGTGTTTAATCTCCACCCTCCAAGAGCATGGTCCCGGTTATTTCAAGAAGGCCTTTTATGTGAAAGAATCATTACCTTGTGGAATCATGAAGTGTTAGGGTCTACTGCGGTTGATGGTTTTATGGAAATATAAGTTTAAGCCAGTTTTCAGAATTAGAAATGTTCAAATAATTGACTTAAAGTTACAATATATTAGTTCATATATTTCAATGTTGCTGCCCCTCAAATGAGGTAATTCTCTAATCATTTGTTTTCTTTCTCATTGTTACCAAGAGCTAATTCATTCTCATGCTATTCCTTTCAGGAGATAGGTCAAAGACAATATCGGTATACATTCAACAACGTATCTATTTCATTAAAGAGCCCATTGGCGACATCATTAAAATAAACTACAAGGACGAGGTTCCAATTGTCCATCACATTCAAAAACCTCAGAATTCACATGGTGACCATTGCAAAGGGACTGTGCATTTCAAAGAAGTATGTAAGGATGTAAATGACGAAGAAGAATTTGAATTGGTTGTGCATTATGAAATAAAGTCATGGGCCAACATGGGCCTAAAGCCAGGCTCCATAAAATGTGTACTTTTATTGAGCACTCAAAGAGCCATGTCCCGTGGAGTTCTAAAAAAAATTGTTGCACGACATGGGCGCAGATGTGTAAGGCGAATTTGGTCAAAGAGATTTATACGCTAGACGATATCAAGCTCTCTCCACACTAAATCTAGGGAAGATTGTAAAGGGTAAATAAAAAACACATCCACGACATCTTAATGTAGCGTTACTCAAGGCCATGCAAGGAAGAGAGAGCGCAGCCTGACGAAGACCATTTGTGGCCAGCCCGAAAGGAAGAATGCGACCATTGAAAAAGTCACATATGCTAAGAGGGTGACATGGAATGCATCTCATGGAGGATGCCACTCGGTGACCTTGTCGAGTCGCAATGCCAGGGCTATGTCCATGCAACCACATATAGGAAATGAGACCAGAGTAAAAAATACATTCAGCCACAGGCCATCGACATCACATGGAAATAACATCAGTTTCAACCCAGGAACGAGTCAACGAAAGAAGCTCATGTGTTCAGGAATATATAAGAGGACATGACATGTTAGCTGCAGCCACGAACTCACGTGAGGCATCCCTTAAAACACAACATTAAAAAGAAGCGCCGAATATATTTTTAGTATTAGCTCGTGTTCCAAATTTCTTCAAGTACATTATGCGTTGCTGACTAGTCTGTTTTGGGTCGGCGAAATCAAAATATATTCACAAAAGTACCCAGCTCATGGATTTAAAATCGGCGGTCCCAAGGAGTTTTGGACAGTCACATTTCCCCTACACGGTCGCATAGTCGTGGGTGTTATGGCCTCATATCGCCAAGTCGCACGCTTCTAAAGGGGCCAAAAACATGAAGATGTGACCTTGTGACCCGCTCAATTCGCAGCCTTCCTCCAAGTCGCAGCCTCTCTTTGGTTGCATAGTCACAACTCTTCTTAGGACTCAGGGAATGAGACTTAACCGTCACTGTGACTTTGCGACCTCTCTCGAGTCGCCAAGTTGCAGGGTCGCACTAAAGATAGTCCACACCCGGCGCGACTCTCTGACTATGCGACCTCCATGCCACGGTTGCAACCTCATGCCAAATCAATGCTTGTCAGAGATTGGGTATGATATTATACACGACCCTAAAAGATGGATCATTTCAAGAGCACATGAGACTTGTTTGAGAGCATCCCTTTCTAGTTAAGACGTCAGTGGAAGATTGCTCCAGTTTGTAATGAATGTTCTGGAAGAATGTTTTGGAAGAAATGCGCCATATACATGACGAAATGCATAGCATGATCCCCAGCATGATTCCTTATCCATTTTCGGGTAAAGAGGCCAACCCCTTAAAGGCGTTGCATATTTTGTTCTCATCGCCATTATTTATGCAAATAAAAGTGGAGAGAGGCATTACGGTGGGGAGAACCATGTAAAGGAATGGGTATTTCTTGGGACAAGAAGAGGTTCCGTGTTGGGTTAAACTTGACATAGGCCATGAATTTTCGCAAATTCCCAGAAGGAGTCTCGACGAGAAGCAAGGAAACTCATGATGGTAGAGAAGGGAATCACGTTCTTTGAAGGTATGGGCAGATTTAGGCACGCCCCTAAGACCAAAAAAGGTTAATCATGTAATGAGGGAGGCAATCATAAACTGGAGAAAGCACTTCAATAACGAGCATCAATGTTTGTCTTCGAAGATCTTCTGAGAAGGATTTGGAATAATGATACCATTTACAAGCTGCACACGCAACATTTCAGCGTGCAAAAAAAGACCACACATGGGTCTAGATTTACTATTTGTTAAAACCACTTGTGGCTAATTACATGTGTTTCCAACATCAATCTTATTTCAAGTAAATGTGACCCATGTTAATTGTTTATAGGTAGAAGATGGTGACTTGCATGGCAAGAGCTAGGATTTGCTCTAGCGTGGAAGGTGGATCCTTACAAAATTCCTAAGAACCTCACTTTAAGCTCAAAGGAACCCAGTTACGTGCACATAACTGATATGCAAGATAAGGAATCTTGCTGTGAAATCCAGAGATCACAAAAAAAAAATGCAGAAGGGACAAAACTCCTATCACAGGTCACAGAAGAATCTAGGTCGCAAGTCGCAGATGGATTCAGGTCACAGGTTGCAGATTGGTCAAGGTCGCAGGTCACATATAACCCTAGGTCGCAGGTCACAAATGTCCCAGGTCGCAAGTCATAGATTGGTCAAGGTTGCAGGTCACACATAACCCTGGGCCGTAGGTCGCAAATGGTCTAGGTTGCAGGGTTAAAATGGCCCAGGTCGCAAGTCGCAGATGGATTCAGGTTACAAGTCTCAGATTGATCAAGGTCACAGGTCGCATATAACCCTGGGTCGCAGGTTGCAAATGGCCCAAGTCGCAAGCTAGCCCAACATTCGGGAAGACCAAGAGTCAAGGGTAACTCAAGAGTCATCTCAGCGTATATGTACAACTTCGAGAAAGAGTACAAGGGACTTTTAGCTCTGCAATTAAAGCCAGTACGACAGAGGAATTGGTGCTTGAGAGCTAGAGGCACTCAGCTCTTGGTATCAAGTAGAGATAGCGGTAGCGAGGTTAGGGTTTTTGTATCATGCATTGAGATGAAGAGCCCATGTTCCACTATTGGGTTTTGACGAGTTGTAAACATGTATTTGACATTGCAGCAACATTAATAATATATTATTTCTGACACTGATTCACATGCTTGTTTGTGGTGATAGTACTAGCTGTCTAATATTTCACTATGTTGTGCGAATGCTTTCATGCATGCAATTGATTATGAACTAATTCACAGTGGCTGCATGTACGTTTGCTCTTGAATTAGTGTTTATTTGTTCCTTGCCACGCCGGTGATCTATTGTGAACTAATTTGCAGTTAAATTCTCGCGTGTTTTCTTTCACGTATGTCTGACTGGTTTTCTGTCTCACCGATCCCACTCATGACATACCCCCCTTTTATTTTTATGCTTAGATGTGCTGGTATCTTTGTTTATGGTTCGTCAATCTTGGGATGATTTTGCTTCACTCGTTGGTCATTTCACCTTTGCCTCTACTCCATCATCTTCTCATCCGACAACCAAGAGTGGAAACACTTATGGCGGCATCTGGGCCCACATACCAGATGGGGCTCTTATCCCAAACAATGTGAGGTCTAACTGGGACCTTTCACTGGGGAGACCCCCTTGTTGTCGACGGTACAATTTTGCCCGTCAACAAAACTGGCGCTAGAAGGAAGGGCCAGATGAAAAGATGAGCCCTTAGAGCCTGTAGTTAGTCTCATATCTGTAATGGCTCATCCCCAAATCATTCTCCCAAGATGTTTATCGGATTTATCTGGTTCTCGGTGCTCAATCCCCGATGAACCTATGTATCACTTGTCCCAGTTAAAATTAGATGGTGATAACGAAGTTTACATAACCGAGCACCTTTCAGATTTCTATGAGTTTTGTGAGTGTTACGAAATTGAC
Organism: Pinus albicaulis; assembly: GCA_034641835.2. NCBI lineage: Eukaryota > Viridiplantae > Streptophyta > Pinopsida > Pinales > Pinaceae > Pinus > Pinus albicaulis. The sequence goes on along the minus strand of CM076582.1, from coordinate 807,966,753 downwards.
GATGAGGAGTTGGTTTGTGTGTTTTTCTCCCTCACTCTCAAAGGTCACGTTAAGCAATGGTGCTGCACATTTCTGGCACCTTCCATCCATTTGTTCGAGCAGCTCGCTGGTGAATTATAACAATATTTTCACAAGTACAATTTTCAAAATGTATTAATATGGTTAAATGAGATCAGAATGGAACCTCAAGAATCTCTAGAGGAGTTTTCTATCAGATTTGTTCATTTTTGTTTTGAGTTCCATGAAAGGGATGTCGATTGGGCATATTTAATTGAACAGTTTTGACAGGTGGTTTTCGTTTCCCTAGAACAATTTCGATCGGCAACCAAGCCTGATCACAGTGTTTATTTTGATGATCCTCAAGTTGCCAAATGTTCAGGCTTTGTCCCTAACGTTTCCTTGTCCATATCCCCGTGTCCAGAACACATTCAGGCCTCCCAGAAGAATATTACTATTCCTCCTCCTGAATTGTCGTGTAATGGAGTTGTGGTTGCAAAAGTTATGAGTGATGATAGACGTATGCAAGAAAATAAAACCTGTTGTACCACCTCTGAATCTTTCATGCACCCTATCAAATCAGAGCTTGAAAACCATACTGGCCCAAAATCTCTCCCTGTTAATGAAACCTATGTCGATTCCATTGAATGTTTGCCTGGGCATAGTCCTAAATCTCATTCACATACTGATAATAAATTGAGTCTTGGCCCAGATAAAGATGATTTCCCTTAAAAATAATTGGACCGTGATGGGCATGCAGGATCATTGGCCTCTATGGATGACACTTATGTGCGAGATGAAGGTACTCGTATGGTTGATGCCCCCACATCCGAATCATTTCATCCATTATTCCCTGATTCATTTCTTGAGCCTGCCATGCCAGTAATTCTTCAAGTCTTTCGAAATCGTCTTGTACTGGTGTTGGCAACAATTATGAGCACGCGGGTGGTGTTTCACAATCGCATTACAAAATTGATGAATCTCTTATGTTTGACCTTTTTCATCTGCAATCTTTAAACAACCAAAATATTGACTGCCTGTCTCAGCAACCTCAAGATGTTTCTTTTATTGATTCATCCCAATTGTTAACCCAAGAGGAGTCTAATATACCGGATGCCCAACCTAATCAAATTGATGGCTCCAAGGATCGTTACTTATCTAAAAAAATATTCACTTACACCTCTGAGGACTGTCATTCGTATCTATCTATAAAACCTATGAAGCCACCGAAATTCGATGATCCACTTTGTGATGATTCAGGGACCCATCAAGAAATTGAAGCAATTCAGCTTCTGCTGGCTATTACCTTAAGTTCTCACGATCCTGATGAGACCCCTGAAACAAGTCAAACTAGGGTTTCTCGAATTAGGGTTTTTGAAATGACATTTCCCACGTATCACACTCCTCTCAGCACCACCACGCCGGATGTTAGCTCATCTGGGCATGTCTTCCATTCGAGTGATGTTTCTCTGTGCACATATTTCTGTCCCTTAACAGCTGGTATGCAACGACTGATATACCCTAATTTATTCACTGGAAGGAAAACACCGTCCATTGTCTCTAATATTTTTGGTTGTTGCCCAGCCAGTACCAGCTGCACTCAAGCACAAGTGTGTGATGTTTGGCAAACCTCTCTACTGCCTGAAAATCGTCTGGTCAATTCACCCCATCCTGGGAAATCTAAAGAATATGATACATTGGATTATGAATTTGTGAGTTTCGTAAAAATTTGGCCAAGTTAATAATGAGCCCATTGATGGTTGTCCAATCACCACAAATAATGATCACATCCATTCACCTGTTGATCTCACGAAACCATCAAAATTTTGAAGCCCCCCGCTCGAAGGTTCGGAGTTTGTTGAGGACGGTGAGGAATTTTAGCCTCCACTGAAGGTTGCTTCGGATCCTCACTTCCTCGATGGAACCCAGGGACAACTCCAAATTAGGGCTTTAAAAATTAGGGGTTCTGCACTTGGATTTGCAAGCACCTCAAATTCGCCTGGCAGATGCCTATTTTTTCCATTCTATCAAATTAATCATCCTCAACATCATGATGAAATTCCCGGTTGGTTTGACGGATCCTATATTATAAATATACCTGCGAATAGGAAATGTTTTACCTCACTTTCGTCGGATTCAGGGTCATGCACGCATGGTTGTGTGTCATTTTTAGATGATTTTAGGTTTCAAGTACATATTTTTGCACATCAGGATGAAAGTGAAATTCAACTTGAACAATCCATTCTGGCACGTTCTTTGGTAAGTAGCCATGACCTTCTTGTTGTTGCACATGCTCCGTAGGTAAGTCTTGTTGTTGGTGCACAATTTTGTATGTTGGTTCTGATTACAAACATTTTTGTTCTTGCAGGACGGGAACTAATGCAGTGGCTACACTAGAAAGATGATTTCACATAACCCGACCGCTTCTTTGGTTAAACTAGGGTTTTAGGTTTAGGCTAGGTAGGATTTGTTAATAAAATTTTGTTAGTTCAAGTTGTTAATTAGGTTTACTTGCAAAAGTTTCTTTATGGTTTAAATTTATGTTCGCTATCTTCTCTTACGGTCAGTAGCTTTACGCATTATAATTTTCAATTTATTTTGCACTCATTTCTCTTTCAGTTTTCTTATTGGTGCATAATGTTCAGATAATCACTGCATGTGCTTTGCCTTGTTTTTTCCACCTGCAACTATTCTATCTTTCTCGCACATGGAATTGTATTGCGTTATAAGCCTCGTCTGTTGCATCGCGTTGCACACATTCTACATCACATCATTTTCACTAGTTGTTGAGATAGCTGTGAAAGTTTCCATACATTGCATACTGTTAGTCATCCATAATTTTGACTTTATCCAAAGATGAATAAATTTGAAAAACTCAGATTTCTAGAAACAATATTTGAAGAAACATTGTGAGTTCTAGAAATCTCACTGCCTTCATTAGCCTAAGTCCATCAGTTCACTGAAAGCTTCATCTATGTCTTCTAAAAGGTTATCCTGTTGTTTCAAACAGAAGCTTGTTTCAGGCTATTTATCCCTGTTTTTATTTGTCCATTTCCCTATGAAAATAGCCCATTTTTCCCTCATATTATCATTCCTATCCCTATTTTCTACATCAGTATTTTTCCCTCTAAAAAGACATTTTTCCTCTTCATTATCCTCCTTTCTCCCTAAAAAGGCTACCAAATCCCCTTAAGACCATTTATTCATTTTTATTTGGTTAAATTTTTCCTTTTTTAACCTACCGGAAGCCTTTAAAAAGCCAAAAAAACCCACTTTTTGGGCCTATTCCGACCTTTTTTCAAACATTGGGCTTTAAGCCCCCTTGGCTTAAGCTCCCCTTCCCTTCCCCGCCATAAAAACTTGTGCCTGGGACCAAAGCGCTAAGCCCGTCGACATTTCGGCCTTTCGACTTTCTCCGCGACCTTTTCATCGCATCGGCCATTGCCATCGGCAATCCCCATTCATTCATTCCCAGACCCTTTGCTTGTCGATATGCCGATCCCCCGATGAAATATACACCGTCGATCTTCGCTGATATCGGACGGCCAGCGCTGCATCGCATCGACCATCTCCATCGGCAATCCCTGTTCATTCATTCCCGGACCCTTTCTTCACCGATATGCCGATCCCCTGATGAAATATACACCGTCGATCTTCCTCGAGATCAAACGACCAACGCTTCATCGCCATCGCGCATCAGCGTTCGCAAGTATTCGTTCCCCTTACCTTTTTTCCTCCGATGGACTGATCTCCCGAGGGCTTAAATCCCAAAACCTTGTTACTTTAGCTCTCGGTACCATACTCCTCCACCGGACCCTTTCCTTCCCCGTTCTCTAAAGTTCCCATCGACATCGACATTCACGTTGTTTTTCTTCGTTTTCCTTCACCTTTTTATGCCGATGATTCAACCTCCAATTTCATCCCCACCGTTGATCTACCAAGGTCAACGGTTGTCAACGCTCCATTACCACCTCTTTTACCTGTCCTCTGCCCTGCTTCCCCTTTTCCTCGAATGATATTTACCGTTGATCAAAGGCCTTGGGTCCTGATCCAACGGCTACCATTCCTCCCGACCTATTAACCTCTTCCTCTGCCTTACCCCTCCAGGGGGTAATCTCAACCGTTTATCATATAAATTCAATGACGATCGTCTCCCCTCTCACCCTCCATCCTCCCGACTAATACCTATCCATTCATCCCCGCAAATGAAACCCCATCATTGATCTATAAGATCTGACGGAAATTAATATTCCCGACATTCAACCCCACTAATCACATAAACCCACTACTCGACGAATTTTCTTACGTCACTTTGGTCCCACCACCTCGTCCACCACACAACTCCGAACATTTTGCGCTGATCCACGACCGTTGATCTTCGGCTCGAAGATCTAACGGTCCCAAATACGTTTCACATTCAAAACTCTAATGAAACTAACTGCACATTTTCCACGCGAAATCAGTGGTTTTGGGAGGACACGTGTCGCCCAATAAACGATATTGCGTTCATTTCAAGCTAAACCGCTTACCACTCTTGGCATGCGCGAAAACCATTTGTTCTTTTCCCAAAACCACTTTCCTCTATTTTCTGCCAAAAATCAATTTTAAACCCTGTTTTTGCAGGTTTTTCAACAGAACCTCTTCTTGCATACATTTTCCTCCTCCTCACTGCTCCATTCGCCCTCTGCCGAGCCTCCAAAGCAGTTTATCAATTCCGCATGGTTTTATACTGTTTTTGTTTGTTTTATGCAGGATTCGATGGTGGTTCTAAGGCCGAAAAGCCTCCTCATGGTTCATAAAGAGATAGGGCCGGAGGTGACGACCTTTGTGCCCCAAACACAGGAAAAAAGGGACTATCAGGGTTTGAATTCATGGTTTTACCGGTGCCTCATGAGCACTGGTTATATAATCAAACCCTCCCGCGCACTAAAAGCCACCTGTCCACAGAAAAAAAGGAAAATATCAGCGAAGAAATTAAAGGATAAAGGTTAAAGAATAAAGCAAGAAGATCAAAAGATAATTAGCGGATTAAAGATAAAGGCCAAAGGATTAAAGAATAAAAAAAATGCTTTAACAAAATAGAGGAAGGACAACGAGGCAGGTTAATTAAAGGTTAAGGTTGATAAAGCAGAAATTAGCTTTTCAAAGAAGCAGTGATTAAAGACAGAGGAACAAAAGTTTTAAAAGGAAGTCCGAGAAGTATTAAAAGGTCAACAAAGGATGAATATAAAAGCTGAAGGTCAACAGATAAAAAAAAATAAACAAAGGTTTAAATCAGTGAATAAAGGGAAAGGGGGCAACGATGATCAATTAAAAAGGCAAACCCAGGCTAAAGGGCCTAAAGAGAAGTTTTATGATTAAATCAAAAAAACTTAGGCTAAAGCAGCCTCAAATACATCAAAAGGAGCAGTTATTCCCTTAATATATCAAACTGACACCTTTGGCCCACTTTCTATCCCAAAGGGAAAATTGGCAGTTATTACACTAAAGAAGATATTTAAACTGTCAGGAAAGTTATTGTAAAAGATAAGATAAAGCCTTAAAGTCAATATTTTCCACTTATCTTTATCTTAGAGAGTAAAGGCAGAGTGATTAAAACAGAGAGGTATCTACATATGTTCCTACCTTATGCCTTGCATGGTTATCAAGGTCAGGAATGTATTTACTCTATCATAAATGAAATTTGAACCCTAAAACATAGTTCCACCTCCTCATTTGCAGTTAAATACTGCATTGGAACTCATTGTAAAGGTGGGCATTTGATGACTCTTTTGAAGTAATACATAGCTTCGTTGAAGTTGAAAGATATTTGATGTTCTGGAATCTGTGGATGTTTTGACCTGTTTGTTGATGGAGAAAGCTCTGTCATTGGACCCTGAGCTTGGTTGTTGGTGAAGTATTCTAAATCTGTTAATTTTTTTCTTGTTTGCCATTCTATTTTTCATCATTTCTTGCTTGCAGTAGAGTAAAAATTTTAGGCTAAGAAATGTCTCCTAGAAGCACCTTAGACCTGTTTACTCTTCATTGTCTTTATGTTTTCATTTGCTGAAGGTTTTATTGAGCAGTTTGACTGCTTTTTCAACCTTTAAGCTTGTTTATTTCAAGAATATTTCAAATAGTTGGCCTCAAGAATGATTTATGGTTTTTCCTGCTTACTTGCTGCCACTTGAAAACTGTTTTTGAAGTCTCCCTTTAAAGTACCATTGTTTACAGTCTGCCAAAGAGGTCTCTTTTGATCATACCCTTTGTTATTGCTTAAATAATTTTTTAGAAGGTCTTTATAGCTGTAATCAAGGATGTCTAGGAGTTCCCTCTTCTATGAATGCAGTTATTCGTGAATCTTAAATGTTTTCTTATCCTTGAGAGTGAAATATTTGGATGAAATTTAGTGTTCCTCGACTCCTAGATTTCATTTGAAAAATTTGTCTTGAAATTGTTATTTGCTGAAGTGTGGTTTGTAGAATTCATGGTTAGCCCTGTCTATTAAATACCTCTTCATGTTCAAATGATGTTTTAAGTCCATTTTTTGAGAAGTACATATAATTAAGGATTCTTAATTGCCCTTAGTTTTGATTTTCATTCTAAACCCTTAATGTTCATTTCATTTCACCTGAAAGACTTTGTAGATCCAATAGCCAAGTTAGATTTGCCCTCTGATACCCCTGATTCATTTACAAACTTGTTACAAACTTCCATTTGACTCCATTTCCCAATGACTTAGAGATTTAACTTTCCTATCTATGCTTCCTAGATCATCATGTCCCACCAAAAAATCAAAAAAACTCATGCTTAATAACTAGCCTAAAATCAACCTTTTACAAGCAAACAAGTCATATCTTTTAAAACAATTGAGAGATCCCTCTCTGAGACTAGGAGGGCTAGATCCTAGAACTCTAAAGATTGGTTTATATGTTTCCTTCTCATTTAGTATGCCAATCTGCTAAATCACAGGATCCCAACACATACCACTGCATGAGCCCTCATTGAACTCGGGGCCTTGAAACCCTCGGTGCCTAGAATGGCCTTCTTACTTCCCCACGGGTTTAAAGCCGGATGGATTGCTTTTACCTCTTTTCATGCATCGAAATCCTGATGATATTCTTACTTGTTTTGCCCTGGTTGCTGAAGCTCGAACTCCATTGTTTGCGTGAGGTTGGGGCGGTTACCTCAAGAGGCAAATTCTCTCAAAACAGGTCATCAAAGTCACATTATCAACACCATGCCTATGAGTTTAAATTCATTATCTAGGGAGATACGAGCCAGTTACTTGTGGGGAGCCCTAACGAGTTTGAACGGCCTATACCCGTAACCTGAGCCTTGTGCCCACATAGTCTTGAACATATTAATGATCTGTTTTGCACATTTCGTGTGTGGGTAGTAGATGGGATGCGAAGGCTTGGCATGAGAGCAAACCCAAATCAAAATATTTTTCAGTTTCTGTCAAACAAGAAACAACTTGTCTTTCCTGTAAAATAAGTCGAGATCCCTCATCCGCCCTTGAAAAAGTAGGTGCCACGAGCACATGAAAATAAGTGCTACAAGCACTTGAAACAAATAAGGGTAAAGGATCGAGAAAAGGCTTCCTGCACAAAGAGGTAACACAACGAATCCACTGGGGTACTAGGGTCAATAAAAAATTCCCCATTTCACTGGAAATGAACCTACTACTTCCCAAAAACATGTAGATAAGATGAATGATGCTTTTGATTACATGGAAATAGAAGAAGAAACCATTAAGATGTGAATTTTTGCTCAAAGTTGAGGAGGAGAAGCCAAAAAATGGTTTAAAGGCTTAACTCCTCACACCATTAATGATCTCCCTTCTTTATATCAAACATTAATAAACAAATGGGAACTTAGGAAGAACCCTCTCCAAATCCTTTCAAAATATACCAACCTCAAAAGAAACATTGGGGAAAGTGTCCAAGATTATTGCACTAGATTCAATAGTGTTTATAATTCACTTCCCCCAGACATGAAACCCCCATTAGGCCTAGCCTTAGCCAAATTCCTTGAGGGTTTTGATCCCGAAATGGAATATCAGCTAAGAGAAAGGGATCCCTTAACTTTAGAAGATATGCAGGGGAGAGCCTTAGGTGTAGAAGAAAATTTGATTGAGAAAAGAGCTAGGTTGAAAGCAGAGAAAAGAGTTACATACAGGGAAGATACAATGCCATCAACCTCATCATTAGATACTAAAATTGATAACTTAGTGAAGGTAATGGAGATGATGCTTGAAAATATAAATCTGAATGATAGAGTGCCTCCTAGAGAAAACCAAAACAACCCCCAAAACAGAAATAGAAACCCAAATCTCAGAAGAGACCCTAATCAAGATAGGCAAAGAGACAATGACCAACAGATTAAGCCTCTCTTTCAACAAAACTATGTTGATCAAGAAAAAGAAAGGGAAGTTGAAAGGTTGGAAGAAAATCATGTAAAATTGATAGGATCTGACAGTGAGACAGATGTTTTTCTCACTGAAGAATAACAAGGATTCTTCTCCTCAGAACAAATTGAAAACAACCATGAAGATTATGAATATTACAGATTGGGGTTTGAAAATGCAATCATGGAGGTACACAAACAATATAATCTTAGAAGCAAAGGGAGCCCAAAGATCTGTAATGACAAGAACACTAGTATTGTTGTTAAGAAAAATTCAGAAAATTAGCCTAAAAAGACAGCCAGTAACACCAACACTGTAGCCAAGAAAGCTGATCTAAATAAAGACAAAAACAACCAGCAAAGTGTTGAAAAAAGTTGCCCTAGTACTTCTACTAGTGGCCCTAAAAAATATGTTCCAAATAGCAATCCAAATAAGGTTCAACAAATCAGAATTGCTGAAAGAGTTGTAAATGAAAAAATAGATGTAAATATGTCAAGAAAAATAGTTCCTTTCAACCTTGAAGGGGAAATTGCCAAGATCAAAATCACCATACCCTTAGCTGAACTAGTAACTCAAGATGTTTATAAAAATCAAGTTCTGAAAGATTTGAAAATAGGCAGTGACACTGATACTTTAAACTTGACAGATGATAAACCAGAATTATTATTTGGTCCTAAGGTTGAAGGAAAATACCAAGAAGGGGCTGTCCCTCCCTTCTATGTCAGCCTGAATATACATGGTAAAACCTTGCACAATGCCATGCTAAACTCAGGTGATTCACACAATTTTATGCCCAAAGTAGTAATGGAAAGCCTAGGCTTAGAAATTACTAAACCATACAAAGACCTGTATTCCTTTGATTCAAGCAGGGTCAAATGCTTAGGCCTAATCAAAGATTTGTGTGTCAACTTAGCACAAATTCCTGCGAAGAGTCTAGTAATGGACATAGTAGTAGCTGACATTCCCCCAAAGTATGGCATGCTTTTATCAAGATCATGGGGAGCCAAACTTCAAGGGAGCCTTCAAATGGACATGTCATATGCCACCATCCGAGTGTTTAGCCAAACTAGAAGATTATATAGAGAGTCTCATATGAAATACATGGTGAGAAACATAGATAGGCCAAACAACAGTCCTATGTATTCCATCCATTCAAACTTAGATTCCTTTATCTTATTTAATGAAGATGAAATTAGTCAACAAGAAAAAGGAAGCAAAGAAGAAGTTAGTCCACCAGAACAGTCAAATCTACCCTAAACTCAAATGCAAAATAACTCAAACTCTAGCAGCCTTAAACAACATAAAGAAAAAGAAATTGAGATTGAAATACCTTGGCAAATAAAATTTGGTGGTTCTTGTAGAAAATTAAGTGCAGGGACTGGTGTATGGATACAGAACACAAACAAAGGGTTTTCCTATAAATTGGATTTTCCACGCACAAATAACATCGCTGAATATGAAGCCCTCCTTATTGGCCTACACTTACTAAAAGATTTAGGAGCTAAAAGAATATCAGTACAAGGGGATTATGGGCTAATTATCAGAAAAATTAAAGGGGAGTATTCAACCAAAAACCCAAAACTCAAATAATATAGAAATGATACCCTTGATCTCCTAAAAACCTTTGAAAAATACGAACTCATTTTCATCCCAAGAGCTCAAAATCATCTAGCAAATGAACTTTCCTTTGCTGCTAGTAATTGCCAAATACCATAGACAAATGAAAAATTTGATATAAAGATGAAAAGCAGGCCTGCAATACCTGACAATGAAGATTATTGGCAAGTGTTTGAAGGAGACAAACACATAGATGATTTTCTGCAATCAAAGAATGACTTTTCCATATCAACATCTACTTCAAGCCATGAAGAAAACTATTTAAATGAAGAACAAATCTCTGAAACAGAGCTGTCCTTTTCTGCTGATATAAACCATTTTGAACATCCTTTTAGAGCAGAAATAGTTGAAAATACAGATCAAAAAGATCTGGAGGTTTCACAATGTGTTACACAACAATTTGTCACCGTCCCTGCAATCCCCTGTCTCGTGCATTGGAGGGCTTATTCCGTGACCTGTGAGCAGTGAAATGACCTGAAACCACTTTCATGGCATTCCCCTGAACAAGGAAATTCATTTCCCTGAAGACAATTCCTTGTGAAAAACCCTAAAAATAGCCTTTTTGTCCTTGGCGCGACTAGACAGTTCAGCCCTTGTGCCAATGGTGGAAATCCTCCAAATAGGATGCGCCAGCTGGCGCACTGTCACAGTGTTATACCCGTGCCATGCTTATTAAGGAGTGTTTTTTAAAAATAAATGGCGGAAGATTGACTCCAACCAATTCCTGAACTGGTCTCTAAATTGAGTTGGGAGGTTTGGCTCCAGATGTCCATGTAGAGGAAGTGGTTTTCCACCTCTCATGGAAGCTTCCTTGAGGATAGGGCCAATCCCATGATTGTAGGGATCCCAACTCCCCTTCCACCATCTATATAAGCTTGCCATTTTCCTTTGCAAGCTAGTCTCCAAGAGCCTTCATAGCCTAAAGAATGTTGTGAGAGCCTTGATAGTCCTCATAGAGCCAAATCAGTAGCAAGGAGATTATTGTCAAGACAACCGAAGAGAGAGGCTTGTCCCATTCCCGATGAGCTTTACCGAGACGTATTCCACTGTCGACCCGCCGAAGGAAGATCCAGCGTAAGAGCCAGGTTGTATCTTTCTTTGTATTGATTAATGATAAGTGACTTTGGTTATAGTTCCACTCGTATTGTTCATTTTGATCATGAGTTGTGTCTTCTCTAACTGATACATAATTGCATGTATTGGGTTTTACGCTTGTGTTCGTCGTATTTCTTGTATGTGCAGGTGTTTGATCGCGACAAGCGGGAGAATTGTGATCTGCCGGAGCAAGGAAATGGGAGTGCTATCTTCTCTACGAACAACAATGTTGGAATTAAGGTAGGCCTTCTTCGCAATTTGATCTATTGAAATTAGGAACTTGTGCCTTAGCGTGATACGATTGTTGCTATACCCGATCTGGGCTAGTAGGGATCGCCTCTGTTCGCAGAGGGGATTTACCTCTACAACACAATGTAAAAATGATACAATTCCAAGAGGTATTGCACCATTATAAAATCTGTTTGACTTCAATGATGTAGCCAAAGAACCAAGAATGGAGCCTATAGAAACAAACATAGAAGAACATAACATAGGCAACCTAGTAGAACCCAAAATGATCAAGCTATCCAGCACTCTTCCAGCTCATATCAAACAGCAATACATAGGACTTTTAAAAGAATTTAGAGATGTGTTTGCATGGGGATATAAGGATCTAAAATCATATGATACCAACATCATTCAACAAAAAATTCCTCTTAAGGAAAATAAAAAACCTTTCAAAAAAAACTCAGAAGAATAAACCCTATTTTATTGCCTTTAGTTGAGAAAGAGATTAGGAAAATGTATGATGCTGGGATCATAGTTCCCCTTAGGTATTCAAAATGGGTTTCCAACTTAACATCTGTTAGGAAAAAGACTGGGGAAATTAGGCTCTACATTGACTTCATGAATTTAAATAGAGCTTCCCTTAAATATAACTATCCCTTGCCAAAAATGGATCATATACTTCAAAGGGTGGTTGGGTCTAAAAGAATTTCACTATTGGATGGGTTCTCAGGTTACAATCAGGTTTTAGTACTCCCAAGTGACCAACATAAAACTACTTTTACTACACCTTGGGGTACATTCATGTATGTCAAAATGCCATTTGGTTTAATGAATGCAGGGGCCACTTTCCAAAGGGCCATGGACATAGCCTTTTCAGAAGACATATGCTATTTTATAATCATTTACCTTGATGACATTACTGTTTTCTCTAAAACTGATGAAGAACACTTGATTCATTTAAGAAATTTTTTTGAGAAATGTAGGAAATATGGCTTATCTTTGAATCCCAAAAAGACACTCTTTGGTCTCCAAGAAGGGAAGCTTCTTGGCCACATAATTTCTGAAGAGGGAATCAAAGTAGACCCTAAAAGGATTGATGGCATATTGAAAATCAGCCATCCTAGAAACCAAAGAATTACAATCTTTCATTGGGAAGATAAATTTTTTAAGGAGATTCATCCCCAACCTTACTGAGCTATTAAGAAATGTCACAAATATGCTAAAGAAAGAGATAGGTGTTAAATGGACAACACAAGCTAAACAATCATTTGAACAGGTAAAACAAGCTCTAACCCAAACACCTGTTCCTATTAGTCCTGATTTCACCAAAGATTTCTACATCTTTTCTTTTGCATCTGAATATACAATAGCTACAGTTTTACTACAAAAGAACACTATGGGGCAAGAACAACCAATATCCTTTTTTAGTAGGGCATTGAGAGATGCTCCCCTCAAGTATAACATCATGGAAAAGCAAGCCTTAGCCTTGGTAAAAGCATTGAAAGACTCCATAGTCTACATTTTACATTCTCACATCATTGCTTTTGTTCCACATACTGTTGTCAAAGATATTCTAAGTCAAGAACCTGATGGTAAAAGGGGAAAATGGATTGCTATTATTCTAGAATATGACTTAGAAATCAGGCCCACCAAACTAATCAAAGGGAAGGGATTAGAAAAACTCATGGCTGAATCAAACTTCCAAGCACTAGATATGAATATGGTTGATGTTTTGGAAGAAACAAAAGAGTTCAGAACTCCATTTATTGAAGAAAATTTTCTAAATTCACCTTGGTATGCTGATATCATATATGTGCTGCTTTATCTAAATACCCCCCCTTCTCTATCTAAAACTAAAGCTAGATTTTTGAAGCAGAAGACTTTAAATTATTGCATATTAGATGGGGCTCTATATTGGAAGAATTTTGTTGGAATATTGCTTAAATTTTTGCCTGAGATTGATGCAGGAAAAATCATGCATGAGCTGCATGAGGGAGAATGTGGAGGACATCTCTACTGGAAGACCACAGCAAATAAAATCCTCAGATCTGGTTACTATTGGCCCAACCTCTTTCCATACACTCAAAAACTTGTCATGTCTTGCCATAAGTGTCAAATTTTTGATGGCAAAAGAAGACTCCTTCCCTTACCTTTACATCCCATCAGTGTTGAGGCTCCCTTTCAACAATGGGGTTTGGACTTCATTGGGGAAATCCACCCATCTTCTTCAGCCCAACATAAGTGGATCCTCACTGCGACTGATTATTTTACCAAATGGATAGAAGCCATACCTTCTAGGAATGCTACTGACTCTGTCATTATCAAGTTCCTTGAAACCAATATACTATCCAGATTTGGTTGTCCTAAAAAAATTATCACAGACAATGCTGTTGTCTTCAAATATAAGAAAATGATTAACTTCTGCCATAAGTATCATATTATCTTGGGTCATTCCACTGCCTACTATCCCCAAGGGAATGGATTAGCTGAATCCTCCAACAAAATCCTCGTCAATATTATCAAAAAACTGTTGGAGCAGAATCAGAAATCATGGCATAGTAAGCTTATTTATGCTTTATGGGCTGATAGATTAACCACCAAAAAGTCAATAAATATGTCTCCCTATTAGCTAGTTTATGGCATGGATGCAATAATCCCAACCTCTCTAGGAGTTCCAGTCATGAAACTCCTCCAAGAAGTACAATCTGAGGAAAGTGATATGCAGAGAAGGATAAATCAGACCATTCATTTAAAGTAGTCCAGAGAGGAAGTATATAATAGAAAAAAATAGTCCAAGAAAGCATCAATAAGTTATTTGACAAGAGGACTAAAAAAAATGATTTCCAAGTTGGAAATGTAGTTCTAAAGTGGGATTCTAGAAGGGAAGAAAAGGGAAAACATGGAAAATTTGAGAATCTATGGAAAGGTCCCTACATTATTCATTCTATCAGGGGTCATAATGCATTCTTTCTGCAAGATCTGAATGGAAAAGACATATTTAGAGGTCCTGTCAATGGCAAGATGCTCAAGCACTATTTCTGCCAAGAATCTTAGTTTCAAAACTTTTTCATTGTACATAACATTTCTCTTTAAATTTGAAAAAGAAAAACACAAAAACAATAGAAAAATGAAAAAGAGGGCAGATTAAAAAAACAAGGTACAAGCCCCATACCCGAAAAATAATGATACTGAAAGTGAGCAAGTCTAAATGCCACTTCTGATCCAAAATGATATCTTGTTCAGTCATCTAGCCTAATCATGGCTGAACACGCTTTAAATTTATGTTGATAATTTAGTAGAAACTTTGATTGATAAAACATTATTTCAGGCTTAACTTATTTAAAGAAAGATAGATTAGGAGATTGAAAAGATACTGGTTCCACATGCTTAAAACAAAACCAAAGAGATAGATAAAGATGTCTCACAAAAGACAAAACATGGCCTTATCTCTTTGATTTACTTTTTTGTAGAATAATGTTTGTGTGCAAACTCAAATGCAACTACTTGTAATTATTCAATCATACAGCTTAAACATGATTCAGTAAATTTGGATTTCATGCTGATAGGTTAGTAAAGAAGATTTGCTAAACTGTATAATCTTGGCTTATCAGTAGAATAGGTTAGGATAGATAAGAATGGTTCAAACAAACTCAAAATATGAACCAAGGAAAGGAAAAATATAGCTCTAAATAGATCAAAACTAGAGCTGGAAAAGAATAGAAGGATGTTTATAATTTTCAGATCTTAAGCCTTCACAATTTTGTTTTATTTTTCTGCAAATAAAGTCTATGTGCAACTTGTACATACAACCATAAACACCATAGCAAATCAGACAGTTTAATCCTGATTTAGCTATATTTTAAATTTTTGTTTTAGAAATGTAGAGAATAAGATCTGTCATACATTTTAATCTTGACAGATAGTAGTATAGGTAGAAATAAAAAGAGTTCAACAGCTTAATCTGAAATCTTGGAAGAAATAAGGATAGATTTAGATTAGTTTTTCCGGTTTTCAAAAGAATAAAATGATGTTGGAAGGGTTTGCAAGTCCAAGTGCACCCATAGAAGAAAAAATGCTAGGACAAGTAAGATTGGGTAGGTAGAGATGCTGCTTTAAAAGAGATTACATGTTGCAGATTGATAAAATTGTCTTTTTCAGAGAAAGATCAGCAAGAAATAAAAGAGAATTTTGCACAATGGATGAGGCACTGGTCTGCTGAAAGCCAGAAGATTGATAACTGAGGTTCTGGAGACCTAAAAAGATAGCTGTCCTCCCTAAGTGGAGCCACTGTTAGTCATCCATAATTTTGACTTTATCCAAAGATGACTAAAGTTGAAAAACTTAGATTTCTAGAAACAATATTTGAAGAAACATTGTGAGTTCTAGAAATCTCACTGCCTTCATTAGCCTAAGTCCATCAGTTCACTGAAAGCTTCATCTATGTCTTCTAAAAGGTTATCCTACTATTTCAAATAGAAGCTTGTTTCAGGCTATTTATCCCTATTTTTATTAGTCCATTTCCCTCTGAAAATAGCCCATTTTTCCCTCATATTATCATTCCTACCCCTATTTTCTACATCAGTCTTTTTCCCTCTAAAAGGACCTTTTTCCTCTTCATTATCCTCCTTTCTCCCTAAAAAGGCTACCAAATCCCCTTAAGACCATTTATTCCTTTTTATTTGGTTTAATTTGGCCTTTTTTAACCTACTGGAAGCCTTTAAAAAGCCTAAAAAACCCACTTTTTGGGCCTATTCCGACCTTTTTTCAAACATTGGGCTTTAAGCCCCCTTGGCTTGAGCTCCCCTTCCCTTCCCCACCATAAAACCTTGCGCCTGCGACCAAAGCGCTAAGCCCGTCGGCATTTCGGCCTTTCGACTTTCTCTGCGACCTTTTCCTTTGTAAAAATATTTTCCACTGATGCGAAGCCCCAGTCGTTTCATCACATCGGCCATCGCCATCAACAATCCTCGTTCATTCATTCTCGGACCCTTTCTTTGCCGATTTTCCAATCCCCCGATGAAATATACACCATCAATATTCCCCGAGATCGGACGGCCAATGCTTCATCGCATCGGCCATTGCCATCGAAAATCCCCGTTCATTCATTCCCGGACCCTTTCTTCGCCGATATGCCGATCCCCCGATGAAATATACGCCGTCGATCTTCCCTGAGATCGGACGGCCAACGCTTCATCGCCATCGTGCATCGGCGTTCACAAGTCTTCTTTCCCCTTACCTTTTTTCCTCCGATGGACCGATCTCCCAAGGGCTTAAATCCCTAGCCCTTGTTACTTTAGCTCTCGGTCCCCTACTCCTCCACCGGACCCTTTCCTTCCCCGTTTTCTAAAGCCCCCATCGGCATCAGCATTCACGTTGTTTTTCTTCATTTTCCTTCACCTTTTTATGCCGATGATTCAACCTCCGATTTCATCCCCACCGTTGATCTACTAAGATCAACGGTTGTCAACGCTCCGTTACCACCTCTTTTACCCCTCATCTGCCTCGCTTCCCCTTTTCCTTGAATGATATTTACCGTTGATCAAAGGCTTTAGGTCCTGATCCTGTTAGGGTCCTATAAATATAGGATTCATAATTTGGAATTGACTTTTGATAGTCTTGTAAATATGTACATACTTTGGCTTCTGCAAGTTTTTTTCCCACATTTTGTAAAAATAAAAGAAAAAATAAAAAAATATATATATAAAAAAGAAGGTAAAAATTCCTAAAAGAAAAATCAAAGGACTTAGAAAAAATAATATACCCCAAAAGGAAAAATATGAATAAAACATGAAAGTGTGCAAGTCTAAATGCCACTACTTTTTACTTTTTGCAATTGATTATGGCAGAGTGTCAATAAATGCCATAATCCATGATGAGTTGAACTGCTTAATCTTGACTTGTCATGTTTCAATTTACTTGTTTTAGATAGAGAATAAAGAGTTGTCAAACAGTTTAATCTTGACAATTCAGTAGATAGGTATAGAGTAAAAAGGAACCCAACAGTTTAATCTGGGTCCTTGGATGAAATAAGGTAGAATTAGATAGTTTTTACTTCTTTCAAAAGAATAAAATGTTCAAAGTTGCTAGCTCAAATGCACCTGCACAAATGGAAGAAAAAATGTTAGATTAAAGATTGGGTAGGTAGAAGAAGGTGGGAAAATCATTGTAAATATTTGTCACTGGGAAACAATCACTAATTTCCCCTTCCCTATAGCTATTTAACATTCTAAAATTTCAGTCAAAGAGGCTCAGAGCATTTCTCTAACTTCTGTTGGGACCGGACCCAAGGCTCAATGACTGGCTAGTTGAAAGTGTTAAATTTTTATGTTAAATCCCCAAATTTTCATCATCTACCATTCATGCATTTATCACCATGCAATTTCATAAGTAAAGACTCCATTTTTTACTTAATGATACATAAAGCCCATTTGATTAACTGCCTACATCTCATAAAGCATAAAAACCCTCAAAAGGGCATTATATCCTAAGTTAAAGTGATAAAATTATGATAATAAAACTTTGCTTTGATTTTCACTTTCCTTAGTTATAATTGTGTATTTTGAGTATTCATTTTCCCCTTTGTCATATTAATTTCTTAATTATTTTATTAATTCCCTATAAAATAACCTTCTCATATTTATATAATTCCCCTTTAAGTAAATATCCCCTAAAAACCCACTATTTTAAATCTTTAGCCAAATTTTATTATCCCACATGTTTTAAATAAACGCCCACAATAAACCCCCTTTGGCTAAACTAACACTATGTAAATATCCCGCCCCCTATAGTTATTAAGCCTATTTGGTTTAATTAACTATATAATAAAACTAAAAAATATATGGAAAAGCGCGTTTTATTTACATATCCAATGTATTTAAAATAACGTGAAAACATTACCCATTATCCTATTACATTCTATTGTAAATATCTCATGCCTTCGCAAAATACATTTGCCTCCCTCACAGATTAACCATGGTCTTATATTAGCCTCCCTTTATTCATATCTAAACCCAAGGTTAACCCCTTATTAACCCACCCCACGCACCATTTACCATATTTATAAACTCACTTTATATATATAAATTGCCCGATAAAACCCCTTCTGGACTATTTTACGATTACCCCCGCGCATGTAAATATTTCTATATATAAATAAACTTTGGTTATAATCACACATTTTATAAAGGTTTTGTTATATATTAACACGCTAACTCTATACAACACCTGGACCCCACCCATCCTTCACCGCAACTCTTTGAAATATCTTGACTGTTCGCATCATCCAAGTAGATCCAATGGTGCACGTTCACTTTCGCGCTCCGAAAGTGATCAACCAAACTTTTATAAAAGTCACGCGATAAAAGCTATTTTTCCAAACCTCCTGCTGCTACGTGTCTGATTTTAATTGGATCGCGTTCGAAAAGGCTTAAACCACTTACCATCCAAATCGAACGCGAAAACCACTGCTGGTTTTCAGAAAATCCCCTCTCGCCATTGAATAGACCTGTAATAAATGATATTTATGATGGTAAACATTGAAGGTTTAAACCTTAATATATCATTGTTTTATATCATAATTTCGCACTCCCAACTGATTTAGCCTTTGTCCCGACTGTGTTAAAGAGATTTGAACCTCTGTTGGCCAATTTCTTGCCCTAAAGCCAAAATTTCCCACTCCTCTATATATCCGAAGCGGTTGAAGCCACCTGCTGCACCAGTGGATTCAGTTTAAAGACGAAGCCTCCAGAAAACCCTCCTCGACTATCAAGATACCTGTGAACCAGGTATTTTACTGAATTTTACCTGAAAAAGTCACAATTTGACTGCGAATTAAACCAATTAAGCTACTGAGACTAGAATTTCCGATTTTAGCATGCCTAAACACTGAAAAACAGGGCAAACCCTTGCAATTTTGTCTCAGAAATTTCCCTTTGCATAAAACTCTGCTTTAAAGCCATTTTCTCAATTTTCGGTCATTAAATGACAATTTCCACGGTTCAAAAGATTTAAAAAGTGCACAAAAAGCTAGAAATCCCTTTTTTCAATCCTCTACACCCAAAAAAACCTGTGTTTTCTATCCTAAAACCCTTGCTTAGATTCCTAGATTCCCAAATTATCCCAGATCTTCTCAATTATCCTTTGTTTCAATATTAACTAAAGTCAACAGTTTAATATTGCTTAGTTATTCCCAAAAATGACTAAAAAACATGTTACACCCAAAGATGGAGGTCCCAAAGCCTCAAAACCTGTAACAACCAAGCTTCCCAAGCCCGAATCCTCAAAGATCAACAAGCCAACTCCTGCTTTAACAGCTGATTCAACTGAAGTTGTTAGACCTCTCCAACCACCTGTTTCCTCTGAAGAAAACATTCATTTAACTAATTTAGATTACAAGATTGCTGATATAGTGGTAGAATTCAATTTGCTTGAGATTCATAACTGGTGTTATGATAAATTTCTGAATAAAAATCAAGATGACGTACCTATTTGGGAATCCAATTTGCCCAAATATGTAGTTCCTGTTACTCATCCAACCCAGGACTTGGTCAGACTATGTAAAATGCATTATGTTCCTGATCATAAAGCCATGGTAAACAAAGATAGAGAAATTCTATTTTTTATCACAGCAGAATCCATAAAGGAGATGTTTCAGTTGAAGCTTGATCCCAGAGTAGTGCCCTTGTCAATTGAAGAATTAACCCAGTTATACTTAGAGTTGGATTTCCCTAAAAAGTTCATGATATTTCAAAATTTTATGCCTACCCATGTAGACCTTCCTACGGTGAATCCACCATATTCTACTTCTGATTTTCCTGAAGCCTCTAGACAAGTGATCTCAATGCAATCCTTCATTCTAGGATATTTTAATGATGAATTTACTGATGCATCTATACTTGGTTTCCTTTCTACATTATCCCCTGGGCAGCCTCCTACCATGATCTTTGATTTTGCTAGATTCATTGCTGATAGCATACATTACCAAATGGCCAAATTGCCTACTAAGGGAGTGTTCAAATATTCATCTTATCTATTCCATTTGTTTCTATTTTTCCAAGCTGAGTATTTTCCCATTGCTTTGCAAAAGATGGATGTAAAGGGCCAGCCTCTATCAGTGATATTTTGGACATCCTTGCTCAGAAAGGAAGGAAATGAATTCAATTATAAACAGTTTTCAGACTTATTCATCAGGACATGCATGAATTTGATTTACAAGTCTGAACAACCCAGAGTGAGTGAAGAAATAAAGAGAATATTACAGCTGTCTGAACAATGCAAAATAGGAGACTGGTACTTATATCAGAGACACACATAATTAAGAATATTTGGAACAAATTTGTCCGCATATAAGTTACCTAAATTTTTAACCATCAGGGAGGCTGAGAAAGAAATATCTAGACAATTATCAGAGTATCAGTTTCAAGAGAGTTTTCAATGGAATTATGATCCTCAGGGTTACCTCAGTGCTATAAGGGTAAAATGCAAGCTTCAACCTTTTATACATGACTCAAAACCACATATAGAGAAGTTTTCCAATCAAATGGAATGGATGCCAAACACATTGATAGATCCTACTAATGATACAAAAATAGTGAAGAGGGTAGAGAATTCACAGGCTATAATATTTGTCAAACAATCAGAAGTTTTAAAGAAAAGAACCAGAAATGATGAAGGATATTCATCTGAAACTATTTCCGATAACAAATTCAAACTGATTTACAATAAAAGGACTAAGATTATCACTGATGAAAAATCAAAGGCTATTGAAGTAAATGATACAGATGATCAGCAGGTAGATAAAGAAGATGCCACAGTGATTGTTACTGAAATTTTTACAGAAATTCAGAAAGGACAGGATGCAGCACAAGAGCAGGACAATCAAATGATTGAAAAACAGGTCAATATTGAAGTTCCCTCTTCCTCCAAAACAACAAATGAAAAAGATTCAGATATCAAACAAAGGTACAAACAAATTAAGGAGAAAAATGAGGAGATCAAAAGGAAAATTTACTCTCAATTTCTCAAAGAAAAGCCAGGTAACAAGGACAGATTCTTAACAACATTTGATTATTCTACTAATAAAATGATCATGTCCTACCTCCAGGCAAAGGTTGCAGATCCAAAGACAGTCTCAGACTACA
Source organism: Pinus albicaulis (assembly GCA_034641835.2). NCBI lineage: Eukaryota > Viridiplantae > Streptophyta > Pinopsida > Pinales > Pinaceae > Pinus > Pinus albicaulis. Next base: position 807,945,288 of record CM076582.1, on the reverse strand, counting down.
GCAAGACAGATTTTGAAGTTGATTCAGAGAATATCCATGAGCTGTATAAAATTGAATTTCATAGACATACATCTGAAATGCTATATTAAAAATAGTGGATAAGACCAGGAGTGTTACTCAATTTCAAAACACCATTTTTAATATGCAGGACCAGATGAGGCTAGACAAAGCCTCTTTATAGGCAAAAGAACTAAGGATTAAGTCCTTAGAAGATCTAGTCCTTTAGATAGGAGTAGATCCATCAAACATACAAGTTGCTCAGGCCTTGATAAAGCAAAAGAATGATGATATCACTGCTTTGAGGAAACAATTAAAACGTCCCCAAAATGAACATCCTCAAGCAAAGGAAATCCTCCAAGAAAAAACTGAAAAAGAAGAAATGGACAATTTAATACTAAAACTGACTGCCCAAGTCAAAGAGATGGAAGATCAGATGGACATCTTTATAAAAGAAAAATAAGCAGTAAAAGAAGCTAATGTGCAATCTGTTCCCTCTGTTATTCCTATAGTTAGCACAGTTGTCCCTTCCACATTGGCAGAAAATTTAGCCCCAAAGGTGCCACTGGAAACTGCAGTGTCAGTGCAATCTATAGATACTTCTGCCACAAGATCATCCACCACACAGGTACATCAAGCAGGTGAAGCAGAAAATATAGTAAAAGCCATGGAGGATATGTCCCTAAAAAATAATGAGATAATCAATTTGAAAAATTCCATTCAAACTATTGAATCATAAAACAGGAATGCATTGATTACCTCTAAGGGATATGAACAAAGAGCAAACAAACTTGAAGAACAAGTAAAGATCTTGCAGCAGCAAGTAAATCTCAGTGAACAGGTGTCCTTCATCAAGAACTATCTTTGGACAAACATAATTCAAGGCATACATCTACAATGGCCGTCAATTCAAATCATATATGAGCAGAGAGATTTACTTAAGGCAGAATAGGTGGAAATTCAGAAAACAAAGGAAGAAATGGCTAACAAACCATCTCAAGCTTTAAAGCTTATTACATATTTGAACAACAAAAACAGAGAGGAGCTTGAAGAATTGAAAATACAAGATAGGACTGAAACAATTCTTCAAATCAAAAAGGTCCTAAATAAAGGGAATATTATGAACAATTTGAAGGAAAAGTGTGAGGCCATGAATTTGTCAATAACAAAGTTTTTGGCAAAAAACAAAATATTGAGACAAGCAAGCCTCCCAGACATCCATGGCTTTAATGAAAAGCTAATGGTTCAAACAGATTATGAGAAGAAGATCAAAGCCCATGCCAAAGAAAAAATAAATAAGCCTTTGCCACAAGGTTCTCCGACTGGTAAAGTTGTCTTGGAGTACTTTGAAAACTTATTTTTTCTACAGAATGAAATTAAACATATCTTCATTATCAAACCAAATTTCTCAAAGTACACTAATGCTGATGAAAGTTACCGAAATTTGAGAAGTATGAAAATACCAAGTGATCAACAGTGGCAGGAGTTCACAGATTTGTTATAGCAACATTGGAGTAGAACAACAGAAAAAGTACAGGTAAAATAGTGAAGTTAAGAGGAGAAGAATAAAAAAACAATTTATTTGATTTTGGATTTTTACTGCTGATATGAATCTTTACAGTAGTAAAAGAGTAAAAGGAAAATTCAAGCAAGACAGAGAAATGATGGGACAATTTTTTACCACAATAAAAACTTCATCTTACAGCTGTCAAGAGGTAAAAATAATAGTTGAAAGTGTAATAAGAAGTAACAGGGTCAAAGTGTATACGAGCAGAAACAATCAACTAGTTTTTACAATGGTAAATTCTACATTTTACTAGCTGTAAAGTGATAGATGAATAGAGTAAAAGAGTATCAGGAAGAAAAGGAGCGTTAAAGGATATAAAGTGAAAGAGTATCAATCAAGCAATCTACAAACAAATATCTTCCAAATATGCCAGCAAGCATGTACACCTAGTCAACAAATTTTTTTGATTAGATAATGTTAGTTCTATTTTTTCTAGATAAAAGGATAGCTTGCTAAGTTTTTAAGTAGCTGTCCCCCTTAGTGTGTTAAGATATTTTATTTTCCTAGAGATTCCTAGATTTTTCTAGGATATTTTGTAATAAACATTTTGTATAAATATTTCACTCTTTGAAGTATTAAGTGTGGAATAAAGTTGCTGAGATTATTATAGACATTTTTGCTAGTACTTTGGAGGCTCATGTGTTGATTTCATAGCAGCAAACTGGAAAATGGCCAACTGGAATTCATAACTCAGGATTCATGCGATAAGCTAAAGAGTATAGTGATTTCTTGCTGTCATTGTTTCCTCTTTTGAAGTTTCATTCAATTTCATATATGTTATTCAATCCAAATGATTAATTAGGAATATTATTTCAAGATAAGTGTAAAAACTCCCTGTCTTAACTACTTGATCATTTCAATGTTTTCTACTGATTTCCGACTTGGGAATTATTAATTGATCCCAGTCCCGTTTGACCCCTACCTCCTTCCTCTTTTTTTGGATCAAAGGATCCTTCACTGCCCTTTATCCCGAAAGCAAGCCATCTCATCAAATCAAACTATTCAAATCTTTGAGGGTTATCTACCTTGCCCTAAGTACATTAGCATCCTTTTGGCCTTGCCTTCCAGTTTTGCTTGCTACATCTTGACTCCATAGCCCAATGGACTAGTAGATCCCTCTTTAATTTGTCTCCAAGTAATCTTGTTTCCCACCAAACTTTGCAAACAAAAAATCAAGTGCCCAATCATACCTAGACTAAAATATCAATTCAAAACAAAGTTAAATCTGAAAGAGAGAGCCCTCTCTGAAATTTAGGAAGGCTAGATCCTAAATTTCCAAAGTAGATTTGTGGTTACCCCTAGTTTTCTTTAACTATAAATCAAAATCCCATGACCTAAGAAATTACTAGGGTGATAACAGATCCAACGGCTAGCATTACTCCCGACCTATTAACCTCTTCCTCTGCCTTATCACTCCAGGGGGCAATCTCAATTGTTGATCATATAAATTCAATGATGATCGTCTCCCCTCTCACCCTCCATCCTCCAGAATAATACCTATCCATTCATCCCGCAAATGCATCCCCACCGTTGATCTATAAGATCTGATGGCCACTAATCTTCCCAACATTCAACCTTGCTAATCACATAAACCCACTACTGACGAATTTTCTTACGTCACTTTGGTCCCACCACCTTTTCCACCACGCAACTTCCAACGTTTCACGCTCATCCACGACCGTTGATCTTCAGCCTGAAGATCTAACGGTCCCAAATACGTTTGGCATTCAAAAATCCAATGAAACTAATCGCTCATTTTCCATGCGAAATCAGTGGTTTTGGGAGGACACGTGTCGCCTGATAAACAATATCGCGTTCATTTAAAGCTAAATCGCTTACCACTCTTGGTGAGCGTGAAAACCATTCGTGGTTTTCCCAAAACCACTTTCCTCTATTTCGTGCCAAAACTCAATTTTAAACCCTGTTTTCGCAGGTTTTTCCACAGAACCTCTTCTTGCATACATTTTCATCCTCCTCACTGCTCCTTTCGCCCTCCGCTGAGCCTCCAAAGCAGTTTATCCAATGCCGCAGGGTATTATAATGTTTTTGTTTGTTTTATGCAGGATTCGATGGTGGTTCTAAGGCCGAAAATCCTCCTCATTGTTCATAAAGAGACAGGGCCGAAGGTGACAACCTTCGTGGCCCAAACACAGGAAAAAAGGGACTACCAGGGTTTGAATTCATGGTTTGACCGGTGCCTCATGAGCACTGGTTATATAATCAAACCCTCCCGCGCACTAAAAGCCACCTATCCACAACAAAAAAGGAAAAGATCAGCGAAGAAATTAAAGGATAAAGGTTAAAGAATAAAGCAAGAAGATCAAAAGCTAATCAACAGATTAAAGATAAAGGCCAAAGCATTAAAGAATAAAACAAATGCTTTAACAAAAATAGAGGAAGGACAACGAGGCAGGTTAATTAAAGGTTAAGGTTGATAAAGCAAAAATTAGCTTTTCAAAGAAGCAATGATTAAAGATAGAGGAACCAAAGTTTTAAAAGGAAGTTCGAGAAGTATTAAAAGGTCAGCAAAGGATGATTATAAAGGCTGAAGGTCAACGGATACAAAAAAAATAAACAAAGGTTTAAAGCAGTAAATAAAGGGAAAGGGGACAACGATGATCAATTAAAAAGGCAAACCCAGGCTAAAGGGCCTAAAGAGAAGTTTTATGATTAAATCAAGAAAACTTAGGCTAAAGCAGCCTCGAATACATCAAAAGGAGCAGTTATTCCCTTAATATATCAAACTGACACCTTTGGCCCACTTTCTATCCTAAAGGGAAAATTGGCAGTTATTACACTAAAGAAGATATTTAAACTGTCAGGACAGTTATTGTAAAAGATAAGATAAAGCCTTAAAGTCAATCTTTTCCACTTATCTTTATCTCAGAGAGTAAAGACAAAGTGATTAAAACAGAGAGGTATCTACATATGTTCCTACCTTATGCCTTGCATGGTTATCAAGGTTAGGAACGTATTTACTCTGTCATAAATTACATTTGAACCCTAAAACATAGTTCCACCTCCTCATTTACAGTATAAATACTACACTGGAACTCATTGTAAAGGTGGGCATTTGATGACTCTTTTGAAGTAATACATAGCTCTGCTGAAATTGAAAGAAATTTGATGTTCTAGAACCTGTGGATATTTTGACCTGTTTGTTGATGGAGAAATCTCTGTCATTGAATCCCTGAGCTTGGCTGTTGGTGAAGTATTCTAAATCTGTTAATGTTTTTCTGTTTTCCATTCTGTTTTTCATCATTTCTTTCTTGCAGTAGAGTAAAAATTTTAGGCTAAGAAATGTCTCCTAGAAGCACCTTAGACTTGTTTACTCTTCACCGTCTTTATGTTTTCATCTGCTAAAGGTTTTATTGAGTAGTTTGACTGCTTTTTCAACCCTTAAGCTTGTTTATTTCAAGAATAGTTCAAATAGTTGGCCTCAAGAATGATTTATGGTTTTTCCTGCTTGCTTGCTGCCACTTGAAAACTATTTTTGAAGTCTCCCTTTAAAGTACCATTGTTTACAGTCTGCCAAAGAGGTCTGTTTTGATCATACCCTTTGTTCTTGCTTAAATAATTGTTTTGAAGGTATTTATAGCTGTAATCAGAGATGTCTAGGAGTTCCCTCTTCTATGAATGCAGTTATTCGTGAATCTTAAATGTTTTCTTATCCTTGAGAGTGAAATCTTTGGATGAAATAGAGTGTTCCTCAACTCCTAGATTTCATTTGAAAAGTTTGTCTTGAAATTTTTATTTGCTGAAGTATGGTTTGTAGAATTCATGGTTAGCCCTGTCTATTAAATACCTCTTCATGTTCAAATGATGTTTTAAGTCCCTTTTTTGAGAAGTACATATAATTAAGGATTATTAATTGCCCTTAGTTCTACTTTTCATTCTAAACCCTTAATGTTCATCTCATTTCACCTGGAAGACTTTGTAGATCCAATAGCCAAGTTAGATTTGCCCTCTGATATCCCTGATTCATTTACAAACTTGTTACAAACTTCCATTTGAATCCATTTCCCAATGACTTAGATATTTCCCTTTCCTATCTATGCTACCTAGATCATCATGTCCCACCAAACAATCAAACAAATTCATGCTTAATAACTAGCCTAAAATAAACCTTTTACAAGCAAACAAGTCATATATTTGCAAAAAATTGAGAGATCCCTCTCTGAGACTAGGAGGGCTAGATCCTAGAACTCTAAAGACTAGTTTATATGTTTCCTTGTCATTTAGTATGCCAATCTGCTAAAGCACAGGATCCCAACACATACCACTGCATGAGCCCTCATTGAACCCGGGGCATTGAAACCCTCGGTGCCTAGAATGACCTTCTTACTTCCCCTTTGCATGGGTTGAAAGCCGAATGGATTGCTTTTACCTCTTTGTACGCATCGAAATCCTGATGATCTTCTTACTTGTTTTGCCCTGGTTGCTGAAGCTCAAACTCCATTGTTTGCGTGAGGTGGCGGTGGTTACCTCAAGAGGCAGTTTCTCTCAAAATAGGTCATCAAAGTCACGTTATCAACACCATGCCTATGAGTTTAAATTCATTAGCTAGGGAGATACGAGCCAGTTGCTTGTGGGGATCCCTAACAAGTTTGAACGGCCTATACCTGTAACCTGAGCCTTGTGCCCAGCATAGTCTCGAACATCTTAATGATATGTTTTGCATGTTTCGCCTGTGGGTAGTAGATGGGATGCAAAGGCTTGGCAGAGGGAAAATCCAAATAAGAATATTTTTCAGTTTCTGTCAAATAAGAAACAACCTCTCTTGCTTGTAAAATAAGTCGATATCCCTCATCTGCCCATGAAAAAGTAAGTGCCACGAGCACATGAAAATAAGTGCTACAAGCACATGAAACAAATAAGGGTAAAGGATCGAGAAAGGCTTCCTGTGCAGAAAGGTAACACAACAAATCCGCTGGGGTACTGACTAGGCTCGCTGGCAGTGGAGAAACGTTTGTAATTTCTTGAAGTTTTGCTGGGGTACTATCGAGGCCTCCTGGCAGCAAAGCAACACCAGAAACTTATTTTAAAATTCTGAATATAATAAGCCCGCTACCTTGCTTTCTACATCACCGTAAAACTATGGGCATGCGTGAAATTCTTCTTGGGTGTTCTATGATTAACAAGACCTAGCTGAGGCACAAGGATTGGGCATATCTATAAAGGTCGAAGTAATACAGAAGGTTCCCATAGTACTTGTTCAATATTCACCCACATCACTATTTAGACTTAGATTATGGTGGGGACGTTGACAAAGGTGATGGATTCTACCAGTGGTTCGCCATTTGTTGTAGCCGCTACAACACCACCAAAATTTTTTGGTGTATTCAAAATTTCTAGGTCCCCCTCTCCACGCGCAGCCCTAAGATGCATGTAAATTAGCCCTGCTTTGTGTTTAATCCCCACCCTTCAAGTGCATGGTCCCGGTTATTTCAAGAAGGCATTTTATATGAAAGAATCATTACCTTGTGGAATCATGAAGTGTCAGGGTCTACTGCGGTTGATGGTTGTATGGAAATATAAGTTTAAGCCGGTTTCTGGACTTAGAAATGTTCAAATAATTGACTTAAAGTTACAATATATTAGTTCAGATATTTCAATGTTGCTGCCCCTCAAACGAGCTAATTCTCTAATCATTTGTTTTCTTTCTCATTGTTACCAAGAGCTGATTCATTCTCATACTATTCCTTTCAGGAGATTAGTCAAATATGCTATCAGTATACATTCAACAATGTATCTGTTTCATTAAAGAGCCCATTGGCGACATCATTAAAATACACTGCAAGGATGAGTATCCAATTTTCCATCACATTCAAAAACCTCAGAATTTGCATGGTGACCATTGCAAAGGGAAAGCACATTTCAAAGAAGTATGTAAGGATGTAAATGACGAAGAAGAATTCAAATTGGTTGTGCATTATGAAATAAAGTCATGGGCCAACATGGGCCTAAAGCCAGGCTCCATAAAATGCGTACTTTTATTGAGCACTCAAAGAGCCATGTCCCATGGAGTTCTAAAAAAAAACTGCTGCACGGCATGGGCACAGATGTGTAAGGAAAATTTGGTCAAAGAGATTTATATGCTAGACGATATCAAGCTCTCTCCTCACTAAACCTAGGGAAGATCGTAAAGGGTGAATACAAAACACATCCACGGCATCTTAATGTAGCGTTACTCGAGGCCATGCAAGGAAAAGAAAGCGTAGCCTGACGAAGACCATTTGCAGCCAGCCCGAAAGGAAGAATGTGACCATTCGCAAAGTCGCATATGCTAAGAGGGTGACCTGGAACACATCTCGTGGAAGCTGCCACTCAGCGACCTTGTCGAGTTGCAATGCTGGAGCTACGTCCATGCGACCACATCTAGGAAATGAGACCAGAGTAAGAATTACATTTAGCCGCAGGCCATCAACGTCGCATGGAAATAACATTAGTTTTAACCCCAGAACGAGTCAATGAAAGAAGCTCATGTGTTCAGGAATATCTAAGAGGACACGACATGTTAGCTGTAACCATGAACTCGTGTGAGGCATCCCTCAAAACACAGCGTTAAAAGAAGTGCCGAATATATTTTTAGTATTAGCTCGTGTTCCAAATTTCTTCAAGCACATTATGCGTTGCTGTTTGGTCTGTTTTGGGTTGGCGAAATCAAAATATATTCCCAAAGGTACCTAGCTCGTGGATTTAAAATCGGTGGTCCCAAGGTGTTTTGGAAAATCACATTTCCCCTCCACGGTTGCACAGTCATGGGTAATGGCCTCATATCGCCAAGTCGCATGCTTCAAAAGGGGCCATAAACATGAAGATGAAACCTTGCGAACCGCTCAAGTCACAACCTTCCTCCAAGTCGCAGCCTATCTTTGGTCACATAGTCGCAACTCTTCTTAGGACTCAGGGAATGCGACTTAATCGTCACTGTGACTCTGCGACCTCTCTCGAGTTTCCAAGTCGCAGGGTCACACCCAAGAGAATCCACACCCGACGGGACTCTCCGACTATGCGACCTCCACGCCACGGTTGTGACCTCCACGCCATGGTGCGACCTCATGCCAAATTAGTGCTTGTCAGAGATTAGGTACAATATTATACATGTCCCTAAAATATGGATCATTTCAAGAGCACGTGGGCCTTGTTTGAGAGCATCCTTTCTAGTTAAGACGTCAGTGGAAGATTGCTCTAGTTTGTAATGAATGGTCTGGAAGAATGTTTTAGAAGCAACACACCATATACATGAAGAAATGCGCAACGTGATCCAAAACATAATGTCTTATCCATTTTCAGGTAAAGAAGCCAACCCCTTAAAGGCGTTGCATATTTTTTTCTCATCGCCATTATTTATGAAAATAAAAGTGGAGAGAGGCATTACAGTGGGGAGAACCATGTTAAGGGATGGCTATTTCTTGGGACAAGAAGAGGTTCCTGTGTTGGGTTAAACTTGACACAGGGCATGAATTTTCATAAATTCCTAGAAGGAGTCTCGACGAGAAGCAAGGAAACACATGATGGTAGAGAAGGGAATCACGTTCTTCGAAGATACAGGAAGATTTAGGAACACCCCTAAGACCAACAAAGGTTAATCATGTAATGCGGGAGGCAGTCATAAACCGGAGAAAGCACTTAAATAACGAGCATCAATGTTTGTCTTCGAAGATCTTTTGATAAGGATTTCGACAAGTGATACCAATTATAAGCTGCACACGCAACATTTCGGCGTGCAAAACAAGACCACATAGGGGTCTAGATTTAATATTTGTTAAAACCACTTGTGGCTAATTACATGTGTTTCCAGCATCAATCTTATTTCAAGTAAATGTGACCCGTGTTAATTGTTTACTGGTAGAAGCCAGTGACTTGCATGGCAAGAGCTGGGGTTTGCTCCGACGCAGAAGGTGGATCCTTACAAGATTCCCAAGAACCTCACTTTAGGCTCAAAGGAACCCAGTCACGTGCACAGAATTGATATGCAGGAAAAGAAATCTTGGTGTGAAATCCAGAGATCACAAAAATAAGAATGCAGAAGGGACAAAACTCCTGTCACAAGTCACAGACGACTATAGGTCGCAAGTCATAGATGGATTCAGGTCGCAGGTCACAGATTGGTCAAGGTCGCAGGTCACATATAACTTTGGGTCGAAGGTCGCAAATGGCCTAGTTCACAAGTCACAGATTGGTGAAGGTCACAGATCACATATAACCATGGGTCGTAGGTCGCAAATGGCCCAGGTCGCAAATCGCAGATGGATTCAGGTTGTAGGTCGTAGATTGGTCAAGGTCGTAGGTCACATATAACACTGGGTCATAGGTCGCAAATGGCCCAAGTCGCAAGCCAACCCAACAGTCGGGAAGACCAAGGGTCAAGGGCAACTCAGGAGTCATCTCAACCTATATGTACAACTTTGAGAAAGAGTACAAGGGACTTTTAGCTCTGCAATTAAAGCCAGTACGAGAGAGGAATTGGTGTTGAAGAGCCAGAGGCACTCAACTCTTGGTATCAAGTACAGATAGAGGTAGCAAGGCTAGGGTTTTTGTATCATGCATTGAGATGAATAGCCCATGTTCCATTATTGGGTTTTGATGAGTTGTAAACATGTATTTGACGTTGCAGCAACATTAATAATATATTCTCTTTCCGACACTGATTCATGTGCTTGTTTGTGGTGATAGTACTAGCTGTCTAATATTTCACTATGTTGTGCGGATGTTTTCATGCATGCAATTGATTATGAACAAATTCATAGTGGTTGGATGTACGTTTGCTCTTGAATCAATGTTTATTTGTTCCTTGTCACATTGGTGATCTATTGTGAACTACTTTGCAGTTAACTACCAGAGTGTTTTCTTTCATGTATGTCTGACTAGTTTTTCGGCTCACCGATCCCACTCACGGCATACCCCCCTTTTATTTTGCTGCTTAGACTTGCTTGTATCTTTGTTTATGGTTCGTCAATCTTGGGCTGATTTTTCTTCATTAATCGGTCATTTCACCTTTGCCTCTGCTCCATCATCTTCTCATCCGAAAACCAAGAGTGGAAACACTTATGGCAGCAGCCGAGCCTACATACCGGATGGGGCTCCTATCCCAAACAGTGTGAGGTCTAATTGGGACCTTTCACTGGGGAGACCCCCTTGTTGTCGGCAGTACATTTTTTCCCGTCAACACATTCAAAGGAGGATTAATGACACCATTCAGCTGTAGTAGTCCAGAGAAGAGGTTTACAACAGAACCCAAGTGATGCAAGAGAATATCAAAAAGATATTTGACAAGAGAACCGAGGCCAATGATTTCAGTCTAGGTGACAAGGTTCTGAAATGGGATTCCAGAAGGGAGGATAAAGGCAAGCACATAAAGTTCGATAATCTTTGGGAAGGGCCATACATCATTCATGCTTTCAGGGAAATAATGCTTACTTTATCAAAGAGTTGGATGGTACTGAATTATCTGGAGGTCCTGTCAATGGCAGGATGCTAAAACATTATTTCTTCTAAACTCAGGTTAAATTTTCATCATTGTAAAACCACAGTCTTATAGTTTTCAATAATTCATTGGACTAGGTTGAAGCACGAAGTGAAGGCCCTAAGCATAGTTCGATGAGCAGATATAAAAACAAAAACAAAATCAGTTGAAAAACAAAGGAAAGCAGTTAAAATGTTGCAGAAAAAGGAGCATCCAAGGCTACTGGGCTCAAGTTCTTGACACTTATTTTCAAGAAGCGCCATCCCCAGCTGGAGCTAACATTAGTACCCTATAAATTATAGGATCTCAAGGTGACTAGATACTTCATATTTCATGTAAGGTTTTCATTATTGAAAGGATTTTAAAAATTCAAATGATTTCAAATAAAAAGGAAAAATGAAAAAGAAAGAAAGAAAAGAGGGTATAAAAAAAATAAAGAAAAAGAAAAGAGAAAAGAATGAAAAGAAAAAAAAGGAAAAAAGAAATAATAACCCCAAAAAAGAAATAAAACTGAAAGTGCTACAATTTCAAATGCCACTACTCTTTAGATAGGTCTGTCCAGTCATACAATTTAATCATGATTGGAAAGTTTTCAATTTCTGTTGATAGGTTAGAAAATAAATATTTTCCAAAATGTTTAATCTTAGCTTATCAGTAGATAGGTAGAAAATGAGATTGTTTCAACAACTTAATATAAACCAATAGGAGAAATAAAGGATAGGGATTAGGTAATTTTAAAAGAAAATTTTCAGGGTCTGCAGTTCTAAATGCACCCTACAAAGGAAGAAAAAATGTTAGATGAGTAGGTCAGGTAAGTAGATATGCAAAGGATGAAGATGCGAAAGGAAAAGGTGAAATGGAGACTTCAAAATCCTTTGAGGCTAAATCTATTTTATCCTAAGCCTGTGAAAGTGATACCAAGGGCCAAATCGATATTCACATCAGCCAAATAGTAAAAATGCCTTAGCATTCATTCATTTCTGAAAATCCTCCGATCACCACTAAATCGCCCGATTTTCATTTTGCGATGTTAGCGGGTCCCACCTTGTTACCATGTCACTTCCCCCTCCCCGCACTTCGAACTTCAAAAGTATAAAAGGATAGTGATAAAGAAAATGGTAAAGTCTCCCACTCCCCCGCTCTATTACCGTTTACCACCTAAGCCTCCCTCCGAAAAGATGTTTCGCTGTCCTCCAAACTACTGCCGCCCTATGACCATTGCCAATTCCACCACACCACGTCCTCCATAACCTATCCACTTCGCCTCAACACATCCCCTCACACCAATATCACTGTTGCACCATGAATGGTCGGGCCGTTATCCAACGGACCCGCGCCAACTCAATGGTTACCCTCCAGCCACACGTTAAAACCTGAATCCACCGTGACGCCAAAGTTTGCATTGCTGTTGCTATTGAATTGCTACAAGTTGTGATATTATAGACAACTGCAGAGGAAATCACGACTAGCCACCTTAGCCGAAGGGTAAATTTCACATCAAATAAGGAACAATCAGCTCTCTGTGAGCCTGGTTACAGTTCTTGTTTCAGATAATTCACTTTCAATCCTGATCCCCTTTGGTCTTACCCCTTCCTCAGTATCAATTCATACCATTTCTCCCTTCTCTATTCCCCTTCTCTTGCAGCCCATTCTCCATTGCAGGTGAAACAAAGAGTGAAAAAGAAAATCATGCCTTCCAAGGCAGATCAACAACCTTTCAATCCGATGGTCTACCCCCAAGTAGAATTGGACCATATCCCCCTGGCTGACAGTGATTACAAGATCCACGAGACAAAGTTAGACCTTGACCTGTTCGATGTCTACTGCTGGCTCGAGGATAAAATCCTTGACGAAGTAGATGGTATCAACCTGTGGAAGACCAAAATTCCAGATTACATATTTCCTAGAACCCATAGCTGCCCTGAGCTAATTAGGTAATGTCAGTCTTGCTATGAGATTAAGCAAAGAGCCATAGTGAACTCTACCGAAGATATTTTGTTTTATACAAATGCCCCATCCATTCGAGAGATGTTACAGGCCCCCATTGTTGAGAACACTGTCCCTTTTTAATTTGAGGCCCTTATAGGACTATACCAAGGATTAGATTTTTCCAGCAGGGCCAAAACCTTGAAGCTTTTCATGAATCCCAATGCACCAACGCCTACTACAAATCCCCCATATCCATCATCCACCTTTCCGGAAAGGACCAAGCACATTGTCACTACCCTATCTTATTTTTTAGGTTATCATAATGATCAGTGGATAGATGAATCTATAATTGGTTTCTTGTTTATCCTCTATGCAGATGCCAAGCCCACTGTTATGTTCAATTATGCTCAATTCTATGTTGATGAAATCCACGAGCAGTTCTTGAAATTTCAAACAGAAGGGGTATTCAAATACACCTATGTGTTGGTGTAAATTTTTACCTGTTTTCAATACAACAACAAATTCGACATGATAAAGAAAGGTGAAGACTCTCAATCCCAATCTGTCATTTTTTGGACAACTCCATTGAGAAAGGAGCATGAAGACTATTCATACAAGAGATTTGTAGACCTATTTGTTCACCCAGCAATCAGTGCACTCAGCAGCACCACAAAGCCTAGGGTCAGTGAGGAAATCAAGAAAATGATGCAGTTGATAGAGCAGATCATGACAATAGACTGGTATCTCTACCAAAACTACACGGATATCAGAGTTTATGGTAGTGAATTGCCCCCCTATAAACTACCCAAAATACCTCTCCATGAGGATATTTTCCCTTGAGTATATCAGACAAATGATAGATGTTGATGAGGTGCATTTTTTTTTGGCCAAGAAGAAATCACAATTCAGGATCAAATCCCAAATTGGCCCATTCATATGCAACAACAAGGAAGTAGGGGGAGAGGCAAATAAAATACTGAAAGAGATGTAATTCACACACAGTTTCACCTGGTCCTGTGATCCATTGGGGATCATCTCCAAGAAGAGGGTGGAAAAAAAATCCACACCCTACACCCATACCTACAAACTGGAGATAGCGAAGTACATGAACCAAGAAGAATGGGTGGCAAACACACTCCAGGAGGCTGAAGAGAAGGTCATCTCTACTGCAAGAGTCCAAACATCAACTCCACAAGAGATGAAGGCGGCAAGAGTTCAAGATGACAAAGGAAAGGAGCCTGAAAAGGAAATAGGAATTAAGAGGACCAGGGAGGGTCAAACAAACATGGAAATCGATTCCTCCACTCAGGAGATCAAAATGAAATATAGGAAGAGAGCCAGAATCAACATGGGCCTTGACCAAGGAAATGAGAAAAACCAACAAACTGTCATCATAATTGGGGATTCTCTAATTTCATCTTTAGCAGGTGGCCACCCGATCTTCTCCACATCCTCAGCCACCATGCCATTCCAACAGTAGAATGTGCAGACTCCCACATATACTTTCACTATAGAACAAAAGGAGGAAAACATCTATGACACATTCAGGGAGATCAAGAGAAGGAATGAGGTTCTCAAGAGCAACACCTACAATCAATTTTGGAAACAGACAAGCACCTCCCATAGTAGACTCCTATCAGCCTTTAACTCTCAGAAGGGAAGGATGAGGATGGAATTCTTGGAGGCACAAATTCCCCAGCCCAAAGGTGCAACAGACTACAAGAAGACATATTTTGAGTTTGATGCAAGGAAAATCCACCCAATAGACCAGATGGAGATGCACAAGAAGACTGGGGAAATGATCTCCTCCACCCTGACTAGCACAACCACGAGCCTCTCAAAACTATAGGTGACTTTGTCCAATGCAAAGTCACAATTAAAGTTGGAAAAGGTCTCCTCCATGGCCAAATATTTAAAGATAAAATCTCTGGAGGATTTAGTGATACAACTCGGGTACAATCCATCAAACATAGTAGTAGCACAACCCCTTGTGAGGAAGAAGAATGCAGACATAGCTGCTTAGAGGAGGCAACTTAAGATGCCAGTAACAGAAGACCCTATGGCCAAGGAGATAGAAGCAACTGAAAGACAGAAGGCATAAATGCTGCAATTAATTGTTGAACAAACAGAGCAGATCAAGAAAATGGAGGATGAGATGGGTAAAATGACCAAAGAAAGACATAAAGCAATAAGGGATGTAGTGAAGGGAGCAGTAAAAGAAGCAGCTAAGGCCATGATCCCCCTACAAGTGGTTCCTGATAAGGAGATCATGTGTTATGCTCAAAATTGAAAGTGCTCGAAACTGTACCGAACCTAAGTGACAGGAAAGGTCTCGTCGTTGCGATTTTGGTGCCCCGAACGGTTCGAAAAACCGATGTCGTATGAGGAAGATATCGCGTTATGTTCGTTTTCCCAAACAACTAAAATTTTTGTGACTGGGATGCCCAGTTAGCATACATGTACAGTTAGTAGGTGGCATATTCTGGGGAATATTCCATTTTCTCACAACCAATCAGAATTCAACACATGGTTGAATCTGGGCATTGTTTTTGGTTGTAAGAATTTTCATTTGGGACCATTGAATGGAGTTGTATAGGTTTTAAGTGGCTGTTAGATGGGCGACACGTGGCACGACCAGAGGCTGCCATGTGTCCCCAAGAGGCTTATACAAAATTTTGGTGGCATCAGGGGGGGTCGACCCCACAACCTACAGCCTGCACGCTAAGTCTTCTACCATCTCTCCTATACTGTGTTGCTTAACCTATATGTCCGCCACATTAATTTATCATGTTAAGTTTTGCAATGCAGAGGGGGGGACCGCCAGCTGTCCCAACCCGCTGGTGGCCCCAAGGTTTGATCCCATGTCACGGGTTATTAAACCATAACATAAAAAATGGAAGCTTCATAACCATCTTCCCGCGGTCAAGGCATAAAGTTCTATCACATGGCGCAGTTGCATTTTATTTAAATGCCGATGGTTTGTTACCTCTGAAGTCGGCGGCTCCAACAAGACACTGGTCACATGTTAATAGATTTTAGAACCGCGACATCTGTTGCGACGATTGGATACAACGTAACCTCCAGTGGGATGGTAAGCACTATCACATGCATGGTGTAATGGAAACTAATGCCACATCTTTCGAAACTCCGACTCCGGGTTCCATACCACTGTTGTGGAGTTTTCAAATAGTTAAGCCGCAAAGTTAAAGGCACGGGGGTGTCGGCATGTGACCACCCCACCTAAACCATTTGATATCAATGCTAACGGTCTTATTCAACGGAGCTGTGGAGGTGCCCTAAATTTAGGGTTTTTACTATTTTTAGTGGCAGTTAAGTGTAGTCTCCACTTTTGCTGGAGCTTTTCTAGCTAATATTGGGAAAAATGCATTGAGAGGTCAATTTTCAACCAATTTGGGTGAAACAAGAGTCTACCTAGAATAATTTGAGCATTCTGGAGCCATTGGTGCAGATAAAACAACCATTATAGGCTTTTAAACACGTGCATTTTTCAATTTTGAGCATAATGACAAAGAGGGATGTGCCATTGGGAGCTGGACTAACAGATGTAGCCTAGGAGGGGTGAACTGATTCATCATGCCTGATGTGTAAAACTTATGTGTGATGTTTATTCTTTGTTATACACTGCTTTATAGTGTTATTTAGGCTTATTTTCATGCTTAAATTTCACAAATTCATCTTTGTTTCATGGTTAAAACACTCATTCCTTAAGAAACCAAATGGAGATAGATTGTACATGTTTTTAATACTGAAAGGACACTTAGCACAAAAAAATAATACACTCCTTTCATATCAGGTTGGAATCATAGCTAGAGTTTAATCTCTGGTGTTTTGTGTGCAAATATTGTTTAACTGTTTGCAAGGGTTTTCATGCTTACTAGGCTCAAGCTTAAGAGAGGAGAGGGAAAATTGGTGGAAGCAAGAGCTCAAAGTGAGCCACAACAAAGGAGGGAAAGTTCGCCACATCCTCCACCACCTAGTTCACCTCCAAAAGAAGCAGAAGAAACTATAAGCATGCCTCCAGGAGAAGAATAAATTCATGAAGAGGTGGATCCCAAAGAAGAAGGAGTGTTCAGGAAAGCATTCCTTGACATGAATGAAATGGTGAGAGTAATTTATCAAGAAAGGAATGAAATAATAGAAGGAGAAGGATCCAAAATTCACAAGGAAGGTCAGGGATCATGAGGAGGCCACAATGATGAGGTAGGCATGGAAATGGAGGAAATGGAGGCAGTGGAAAGTCACCATCCTCACCCACATCATCATCATCCTCTATTTCATCTTCAGTACACCATTCACACAAGTAAAATAACACTGGTAAAATTCCTTTTCTAAAAATTGATGTTAAGTTTGAATTTTCAATGTTTAATGGCGAAGTCAATGCAAAAAATCTTGATAATTGGATTAGGCAATTGGAGGTCTATTTGAGAATTCAAAACCTTGATGATGATGATACCAAAATTCAACTAACTGCATTGAGGATGGAAGGTACATCTATTGTTTTGTGGGAAGCCAAGACAAAGGAGGAGATAAAAAAGCATGGTAATATTATTCTATCATGGATTTATTTCATTACTGCTATAAAACAACAGTTTTATCCATTAGCTCACATTCAGAAATCCATAATCAACTGGAAAAATTTTAGACAATTGAACGGACAAAATGTACAAGACTACACCCAAGAATTCAGGAGGAGATCTCTCTTATTAGGGGTATATTTGCAAAGTCAAGATACTTTTCTCAAGTACATAGGAGGCTTACATAGCTACCTAAGCCATGCTATTCTTATGTTTAACCCTACAAGCTTAGATGAGGTTTGTGTTCAAGCCACACATTTAGAAGCAAGAGGGAAAAGCATTACTAACGAGAGTAGAAATAAACCTTTTAAGGGGAAAAAAAAAGAGAAGACCTCAAAAGGTAAGGGAAAAAATAATGTGTCTGTCAAGAAAGAGGGAGAGAAAGTGGTTTGTAAACATGTTTCAAGAGAAGGTCATGAAGAGAAAATTTGTTGGAAATTACATCCTGAAAAGAGACCCAAGTATAACAATAACAAAAGGAAGCAGAAAACTGCAACTACAACTCAACATGACTTAGGAGAGGATTCAGGTGATGAAACTAAAATTACAACCATGGGATTGAAGAACATGAAGGGGAAAGAAATTGAAACAAAATCCAGTACTACTACTTCAAACTGTCACATACAAGCTCCAAATGAAGAAGAGAGAATTGAACTGTTTCATGTGAGGGTCATATCCAAACATACCAAGATTGATACACTGTTTGACATTGGGTCACAAGAAAACTTAATATCTGAAGATTTGGTCAAGAAAATTAACCTTGAGGCCATTCCACATCCAAAACCATATCCACTTGGGTGGATTTGTAAGGATGCAAATTTATAGGTTTCAAAGAAGTGCATCTTGTGCTTTGTAATAACTGCACATTTTTTTGACACAATTGAATTAGATGTGGTTCCACTTGATATTACAGGTATTGTGTTGGGTAGTCCTTACTTGTATGACAGAAAAGCGATCTTCCATCGCCATGAGAACAAATACCATTTATTCAAAGATGGCGAGTTCATTGTTAGAGCACATCGCAAGAAGAAAAATATTGCAATGGTAAATGCTGGACAGGTAAAGAGGTTGGTGAATTCAAGTAAGAATTTTGTTCTTCTAATGATTAAGCCTAAAGATGATGTTAATCATGAGCTATTTGAAGATTGTGATCCTAAGTTGAAATCAGATCTATATGATGTAGTTGATGCACATCATGAGATGTTTCAGGAGCCAATGGGATTGCCTCCTAAAAGGGAGATTCAACATGAGATTAAGTTGCAACAAGATTGCCCTCTTCCAAACATCGGCATGTATCGCATGTTGATAATGGAGAATGTTGAAATAAAGAGGAAAATAAAGGACTTGTTGGAAAAGGGACTCATAAGAACAAGCACTTCGCCATGCGGTTCACCCATAGTCTTGATTCCGAAGAAAGATGGGACTTGGCGCATGTGTGTTGACTTTAGAGCTTTGAACAAGATAACGGTAAAGAATCGATACCCACTCCCAAGGGTAGATGATTTTTTAGATCAACTAAAAGAAGCAAATTTTTTCACTAAGTTAGATTTACGAAGAGGATATCATCAAGTAAGAATTGTAGAAAGTGACATATGGAAGATTGCATTCAAAACCAAACAAGGACTCTTTGACTGGTTGGTTATGCTGTTTGGTTTGTGCAATGTACCGATGACTTTCATGCATGTTATGGATAATGTTTTGCGTCCATTTATTGATGACTTTGTGATTTTTTATTTAGATGATATACTCATTTTCAAAAAAACAAGAGAAGAACATGGCTTTCATGTGAAAATGGTACTTGATGTTTTGAAAAAAGAGAAATTATTTCTTAGGATGTGAAAGTGTGAATTCAGAAAGACTTCTCTGGTTTATTTGGGACATATTGTAGGAGGAGGTGAGTTGAGAATTGATCCTTCTAAAGTGGAAGCCATTGTGAATTGGCCCACTCCCAAAACAGTAACCGAGATAAGAAGTTTCTTAGGCGCAACTTAGTATTGGATAAATTTTATTGCTAAATTTTCTGCCATAGCAGCTCCTATGCATGCAGTGAAAAGTGTGAAGAAAGGCTTCCAATGGGGAGGAAAACAATAACAAGCCTTTGAATCTTTAAAAGACAAGATCAGTTCAGCTCCAGTCCTTTCATTACCGAATCTGAGATAGCCATTCGAGATACAAATCGATGCTAGTGATTATGCCATGCATGCAATACTTTTGCAGCATGGTAAGCCTATTGCTTTTCATTCTGAAACATTCAGTGGTGCTGTAAATAATTATCCTACATATGACAAAGAGCTATATGCGTTGGTACAAAGTGTCAAAAAGTGGAAATGCTACTTGATGGGTAAAGAGATGGTTATACATACCGATCACCAACCTTACAGTACTTGCAGTCGCAAACAAAATTGTAGCAATCACGACATTTCAGGTGGATGGGATTTCTTCAATAGTCTCACTTGGTTATAAGGTACAAGAAAGGTATTTTCAATAAATTTGCTGAGATTCTTTCAAGGCCAACTATAAGTGCTTCTAATTTACTTGAAAATGATTCTATTGTACATGAGAGTTACATAGAACATTATGCATCTGATGCTGATTTTAAAGATGTGTATGCTAGTTTGAGTGAAGGGAATCAAGTTGAGGAAAATGATTATCACATGCATAAAAATTTGCTATTTCATTTGGGCAAGATGTGTATACCACAAGGAGAGAGACTTAGTGCCATAAGAGAGGCTCATTCATCTCTTATTGCTAGACACTTTGGGTAAGAAAAATAGTGGCGCATCTACAGAGGTATTGCTATTGGCCTCACATGATAGATAGTGTGTCACGTTTTATAAGAGGATGTTCTATGTGTGTAACAAGAAAGCATAGCAATAGGAAGCTTGGGTTGTACACGCCACTACCGGTACCATCAAGGCCATGGGAGAGTGTCTCCATGGACTTTGTTGGAGGTCTACCTATGTCAAGAAAACAACATGATTATCTTTATGTAGTTGTGGATAGATTCAGTAAAATGTGTATACTTATGCCATGTAAGAAAACTATTACTGCTGAACAAACTGCTGAACTTTATTGTCAACATGTATGGGTTCATTATGGTTTACCAACTTCTATTGTTAGTGACAGGGATTCCAGCTTTGTTGGGAATTTTTTGTCCAATATTTGGAAGATGATGGACACAAAGTTGAAAAAGAGTACTTCTTTTCATCCGCAAATAGATGGCAAAACCGATGTGGTGAACAAAACCGTTATGCATCTATTAAGAGGATATTGCAGCAAACATCCCAAGTTGTGGGATGAAAAACTGCATTACATTCAACAAGCTTACAACCGAGCCAAGCACTCTTCTACAAATACTTCACCTTTTGAAGCCTGCTTTGGGTATTTGCTGAAATCGCCATTAGACTTCATCTTTGAGAAGGATGTTGCAATTGATGGGCATAGTAATATTGACAAGGCTCAAAATTTCATTGAGAAAATTTAGATTATTCATCAACAAGTTCAAGAACAGCTTGAGAAGAGTCAAAGAAAATACAAGGAGAGGCATGAAAAACATAGAGTTGATCACAAGTTTCAAGAAGGAGATGAAGTATGGTTGCACATAAGCAAATAAATGATGCAAGGAGAAGGTAAAAATATCAAGCCCATTCACTATGGTCCATTTAAGATAATCAAACAAGTTGGTAATAATGCATTTCAAATTGACTTGCCTTCATCTATGCAAATGTATTCCGTTGTCAATGTGGAGAATTTATGTTTGTATGAGCCTCCTTTGATTGAAGATCAAGGGAGTGATATTAAACTACCATCTATAGAAGATTTATCCCAAGAATTTCTGGACGAGCTCTTGGAGGATTCCATCCTTGACAGGAGGACACGCACTTCTAAGAGGGGAAGTGTCGATAATCTTCGAATTAGGCTCAAGGGTAGCAAACCAAGTAAGGCAAAGTGGATGGAAGTGGAAAAGGTGAGGGAGTTGTACCCTCATCTTATGAACATGTAATTAAAGTATTTTGGGGTCCAAAAGCTTCCCAAAGGGGAGGTGTGATCAGGAGATCATGTGTTATGCTCAAAATTGAAAGTGCTCGAAACTATACCAAACCTAAGTGAATAGAAAGGTCTCGTCATTGTGATTTCGACACCGCAAACGGTTCGAAAAACCGATGTCGTAAGAGGAAGATATTGTGTTTTGTTCGTTTTCCCAAACAACTAAAATATTTGTGACTGGGATGCCCAGTCAGCATATAGGTATAGTCAATAGGTGGCATATTCTGGGGAATATTCCCTTTTCTTATAGCCAATCATAATTTGACACGTGGCTAAATCTGGGCCATTGATTTTGGTTGTATGAATTTTGATTTGGGATCGTTGGATGGAGTTGTACAGGTTTTAAGTGGCTGTTAGATGGGTGACACGTGGGAGGCCCGAAGGCTGCCACGTGTCCCCAAGAGGCTTATACAAAATTTTGGCGGGGTCAAAGGGGGGGGGGGCACACGGGGTCAACCCCGCGACCTCCGGCCTACACGCCAAGTCTTCTACCATCTCTCCTATACCGTGTTGCTTAACCTATATGTCTGCCACATTAATTTATCATGTTAAGTTTTTCAATGTGGATGGGGGGACCGCCAGCGAGGTTTGATCACATATCACGGGTTATTAAACCACAACATAAAAACTGGTGGCTTCATAATCATCTTCTGGAGGTCAAGGCGTAAATTTCTATCACATGGTGCAATTGCATTTTATTTAAATGCCGACGGTTTGTTACCTCCGAAGCTGACAGCTCCAACAAAACACTGGCCACATGTTGATATGTTTTAGAACCGTGACATCTATTGCGATGGTTGGATACACCATAACCTCCAGCGGGATGGTAAGCACTATCACATGCGCGGTGTAATGGCAACTAATGCCACAACTTTTGAAACTCCGACTCCAGGTTCCATACCACTGTTGCGGAGTTTTCAAATAGTTAAGTCGTGAAGTTAAAGGTGGGGGGTTGGCATGTGACCACCCCGCCCAAACCATTTGATATCAATGCTAACGGTCTTATCTAGCAAAACTGTGGAGGTGCCCTAAATTTAGGGTTTTTACTATTTTTAGTGGTAGTTAAGTGAAGTCTCCACTTTTGGTGGAGCTTTTCTAGCTAATAGTGGGAAAAATGCATTGGGAGGTCAATTTTAGACCAATTTGGGTGAAACAAGAGTCTACCTAAAATAATTTTAGCATTCTGGAGCCACTGGTGCATAGAAAACAACCATTAGAGGATCATAAACACATGTACTTTGCAATTTTGAGCATAATGAAAAAGAGAGACATGCCATTGGGAGCTGGACCAACAGATGTAGCCCAGGAGGGGTGAACTTCTTCATCATGCCTGCTGTGTAAAACTTATGTGTGATGTTTATTCTCTATTATAAACTGATGTATGGTGTTATTTAGGCTTATTTTCATGGTTAAATTTCACAAATTCACCTATGTTTCATGGTTAAAACACTCATTCCTTAAGAAAACAAATGGAGACAAATTGTACATGTTTTTAATACTGAAAGGACACTTAGCACAACAAAATAATACACTCCTTTTAGATAAGTTACTCTCACAATGATTCCAACAGTCACAACATCCACAGGAGCACTGGGGGAAAGTACTGAGCAGCTAGCCAAGGCGATGGAGAACATGTCTTTACAGTCAGCAGAGATCAAAAGGCTGCAGAATCAACTCAGTGACCTGCAGGAGTAACTCAAAGGGAAAGAATATGCACATGCCACAGAGTTGCATATTAGCAAAAAGCTAAATCAGAGCTTGCAGAAGTCTCTTCAGGAGTCCTCAATTGGCTGCATGATGGGAAGGGTGAAAAAAGTTATATGGTTGGATATAATTAAGTCTGTAAATGATATAAGGACCTCAATTCAGATAATTTTTGAACAAAGGTATCTAATTGAGGTAGTGAAGGTTGCCATTGAGAAAACAAATGAGGAACTTGGAGATAAGCCAAACCACCAACAACATCATCAGATAACTGAATTCCAAGAGAAGCCATGAATTGGAGCAACTAGAAGTGGCTGACAGAAAAACCTCTATTCTTGAAGTTAAAAGGGTGTTGAATAAGAAGAGTTTGGTCACACAACTAGAAGAGATATGCCATCAACTGGAGATTGGGGTGAGAAGGTTTTTCAACAGGATTGAGCCACTGAACAAAAGAGGTTTGCCTTCCTCGTTTGTTATCAGTGATAAAATGATGCCCAAAAAATAATTATGTAAATATACTGACAGAGATCTCTAAGGACACATCCAAGCCCACAAATCTGAAGAACACCATGACTGGGAAAGCATTCTATGAAGTCATCAACAACGATGTCTTCATAAAGCATGAGGTGAAACACATTGTTTAGCTGAAACCAATATTTGTGAAGTACATCGAGACTGATGAAGTCTACAGGAAGCTGAACAGGACCATGATCCCGACTCTAGAGAGTTGGTCAAATCTATGCAGGATCCAGGAAGGATGACTACTTAATTTAGTGACGAAGCTAGAAACCAAGTGAATTTTCATTGTCAGCACATCTAGTGTATCAGATACGCCAGCACATCAAAACACCACAACGTTAGATAACGGCTCCACAAGGACATCGGGCACCTGCCAAGAGGGCCATTACAATGAAGGGACACTTCCACTATAACTTCAGACATCTGTCTAGAAACAATCACAACACGTCCATGCATGAGACACACAAACCCATTTTCAGTTACTCTGATAGTAAACGAACCGATTTCCCTTCGATAATGGCAAGCCAGTGCAAATATTTTAAATCTAAGTTTTCATTCTGTAACAAGGGTTGGACCCTAGTTTTTCAAGCACTTTTCATTGCAAGTACTCTTACTTTTCAAGCTGAAGCATCAATAAAGAGATCATTCTACAAGATTCATGTGTTGTGTGTCCTGGTGATATTTTTTCTTATTCATGTTTAATGTTTCCCCACTATAATATCTTCATGTGTTTCATTTATAATTATATTTGTAAAGCAGGAAGGTTAGATTAAGATTTGCTGTTCCAGAGTACCTTAATTCTGATTGTCTTTTTAATTTCCATGTTTTCTTTTGATGTATGGTTTAAAAATTCTTAGTTGCTCTTAAGTCATTACTGAAAGCACTTTTTTACACCCCATAACTCTACTCAGCTATAAACACCAGTATTTGTAGCTAGCTTGCCTTGCATTTGCTCTGGGATTTGATGTGTACCCCTAGCCTATTTTGACTCCATGGCCCAATGGAAACTGTTTAGAGAAACTCCCTGAAATCCAACCACAAACAATCAAAAAAAAAAAGTCTTTCCCTCAATAACTAGCCTAATATCAGTAAACACAAAAAAATCTAAATCTTATAGAGAGATCCCTCTTTGAGTCTAGGAGGGCTAGATCTTGGGCTTCAAGTGGTTTTGATGTTGTTCTTTATAATTTAGTCTTGCCAATATTATAAATTATAGAGTTATAACAGGACCACAAGTCATGTAGTGATGGGTCCTAGCGATACATTAGTGTGCAATTCAATTTATTTAATAATTTGGAAATGTGTCTAATTTAATTATCCCTTAATTAAATTAGACGATAAAATGTAATCTTATCTCTTAAACACTTGTAATAGTTAACTGAGTGTGATAAACCCAGTTAGCTCATGAAATTCAAGTTGAGGGTGGTTGGTGAGGCATGCAGAGTGATTCTGTGTGTTTTAGAGTTCAAGTTGCAATTAAGTGCATGAGTTTAATGCATGAGAAATCAATTTACTCAGTTAAGTGAGTTAAAGTTAGTTGAACTAGTTGTAACTGTTTGTTGCACTAGTGAGAGATCAAATGAATTAAATCAGATTTAATTCACATGCAGTGATCTGCCATGCAACTTATGATTTACTATTAATAGCAGCATGCATGTTAGTTCTAGTGGAGACCCTGTTGAGACAGAGGTTAAAGGGTAGTTGACTATCATTTGTGCTATTAGAAAACTGCCCGGATGCAGTTAAAACACAACATGATTGCCCATGATACTTGCACAATTGAGAAAGGCTGAAATTCCTAAGGAATAGGGATTTCATTCCTCATGAATTGCATGAGCAAGGCAAGCTAAAGACAGGATGATAATTGGCTAAGTATTGGCCCAATTTTGTCTGGATCAATGTGAGACGATAGGCAGAGTGCAGGAAACTCTTGTGAGAAGAGTGCATTGTAATTTTTTCATGATTCCTTGGTGAGTATACAATAGAAGATAGAGGGGTTTTGAGCAGAAATCTTTCCCTGAGAAAATGTCTGTTTTGTGGTTTGAATTGCTTCTCTCTTTACTTGTTGTGATTGGTGATCATGTTTACCGCAATTTATTTGTAGAAGGATTCAATATCTGGATTTAGTACATTGCTTGATCGGATTGAATCCATTGATATACATATGTTTGTATAATTTCTACACAATTCATACACCAATGAATTTTTCAGTTTCAAAATAATTTTTTTTCTTCCATACTAAGACTTGTCCATCAAAAAAATAAACTCTATATCCTTTGTGTTTAAGAGATGATATGGCCAATTTTTTTTTCTTCAAACCATGAACATATAAAATATTGTTAATAGAGACATTACCTTTGGATTCCAATTGGAAGGATAGCATACCAATTCCCTTGACTTCATACTTTCCATTATCTCCAAGTTCAACCTTTTGAGTAATCTTATTTTTAGTCAATTCAAATAGAGTTCACAACTTCCAATAATGTGCCTCGAAGAATCACTGCCACTAACCAAATTTCATCATGACTTTCAATGGAACTTGTAATAAAAGAATACAATGAGTATTCATTAGAGAAATTTTGAGGTCTAAAATGGGCCTCTTAAGGAATATTATCAAATAATAGTGGAAATAATAAAATAATAATTTATTACATCATCAAATTTTAGAGGGAAAAATTTAAAAAACTATTTTTCAACTCATATTTTCAACTTATCTCTCTACCGTTTTACTCAAATTTCGAGCAAGAGCACGTGTTGGATGAAAAATTTAATTCCTCATCCAAGGAGTACCCATGTTTCCTATTTTTGATGGACCCAACTATATAAAAAATGAAAAAAACATACAAAAATGTGATTACAATCATGTTTTTCATGTATTTCTCATTTTTATTATAGCAGGGTCCATCAAAAGTATGCGACATGGGTACTCCTTAGATGAGGAATTAAATTCCACATCCAACGAGTGATCCTGCTCGAAATTTGAGTAAAATCGTAGAGATATAAGTTGAAAATATGAGTTGAAAAAGTAGTTTATTTATTTATTTTTTTACTCCAAAAATGGTGAATCATCCCCCCATGGTTGATATCATCATCTTGAATCCTAATGGTTCTTATAAAGTTGATTTTTGTTGTACATTTTTATTTTGAGGCCCATTTTAGACCTAAAAATGTCTTTAATGCATATTCATAATAATGTCTCCTATGCCTCCTGTCTGAAGATGGCTCATTTAGATCAACAATAGAAGCATGATGCCTTCCTCTTCTTTTACGATCATCATTCCTTTCATAGCCATCTCTTCATTTATTGTGAGGACAATGAGCTTTATAGTGGCCATAATATTGACAACAAAAACATTGAACATTTGATAGAACATTTATCTCTTCTATCTCTTCTATCTTGAGAGGGAGGAGGAGCTCTTCTTTGTGAAGTAGATTCCCTCTTTGGATCAGATCTAGAACCTTGTATTTTACCGATACTTCTTTGAAACTTACCAAAATTAAGTCTCTTTTTTTTTCCATTAGCACGACCCGCAAAGGATTCTATACTTGGATCTTCAATGTCTCCTCTAGAAAGGAGCCTTGTTTCTTCTTAAGTACATGCTGCCCATAACCTGTCAAAAGTTGGAGCATTTTCTCTTGCATTAATACTTGATGCAAACGAATCCCAAGAACTAGGTAGACCATCCAAGGCTACAATTACCAATTCTTTTTCAGAGACTTCTTCTTCAATGGCTTTGAGTTTGTCTCTTATTTGAGATATCTTGAAAAAATTTGATGCTATTGTATCATTATTTGTTCATCTTGATATTACAAAGCTATCCTCTTAAATTGATGGATTGATTGACATTGTTAATGGTGTATAGTCCAATAATAACATCATACATATCCTTGGTAGTTTTATGTTCAATAATATATGATCAAATGATCCTTAAAAAAATATAATATGATGCTCGTTGCAAAAATATCATCTTCATGAAACTTCTCCTTTCCTGCTTGATCATATGTTTCAGTAACTTTACCTGTGAAAATTCCAAAAAAATTGTTTCTTTCAAGAATTATTTCAACCTTGGCCTTCCATGCTCTATAGTTGTAGCTCCTTCAAGCTTGATTTCATTCTTCATGAAGGAATTCATTATGAAGATTTCTGGTCACAATAGAGGACGAAATCCAAAATTATTTAATGCACCCTTTAGATGCATTTCAAGTTCTCTACAAGATGATTTCACTAATTTTTTTGCTTCACCAAAGCTCTAATACCATGTTGATTCTCTTGTGAAGCTAGGACTTGAATAGTTTCACAATTGATAATAATTATAATGATACAATCAATTATTTACTTCAATCATCAAGTATATATACATTAGAAAATTTAACCATTCAATCCTTCAATTAGTGCATTAAATATAGATCAAATTAAACAATGAACAATAGACATGAGACACCAAGAATTAGGTTCAAAACTAGGCCATAATCCATAATAGGAAAATCCAACCAAAATTATTTCCTGATGAGAGAGATATTATGTCCATCAAAAGTACATCAAGAATATTCCAATAAATACAAATTTGACCTTAATAGAATCCCAATCAAAACTAGTCAACAGGAGAGAGAAAATCAGCTTCTGGTCAATGAAAGTAGTATGCACAAAGAGGTCGAGATTCGACCCTGATATCACTGAGGTTGAAGGATAAATTTTGCTTTGATATGGCCACAAAACAATCAACAAAAATAGTCAAAAATTTTGGTCAAACCAACAATCTAGAGATGCAGTTAATGTAGGTCCTCATGCCAAATAAGTGAGCTAAATCTCAGTCAACGAAAGAGAGTGAAATCCCAAAATATTTGGCCTTATAAATTGATCTCAAAGCAGAGGTAGAAAAAATTGCAATATACCCAAGAAAAACAAGGTCAAAACAAATCCAAGAGAAGAAGTCAACATAACTCAAATTAGTCTTCCTTCTGTTATTCCCATGTGTAGAATCTCGCTTAGAATTGGATATCGAAATTGATGATGATGGATGGTCAAATGAATTCCAACAAATGCTCAATTTATATGAATGTGACGTGGATAATTAGCCCTAAATGGGGATGGCTTGAAGAGTTTGTGATGCTAACTTGCAAGGCTGACAAAAATAAAATTCCTTCATGGTTTTTAATGAAAAATACCGACTGTTGCTATCCAAATTTTCAACACTATCCCGCCTCTTCTCAGCTCCTCGTCCTATTTCTCACAGAGTGTTGAATGAGAAAAAAGTTCCAAACTTAAATTAGGTTTGGAACCCACTACTTATCCAACGCTTCATGGGTGGGAGGAACAGGGAGGGGGAAGCAGGCAAAACAAGGAAATGGGAGAGAAGGACGTGGGGAAGAGGGGGGGAAAAGGGAAAGTGAGGGAGAGCTAGGCACATACGATAGATAAATAGATAGGGTGAGTGGGTGCAAGGGTGGGACATGCTTATGTGAATCATTTCCAAAGTTTATAATATGGTTTTATACAAATTAAATTTTATTATATAATATTAAATACTATTTTAGTCACCTAAACATTGAAATTCCTAAAACAAATTATAAATCATTCTCCTCCATATATTTTTCTTCTTCATTTTGTTTCTAATTTTTTATTTTTATCTTTTTCTCTTAAAATCTATAATTATTATTATAAGAGATCAAATATTTTTCTAAATCTCCAATATACTCAATTCATTTGAAACCTAAATTTATTAAGAAATTGTATTTATATTAACTAATCTTTCGGTTCACGTGCCTTTGTTTCTTTCTCTTTTTATTTATTTATTTAACTTTTAGTTATTTAGTTGGCTTCTAGTAACTTAATCAAACATTCAAGCCATTTAATGGCATCCACTTAATCTTTATGGAAATCAAATTTAATTTAATAAAATAAAATAAAATACACCACTTATGTATTATATTTAGTCAACTACATTTCATTTCTCATATGTAAAAGAGAAAGGAGTAGTCTACCTAGGCAACGTTTTAGCCCGGACGGCGGTTTTTTTCCGGAATCCGGGCAACTTAAATTCAAGAAATCAGGTACTTGCAATGTTTGAAATCCATTTTTGAGGTTGGAAATGGATTCAGCACTACCAAAATCCTTTAGGGCACTCAAAATACTTAAGTTTAACAACTGTAAACATGATTCTGATGAAATCTTTGCCGGATTTTTTAAAAATCTTTGCCGGAGTCCGGGCTAAAAAGTTGCCTGGAAACGACAGCCCAAAGAGAAATGACCTTCCTTGGACTTTGAGCCTTTTCATCCTTCTAAACCATCACACATAATAATGTTTTGACCATCACATAAATGAAAAATCTTTACCAAATTGTGTTCTTTCATTGGTGCCATCTGCAGATTCCTATTTCCAAAACACGACTACCCATTTGGAAGTGAGATCATGGGGAACCAAACCTTTTATTCGAAACCAATGAAACAGAAGAAACTCAAATCAGAAAATACGAGTAACCATTTGGAACTGAAGTCATGGGGAACCAAACCTTTTATTCGAAACCAATGAAACAGAAGAAACTCGAAAATCAAATCAGATAATATTTTCTTTTCCCTTTTCGCAGCAGATATGAAACAATAGAAACTCAGATATATTTTCTTTTTCCTTCTATGTCGCAGATATGTATTGAAAACCGAGCCGCAGTTCCCACATCAGGGAATGAAGGAATGCTGATAACAGAGAAACAGCGTAAATTAGTGGCTCGATGTATATTTATATGGTGGGAGTGACTGTGGATTGAGAAGATTTGATAGGAAATAGTGGAATTTATTTGCAGTTGGATGGCTGATTACAAGGGCGTCTGCACTCTGATTTGAAAGCTACTACTGAACTATGGAGGTGATTAGTGAACATGGAAGCCTTGTTTTCAATTAGATATGTCCAAATGTCAAACTCCTCGTGTCTGATATCAACCAATCAACGAGGGGTTTCAGACTCAGAATCTGCTCCGGTCTCTTGAAAGTTTGTGGGCAATTTGTGATAAATTGGACTGTCAATAAGATTTCATTCGTTCTAATTATAATTATATGATTGTGTAAATAAATTTGGAGTATTTTAAATAGTTTGTTAATATTGGGTAAGTAAAGAAGTAAGTGTTATGAATTACTTCATAACAAATAATGTGATTATGAAATTAATTTCAGTTTGATTTTTTTAATATTATTTAATTTTTCGCTTGAGTACTTTGTTTATATAAGTATTGAGAGGTTTTTCGCAGTGCATTATATTAGATATTATTTTTTGGGATTTAAGTGCGTTGAGGAAGTCATTCATGTATGATCACTTCCATGAGAGGTAGTCGTAATTGACAGATTTCTCACGATTTTTGAATAGTCCACTTATCACTCATTGCATTGGGTGACGCTCACAGGGGTGAAGAAGTGGGATTGAAACTAGTGAAATGAATCACATAGAGTCAATCATAACTTAAGGGGCTTGCACTTGGTAACCAGAACTTTCCGGGAGGTCACGCATCCCAGATCGCCTTTGGCTCAAGCGCATAATATGTTTATATTATAGAGTAGATCCAAATTATGATATGATATGAGGTGACTTTTTAATATAGTTGATTGTATAATATATATATTTTTTAATTTTTTTTCAAGAAAAAAAAATTCACATTTTTTTATTAAAAAATGTTACATTGTGTGTATATATGGAGTACTAGCTTCGGATATTTCTCATGTCAGTACTATCAATCCATCATACTATAATAGACATTATATCTATAATATATAGTTTGTGTGTATTACAATTCTAATTGATATATATATATATATATATATATATATATTGAACAGGAGATGAAAACAAATGTTCCGTCATGTATTCTCCTAGTAATACATATAATGCATCAATCATTCCAACAGGTATCAAAATAAACATATTAATATTGTAGCTATACCACATGTAACCACATTGACTATGGCATGTGGGAATGCCCGGATCTATGTAATGAATCATTATAGAAGGTGAAGTAATAAATCTCCCTTTGTCGTTTGTTTAGGCCCTCCTTCGATAATGAGTCAACAACTGAGTTATGCTTCCATATATATGTGAGAATGTTAACTCCCTGAAGCAGCCCAATAATACCTTGATTCTCTTTATCCAGTTAATGAGCCTAAATGGTTCAAAAGTACACTGCATTTGTACCCAATCCAGAACTGCTTTTAAGTCTCCTAATACCCTCAAAGACTCAATGTGGAGCCACTTTTCACAAAAGAGTACCCCCCTTTGTGCAATTGTCTCCGCACATATATTTGTGCCCACCACACTATTACAGGTAAAGTGATAGAAAGTACTTGGCATAATGACAATATATGCTCTGCTCCCACAATTTCCATTGCAAGCTAACCCATCAGAAAAATCAATAGGGAAATGGTTCCAAATTTGAATGTGGTGTATTTGTCTATCACTTATGCTATCCACTATAGGACCGATTTAATAGTAATATGCGACAATCTGTAAGCACGTCTTATAGATGCCCATGGAGGTTTCCTAAAAAATACAGACATTCCTACTATACCAGATACCCCAGAATATTTAAAATGGGAGTGTGCCATACCTTGAAACCTTAGAACCAGACCCGAAGACAATCATCCATAGAGAAGCAATTCCAACACGCTATTAACTTTAATCTATCCAAAAAAATAGTCCATATGGAAGTAGCAAAAGGGCATCTTAAAAATAGGTGTTCCACATCCTCATTAGCTAACATACTCATCACACATCTACTCATTCCATTGAAACCCCTCCTGCAAAGGTTATCCCCTGTTAGGATTATATTTCTCCACGTTATCCATCCAAAACATTACAGTTTGAGTGGAAACTTCCATTTCCATAGATGTTATAACCACTCCGACACCCCAATTCCTTGTTGCGTAGGAGTAATAATATTATAAACCTCCTTAACCGTGATCTGACCATTTTTTGTTTTTCCACCCCATAAGAAAGTGTCCTCCATATCATTCAAGGAAATCCTAGCCATAGATAGATTATGTACGTATCTATCTCAAGAAAATGCCAGTTCACCAATTAAACCGAGATCCCTAGAACATACCCAGGTGGGGCATAAAGTAATGGGATCTAGGTCCTTTTGGATTTGATTTAAGAAATATATGCCCTAGTTGTGTATATGTCTAATGGGATTAAATGGAAGTGTATGGTCCCCCATAAATCCTTTGATTGGATCTAGACCTATCTCCACCATAGCTCTTGAACCCACCTCCCTTCCCAAATTCCCAAACATCCAATATTGAACTTTTATCATGCTTTTCCAAATGTAAGATGTCAACTATGAAGCTCGACCCCCTCCTTAATCCACAGAATTAATGATTGAGATTTCAGATACTTATCATTTACCCTTGTTTCCATTTAGTGTGTGCCATTGACTCTTCAACAATAACACCCATCAAAATTGTTCAATGTTTTGTATACCCTAGACTCCAACTTCCTATCTCTTTGTTAATAACTCCAATCGAACTAAGCCTGGATTAGGTGAGGACCTCGAGAACCCTCATAAATGAATATTTGAATGTATTATTATCATCTTTGTGATATTTTTTTGGAAGCATATATAAATGCATCTAGTAGACAACGATGCTTTGAAGAACCGACTAGATGAGAATCAACCTACCCACAATGGTGAACCATCTATGTGACCATAAGGACATATTTTTCTTGAATTTGTCCATCAACCAACTCCAGTCCCAATTGCAATAATTATTTGGTTTCAGTAATAATCCCAAGTATCTGAAGCCGCCATCCAAAGGAACAAATTTTATCCCAAATAGGTTTGCAATCTCTACCACATAAGGCTCATTTGGGGACTCAACAATCAACAAGGTCTTTGTTTTATTTCATTAGAGACCTGATGCATCCCCTAATGAGAATATGATCTAATGTAAGTATGGCCACTGAGAAACAAAGATCATACCCATGAGAAATACATCATCTACAAAAATCAGATGTGTAACATTGATATTGCGGGTGATCTTAAAACCTAAAAATAAACCACCTGATTATGCCACATAAATCCTTCTACTCAATCCACCGATAACCGACAAAAATAAAAGTGGGGATATATAATATCCTTGTAGAATTCCGCATGATGCACTAAATAAACTCGAAGGAACTCCATTTATAAGGACCACATAATTGACAGATGTAATACATTCCATGATCCAATCCACATTCCCCAAAAAAATTCCAACCTCGTGTAGAACCATATGCAAGAAAACTCAACCCACACATTCATAAGCCTTTTTCAAATATAATTTCATTAATAACATATACGTATTTTTTACTTTGATGGAATGAAGGCATTCTTGTGTGATAGCCACAACATCCTAAATTTGTCGATGTTCCAAGAACCCAAATTGATTAGGTGTAATAAATTTGGATAATGTATAATCTTGGATATAAACTTGTATATTGTATTGCATAGAGAAATGGGCTTGTAGTATGCATATGAATTCACCTTTGTAGCCATTTGGTATCAAAGCGATGAATGTGGAATTTATAGCACCCGAGATTTTGCAAAGAGTCCTAGACTTCTTCGCCATCTGCAACAAGTCCGACCTGATAATGTCCATGAAATGCATAAACAATTCTACCATCCATTCACCTGGTCCCAAACATATATCCCTTGTGAATGACTTAAGAACCTCATGCATTTCCTCTAGGGTGATCAACCTTCCAATATTAAAATTGTCATCATCATAATTTTTTTTTGAGTATGCTTGTATGTTTTCCATTTGGTTCTCAATACCCACATCAACCCTAGCTTGATACATCTTCCCAAAATACTTGATTGCATCTTATTGTAGATAATGTATAATTTGATTGTATAATTTACTATTCAAGATAGTAAAATTATAAAATTAATATTAATGAAATATATTTTTAAAACATTTTTTATTTTTTTATTTTTTTAAATTAGGGTTAATTTAGGTTGGAGTTAGTCAATTTATTGGATGGAAGAATAATCTATCCACAATGGGATATTATCACTAGAATTGTGCAAAGTTTGATCAAGCTTGGACACTCCTTAGAATAATTTAATTCCCTCAGAGTGGCTTTCATCCTCCACCCCTCCCCATATGTTTTGAACCTAAAACCTAATTAAAACTAACCCCACTTCAAAACAATAAAATTAATATTAATAAAACATATTTTCAAACACATTAGGCACTTTAAACTTTATCATTTCATTGTTTTAAGAGAACCAATCAACATATTAATAATAATATAATCCTTATAATGATAATAATAAAGAATTACAATTACAATTGGACATAGACCTGGAAGGATGGATGTGACAGGGGTTCGCATGAGGGTTCTGCAGAAGCTGCCAGCGATCTTCCTTGGTTCTCACTCCAGGTTCGAGGTTAGCTACCAGACGTACGGAGGTTAACGCTATAGTTTTCAGTATGGATATTTTCCCTTTGAGCGTTTTCGGTTTCACTCAATGGGTTTCAGAAGTTAGGGTTTCTGCGGTCAAGTGGGTTTTGCGCCTTTCTGCTGTTTCATTAAGAGGGTTTGTCGACGGCTACAATGGGTTTCGACAGTGTCTCAGTGGAGCTAGAACCCTCTCCTGAAGACCTTCTCACCTGCTGGGGTTTGGAAATCTCGGAGAAAAACCTCGAGCACTTCTTTCCTAAACCGATTTCTCATGATCTCGCTGCTGAAGCAACTTTGGGAGGTTTGTCGCAAGGGGTTGGTCTTGTAGGCGAAAACCTCGTAGGTTCCAGGAGTGGGCATCGTTTCCACAGGCCATAGTTTCCGCGCAGTGGTCGTCCTTAGACTTCCGAAGAACTCTTCAAAGCGGTGATCACCCCCGATCAGTCTCTGCCTTTCCCGGTGCCTCAAGGTATGCTCTTTTTGTTGCTACTGGAGGTTTAGAAGACATAGTGGGTTGTAGTGGTTTTCAGTTTCTGCCGGGTCCTCATCTGCCTAGGGTTGACAACCCTGTTGGTCTTTATTTTTTGGGTAGACCTCCTCAGGAGGTTTCGAGGGGGCTGTGTTTGCCTGGGGCGGAAAATGTTCTTTCGAAGGTCATCTCTCAAGGGGTGGTGGAGGATCTAGTGCCAGTAGCGCAGAATGAAGGAAGGTTGCCCTTCCCTATGAGGGATGGGGTTCCAGGTCTTTGCGATCAGTCAAGGGTTTCCTCGAATGAGGCGGTAGACCTCCCTCCGAAATCATCGGCCTTTGAAAACCAGGAGTATGCTCCACGATTTGAAGCTGCTACAGGGGCCTGTGCTCAGCCGGGCCTAAGTAAGGGTTTTGTGCCTCCCAGATCCATTGAGGACCTTAGGCAGATCCTGCTCGAGTATTTAAGGGCTGATGTCCCTAAAATCAATCCGGTAGTAGAAGAGGAGGGTGTCAAGAAATTTGTGGGAGAGAAGTGGAAGAAAGACAAATTCATTAAAACGAAAGAAGCCCAACCAAAATTTTTGTTGGGTGTGGATATTGGCATTGAGAAAGTTATGGAACTAACTGAGATTATGATTGTTGGAAGAGTAAGGGGCCGGAAATACTCGGCAGATTACATCACTGGTTGGGCCCAAACAATGTGGAAAGATTTTCTAGGTATGCCTGTAGATATTTCAATTCTTGTAAGAGGTTGGTTCAGTATCACGTTTGAAAGGAAAGAACAAGTGGATTGGGTTCTCGAAAGAAACTGGTTTTTTGGGAAGAGGCCCATTCTCTTCAGAAGATGGACCCCCCTCTTCGATGCCCAGAAGGAAAAAATGGAAAAATCGTCGGTATGGGCTAAGCTCCCTGGACTCCCTCTACAGTTCTGGACAGATTCTGTATTTGTCTCAATTGGAAACACTCTGGGCACTTTTCTAGAAGCTGATAAGTCTTACATTCAAACCAGGGATAAGAGTGTGGCTCGTATTTTGGTGAGTTTGAATCTGAGAGAAGGTCTTACGGATGCGATGACGCTTTATTATCAGGATTTGGAGTTTCTGCAGATGCTAGACTACGAGCACCTTCCCTTCAGGTGCAATAGATGCCATAAGACAGGTCATTTGGTGAA
Organism: Pinus albicaulis; assembly: GCA_034641835.2. Lineage (NCBI taxonomy): Eukaryota > Viridiplantae > Streptophyta > Pinopsida > Pinales > Pinaceae > Pinus > Pinus albicaulis. The sequence goes on along the minus strand of CM076582.1, from coordinate 807,908,396 downwards.
GGAGTGTCCGCTCGGTCACCAGCGTAGGCGCAGACAAAGAAAGCAGTACAGGAAGGAGAAGGTCACTGTTTCAGATCTGGATGAGGCTACTAAGGATGCAGAGATAGGACCTATGGTGCAGGAGGCTCCCTCTCCCCCTGTGGTGATCGCGGATCAGGCCCAGGAGGCTACAGCTGGCCCTTCCTCCCTCCTTTTCGAGGATCTGGTAGACTCCCTGGTTCCCCTACAAGTTGCTGAACTAGTTTGGGCGTCTCCGGCGGGTATGTCTTCCTCCTTTCCTCTCTTGCTTCAGGCCTCTACTTGTACTCCTTTTTCTGAATGTGCTAAGCCTGGTCCTTCCAGGCAAATTATGAATGATTTATCAACTTTAAACATCTCTTTTTCTTCCCATGATAGTATTATCTTATCCGTTCCCGATCGCTCTGGTCTCCCTTCCTATCTCGCTGTTGGCGCTCCTCAGGTCCCCTGTTCTCGGACCTCTGATTCTGAACCTCTCCCTTATAACCTCAGACCTCGGGAAAACAGGGGCAAGTCTGGCCTGGCTGTAGGTGGTCTTGCTTCAAATCCTATAGTAATAGGGGCCAGGAAAATGAGAGGCAGAAAATCCAACCTTTCCAAAGCTCAATCGAAAGCTATTGTGGATATTGCTGATGGTAAACAGATGTCTCTTACTGGGGTGCTTAGAGCAGAGCGACCACCCCCAGAAGATGTGCCATGATTGTCCTCTCATTCAATTGCAGAGGCTTAGCTAGCCAGCCTAAAAAGCTAGCCTTCAAAGAACTTGTGCGTTCTCAGAATCCGAACATTGTTTTGCTACATGAAACTCTGGGGAAAGGGGATGAAGTTATCAGTACCACTTCCAAACTTCTACCTGACTGGTCCTTTTTCGCCCTCGATGCTGTAGGGAGATCAGGGGGTGTGGTTACTGGTTTTAATCCTAAGAAGCTTAATTATGTCTCTTCTTGGGGTTCTACGAATGTTCTGGCCTTGGAGCTTTTTTCTAGTGAGCTCAATCTCTCCTTTATATCCTTAAATATTTATGGGCCTTGTGTCGACAAAGAGTTCTTCTGGTCTTCTGTCTTCCGCTCCTCCTAGATTTCTCACCCATATTTAATCATCGGTGGAGATTTGAAATTTTCTTTGGGGGAAGCAGAGTCTTGGGGCACATTGGCCAGAGCTAACCCCTTAACTGATTTCTTCAGGAATCTCCTAGCCCTATCCCATCTGGTGGATATGCCTCCTCTGAAGCTGAGACCTACTTGGAGAAACAGAATAATTGGGTAGGATTGGGTGGGCAAGAATATCGATCATTTTATGTTAAGCGAAGTTTTGGTGGATAAACTTATGAACTACCGTCATTGGGTAGGTGAAGGTGGCGTCTCGGACCACTTTCCTATCCTTCTGGAAATTAAAGGTGATGGCAAAAAACCTGGAATTCCCTTTAGATTTAATTCTACCTGGCTCAAGGAAGACTCGTATAATGAACTCTTTTCAGCAACATGGGACAAAGATCCTCTCAGCCTTGACACTTCAAGGAGTTCCTTTCTTTGGAACAACTTGAAGAAAATGAAAGCAACATCCAAAAGATGGGCTGCCCAAAAAAAGGCGAAGGAAGAAGAGGAGCTTAAGAGGGTCAATTCTAAACTTGCACTGTTGGAAGAACCGGAAGGGGGAGGATATGCCTTTATTGAATCGAGGAATAAAATCAAGGAGTTGGAGGCCTCCAGGAGAAGCATCCTTCAGCACAGGGAAGAAAGTTGGCGCCTGAAAAGCAGAGCGATCTGGCTTCAAGTGGGTGATGAGAACACTAAATTCTTTCAAAACTATGCTAAAGGTCAGAAGCTCGCAAACACAATTTGGGAAATCCCTAAAGATAATGGTGAAAAGGCTTCTTCGTTTGAGGATCTGGCTTCCTTGGGTAGTTGTTTCTTTAAATATCTTTTTAAAGCCCTGGCTGAAGCGTCTATTGCAGAAGTTATCAGAGTGGCCCAGTTTTTTCCTAGCTACATTGATGAGGAAGGCAACGAAGCCATCATGGCTCCTGTATCAAAACAAGAAGTCGAGGATATTCTCAAAGGAATGCAAAGAGACAAAAGTCCAGGCCCAGATGGATGGATTGTTGAATTCTTCCTGCACTTTTTTGATGTGCTTGGAGATGAGCTTGTAACTGTTGTAGATGAATCCAGAGCCTCTGGATCCATCTTTTCCCCTTTCAACTCCACTTTCCTCGCCTTGATTCCCAAATCTGACCAGCCAAACTCCTTTTCTGACTTCCGGCCTATCTCTCTTTGTACTTGTGTATATAAAATCATTGCGAAAGTCATAGCCTCTAGGATTAAGCCTTTCCTCTCCAGTCACATTTCCCCGGAACAGTTTGGGTTTCTGAATGGCCGACAAATCCATGAAGCCGTAGGCGTAGCTCAAGAATCTCTCCACAGCCTGAAGCGAAGTGGTAGGAAAGGGGCTATTATTAAAATAGATTTGTCTAAAGCATATGATAGATTCAGTTGGTTGTATCTGCAGCTTTTACTCACTCATCTTGGCTTTAGATTTGATTTTTTCAGATGGATCATGAGTTGTGTATCCTCTTCTGCAATTTCCTTATTGATTAATGGTGCTGCAACCTCTTTTTTTAACCCAGAACGTGGCCTCAAGCAAGGCTGTCCCTTATCTCCCCTTCTGTTTCTTCTGGCAGCAGAAGGGTTAAGCCTAATGATTCATAAAGGAAAAAGACAGGGTAACCTCAAAGGCATTGAAGTGGTGCAAAACCTCTGGATTACACATCTCCTTTTCGTGGATGATATTTTGTTGTTTGTTAATGGGAGCATGGAGGATTGTCGTGCATTAAAAAATCTGTTGGATCTCTTTCTTAAAGCAACAGGCCTCCAAATTAATGATCAAAAGTCGACTCTCACTCCCTCTGGTCTTTCTACTGAAGAGATCGGTAGAGTTAGAAGACTTTTGAATTTTGAAGTTAGATCCATGCAGGACAACTTTAAATATTTGGGCTTTTATCTTAAACCTGACAACTACAGAATCCGTGACTGGAAGTGGCTACTTGCTAAAGTTGAAAAAAGGCTTAACCATTGGAGTTTCAGGTGGCTCTCGAAGGCAGGCCGTCTAGTCCTAATTAAGTTAGTTTTGATGGCCATTCCAGTTTATTGGGCTAGTCTTTCATGGGTCCCAAAAGGCATCTTGACCTTAATCGATAAACTGTGCAGTAAATTCCTTTGGACAGGGTCAAAATTGGATCATGTCACCCCATGGGTTGCCTGGGACAAAATCACTAAACCAAAGGAATGGGGAGGTTCGGGGATTAAAAATCTGTCGTCTTTTGCAAAATCCTTGGCAGCCAAGCTTGCTTGGCGTTTGATCTCAACAGACTCCCTTTGGGTATCGGTCATCAAAATAAAATATATCAATCAAGTTTCTGTTTTGGATTAGATTCGCTCTCCAGTCAAATCCTCAAAAAATGCATCTGTTGTTTGGAAAGTTGTTGTGGCATCGGTTCAGAAAATTGAACAAGGTTTGGCCTGGAATGTTGGAGATGGTACTCAAGTCCATCTAGCATGTGATCCATGGGTTGGTTGCTCTGACAATTTTTCCCTCTCTCTGGCTCTGGTAGATTTTATCAATGAAAGAGGCTTTTATACTTTGAACCAGGTAGCAGACCCTAGAAAAACCTCCCTTGTGAAACAAGGTTGGCTCACAGGTGTGGACTTGCATTTAGAGGACAGGTGGTTGGAAGAATGGAACCGTTATGTTTCAGCCTTAATCTTTTCTTCTGTTCGAATCTCAGATACAAGTGATGAATTGCGCTGGGTGTATGCGGAATCAGGTCTCTACTCTCCTAAATCGGGATATAAGTGGTTGATGGCTCAAGTAGGGAGGGGAGCCCTGAGCTGGTGGTATAAACCAATCTGGAAGCTGAAATTCCCAGCCAAGACCAGAGTCTTTTTCTGGTGCATCCTCCAAAACAAAGTACTAACCTGGGACTTTCTCCAAAAGAGGGGGAAATTGGGGCCGAGCTAGTGTTCCCTATTCAAGTCAGCCGAAGAAACTACTCACCACCTCTTCCTTCTTTGCCCTTTTAACTCCAGTCTATGGGCAGAAACCTTAAGATTGGTTAACATTCCTTTCAGTTGGCGTGGTGAAGACTTTCTTCAGGCTTGGAACCATTGGTGGCAGGAGGCTCCAAATGATAAAGTCAGATCTATCCCTCTTCTTATAGCATGGGGAACGTGGATTGCCCGTAACAAGGCTATCTTCAATGAGCAGCCCTTTCATATTGCTAGATTGGCAGCAGAGGGAGCTGCCATCTATGATAGCATTCCCTCTCCTTCTGGTCCAGGCCCTCCTCGAAACATTCAACCTGAAGTAATAAATGACTCAATTCCGTGGGCTTTTTTCGACGGGGCCTCTGGTTTAAATGGTTCTTGTGGTGCTGGCTTAATTATTCATATTTCACATGATAACTCTCTTCGTGCTTTGGTGGGCCTTCGGCAAGGGTCCAATAATTTTGCAGAACTTAAAGCCCTCCATTTTCTTCTTTGCTGGTTGATTTCAAAACATTTGAGACAGATTCAGATTTTTGGTGATTCTAGGAATGTTGTGAACTGGTTTAATGGGACACAACAGTGTAGGAATTATATTTTGTTACCTTTTCTTAAGGATATCCGTCGTCTTAAATTTTTCTTCTCTGAGATATCTGTTTGTCACATTTACAGGGAAAGGAACCAGGAAGCAGATCAATTATCTAAAGAAGGTGCTCAACAAGATTTGGGGTCTTGGACAGTAACTGAGATGGTGAATGGGGCTGTTCATGTTAGGGAACAGCCGGCTTTTGTTTAAACTCTGCTACTTTTAATTATGTTATGTACATATTTGCTCTAAAAAAACTCAAAAAATGCTACTTTATTTGAGTCCATAACTGTTTTCCTTATGTAAGGAGGTTCTGGGCTCCATTTTTTTTATAATCTAATGTTCTTCCGGGGATTGGGATAGTTTCTACTGCCAGTTCCCCTTGCTGATCTATAGAATCCTTGGGCTTTGTCAGTGCATTCATATCCTTCTGCTCTCATCTCTGTTTCGGTTATCCGGGAGATGATGAGCTAAAGGAGATGCATTGGCACCCTGAGAGTTTATTTTTTGTTTTTTCTAGCTGCTTTGCATCACCACAGGTTTTGTAAAGCAGCTGTGTCACCATCCCCATTTGAAAGAAGGGAATGGCTCTGCTTTGAAATGCTCTGCATATGTTCTCAGACTATCTATATATAATATAAAGTTCAATTTTTTTTTTTTTTTTTTTTAATTTTTAATTTATTTATTTATTTATTTTTTTTGTGGAAAAAAAAATGATAATAATAAAGAGGTTTGTATCATTTCTAAATTATAATTAATGTTAATTGAATTATATGGTTTGTTTATACACTTTTAATCAAATGTTTTGGTTTGTTTATATATATATATATATATATATATGTAAGGTGTGTGAAGACTTTATTACAAATTTTGAAGAACAACAACATTTTAATTCATTTTGAGTTTTGATACATTTGCACATTCTTGCCAGGTTTGAAAATCACTATTAATCTTTGTATACAAAATTTGATAATGGTGGGGGACTCCAAAACGTTATTAGACATATGGTCTTAAGCACCATTCTTCTCAATCTTTCTTTATCTTCAATGAGAGAGAAGATAAAAAAAGCTAAAAATTCATTCTCCAATGTGCACTTTTATCATGTTTGGAGGAAAAATAATTCTATAGTAAACAACTTGGCCAATCAAGCAACATTAGCAAAAGAAGGGGATGTAGTTACTAATAGTAAGGTTTATTTCCAACCTATACCTTAAACCAATAGAGGACAATGCATATAATTTACATTTAAGAGGGCACATCACTCATTGAAAGGCAAGTAGGGAAAATCATAGAATGTATTATGAGAAGTGACGTCTCTCACATTTTCACATGTTTCAACTCATCTCTTTGCATTATTTTGAATTGGTGAATATTATTTTCCATAATGATTGTGGGACTACAATGTCATGGTTTGGATTCTTTGTGTGGTGTCTCTAGTTTATCAATTCCAAGCTCTATCTAGTGCATTTTGGTTTGTGGGTCTAGATGGAGGTAATGGTTCTATTCCATCTTTATTTCTTGGGTAACATTTTTACTTACATTTACTTACACCAAAGTTAGCAACTTAATGAGAACTATCCAAATTTCATTTCTCTAGAGGTTTCATTTAGTGGTTATTTTTACCCTTGTTTCAAAAAACAATGCTATTGATTGCAAACTTTTTTCAAATGGTGGTTAAAATTGCTACTTGTTTGAAATTTTTATCTTAATAATCGATACCAAATTTTAAAATTGACCCTGCAATCGAAAAGTAATGTGACCTATTATACCAATTTTATTTTTGGAGTTGAAATTATAACTTAATTACAACTATAACTATGACAATTGGTGCCCTTGCAATTCAAACTTATATTTTAAATGATTTTTTTTAATGATATTCATTACAAATGAATAGGATACCAAAAAAAAACTTGGTAAACATTTAAAAAAAATAATAATTATAAACTAAAAACCCCTTAAAAAAAACACAAAATCTAAAAACAACAATAATAAACTAAATTTAAATCCAAAAACATAAAAATAAAAAATAAAAATAAAAATCTAGATTTAAATTTCATACCACCACTCCCAACAACCCAAAAAAGGACTATATAAAAAAACAAAATAAAAAATAAAAGTATAATTAAAAAACACAAATAAATAAATGAAAATAAAATAAATGCAAAAATAAATAAAATAAAACAAAACAAAACAAGTATCGGAGGTGAGGACGATTTTCAGAACCATATGTCCCACTTTTCCCATCTGCACACCCTCTCCATTTTCCACCGACCCAACCACTCCCTCCCTCTCCCTCCAATCCCCCTTTCCACCTCATTCGTTCCTCTTCCCCTCACTTCCACTCTCCATTGTTGATCACAAAAAACAGAAATGTTGGAAATTACATATAGAGTTGAATTATAAGAGCCACGACAAGAGATTTCCAAGAAAAATAATCTTCTAATGGAAGTAGGAAACAAATAAAGGGAATATCAAACATGCATGAAAATATTGTCTACACAACAATGTATAAGGAGGTGAACTCAAGTAGATTCCATCCCAAAAGGGAGAAGGGGATTAAAATGTTGTTTCATATCAAGATTCAGATAAAGAAGATCAAAATAAATGCTCTGTGTAATTATGGTTCACATTTGAATGTCATTGCAAAGGACATAGAAAGTAAACTTGTTTTAGAGATGCATGATCACCCTCATCCATACCCTTCGGGCTGGATGATTAAGAATGTGGAGTTAAAAGTTACAAAACATTGCAAGTTTAGATTTTCTATCAGTGCAAACATTATTGATGACATAGAGCTCAAAGTAGTGTCTCTTAATATATATGGTGTAGTGTTTGATAGCCCCTACATAGTATATAAGGGATGTTACCTTCATGAAAAGAGCCAACTAGTGTCATCTAATCAAGGATAGTAAATTCATTAACCTTAACAACATGGGGAAGCCTAATATCTCTCTATTGAGCGCACACCAAGCTATAAGTTTGATCAACTCAACTAAGAAAAATGTACTTATTTTCTTGAGACTCACAAAACTAGAAGGACACCAAGTATAAAATTATGAAAGCATCCTTTAAAGTATGTGCAAAGGAACAAAATAATTAGTTGGAATAGCTATTGCAAGCATATAGAGGAGTGTTCCAATATCTAAAATATATGTCACTTAATAGGAAAGTGGAATATGCTTCCCCTTTACCAAATACATGACTATACAAAAATTCCACTTTAGAGTCAAATGAAGTTAAGACACAATGGTATAAATAGTTGGAGCAGGGAGCCAAAAGGATAAGTACATTACCAAGATTATAATTATCAAAGGACACAATTGTGAAGATTGAGATGACCCAAAATAGTCAACAAGAAAAATGTTGAGTGGAATTAGAGCGTTCGTTGCCAGCCATGGCCAAATGGTACTCTGAGGAGAAAAGTAAAGATTATTTCCTCATTTTCTTCAAAATTAAAATGAAGTTACCAACATGATGAAAACTATCTAGAGACCTTATTTTTCTAGGGGCCATATTTAGTGGCAATTTTCACCCTTGTTCCAAAAATTGGCACTACCAATAACACATCTTTTATTTTGTGCTTAAAATTGTGACTTGTTTGAAATCACAACCTTGAGAACCAATACCATTATGGAAAGTTGGCCCTTAAATCACCAAGTGATGATGTCTGTAGCACCACTTTTAATTTTAGATTTAGATTTATTGTTTAATTGAAATCATGACTTTGAGTTTTGGTTCCACCACATGTAAAAAAAACTAAACCCATCTTTGAAATCGAGAACCTGAAAATTATTTATTGATTAATTTTTTTTTTTACATTATCAATGGCAAGAAAAACTTTGTGCACAAGAAAAGAAAGTCAAACTAATACATTTAAAATGGAAAAAAATGGTAGCACAAATATATTAAAAAAAGAGAGGGGAAAAGTAAAATTGGATGAATATTCTAGGAACTCAAAAAAGGAAAAAGGAAAAGTGAATTTAATAATTTTTTAAACAACTTATTATAAAAATATTTATATATTTTAATCTGCGAAAATGAATTATTTAAATGAATAAATAAATTAAATTAAAATAATAATAATAAAAATGAGACAAACATGCAAGTTAAAAATTGCAATTAAATGGAAAAAATAAAAACGAAATATAATAAAATTTAATTGAAAAAACAAACATAAATCTTGGAAATAATTCACATAAACATGTCCCACCCTTGCACCCACCCACACTTTTTATTTGTATATTGTCTGTGACTACCCCTCCCTCACTCTACTATATCCCCCCTCTTCCCCACTTCTTTTTCTCCCCTTCCCTCATTCTACTCACTTCCCCCTCCCTACTCCTTCCACTTGTGAAGCATTGGATAAGCAGTGGGTTCCAAACCTGCTTGCTCTAGGCAAGTTTGGAACTTGTCGTTTGTTCAACACTTTACAAGCAAGAGGAGGTGGAGAGGAGGTAGCATGGGAAAAGAAAAGGAAGGGGAGAAACGAATGACATGGGTGGGAGCGGGGTGTGAGATGTGATTTTGAGAATCTCGACACCTCCACCATATTTTTATAATTTTTCATTTCTTTTCATTTTAATTTTTTAATAACTTCTTTAATAATTTATTTTTATAGGTATTTTTACATTTTATTATTATTATTATTATTAATGATTTTTTTGGCATTTAATATATATATATATATATATATATATATTATTGTTATTTTAAAAAACTTGTGCCACAATTTTTTTTTAATGGATTCTTTTTCTCCTTTTTTATTGAAATTATAAAAAAATAAAATGAATCAATAAATAATTTTTAGGTTCCCTCTTTCGGAGAAGATTTTACCTATTTACATGCAATGAGATTAATGGTCAAAGTCAAGGTTTCAATTAAGTAGTATCTTTAACTCAAAAGCATGGTGCTACTAGCATCATTGTTTTTTGTTTCATGGCAATATCATTGTGGAAGCCATGATTTCAAAGAGATCTCAATTTTAAGCAACCATAAAAAGGGTGTTATTGTTAGCACCACTTTTTGAAACAAAGGTTGTTTTTAGAGTTTTTACCAAAGAATACGGCTTTTGGGATTTATTATTCTCATTTTAAAGTCATAATTCTTTCCAAGGCAATATGTATGTTTAAAAATTTGGAGACCAAAAACCTTCCAAAATGTGGAGGAATGATTCAAAATGGATCAATATATGTACTATATGAATCTATTGAATATTTGTTTTTCTTTGTTCTTTTCCACATTAACACCCCTAAGCAAGCCCACCTTAAGGGGTCACACACCCCCTATATATATATATCTATTTTATTTTTTATTTTATATATATATATATTTTATATTTATTTATTTATTTTATTATTATTTATTTTATTTCGCATTAACACCCCTAGGAAAGCCCACCTGAAGGGGTCACACATCCAATATTTATTTATTTATTTTATTATTATTATTTTCGATTTAACACCCCTAGGCAAGCCCACCTGAAGGGGTGACACACCCACTTGCCTCAACTGATGGAGTCTAACCTTGATGTACCTAAGGATAATTGAACCCACACCTCATGACAAAGAGTCAAAGACTTGGCAAGGGGGGCTTCAACCAATTGGTCTACCCATTAGGGTTATTATATGAATCTCTTGATGCTCTGGAAGAGTGATATTCTAATTAGAGATATCTCAAAGGTGATGCTTATTTTTCCAAATTTGGATCATCGATTTTTGATTCATTTTTGAAGCCCTAAATAGTTGGACTTTTATGCCAATAGGCATGTTTATTTTGGAATAGGGCTTCCATAATTTAATTTAATTATCAATAATTATTAGGTGGATGGTATGGATTTAGCCTCCATAGAATATTCTAGAATATTCTTAGTAGTATACACAAATCAAAGGTTGAGATTTATATCCAAAGTAGTTATGTTCTTATTGCCCCTTTAATTTAATTAACTAATTAAAAAAATGGCATATGAACAAACTCTATATGAAATGAATTATGGTTTTTTGGACATGTGGTATTGATAAACCATGGCATTGGCCCATGGTATTGTAACAAAACCTATTTACAAATTAAAAATCTCCAAATTGTAATGTGGGAATCAAACTCCATGATTAAGAATCTTGTTCCATGGATTTCTAAATGTATTTATGTTTACCTTATATATATTAATTCATTTGATAATAATTATGATTAATAATAATTCAAAATAAAGTTTTTATGTAGTTAGTTTTTATGTTTTCTTTAATTTTAGCAATGAGAGATGTATCATGAGCCCTAGGGGAAACTCAATCGATGATGGCCATGAGAATGAAATGTTATGTGTAGGCGCTTCAAGATTAAAATCCCCCTGATTTACTTGTGAATGTGAAATGGAGTATGCGTAGGTGTCTAGGGGCTATAGTGGTAGTGGTTGGAATTTACCCCATGTCATGAGAGTATGAGACCAACCCAGTTGTCAATTCCTCTAGTGAAAAAAATATGAGATGTCTCATGTAAGTGTTTTGATGTTTATTATGAATTGATGCATATAGGAATTTATCAACCATTTAATTTATATGGTTTTTTTAGTCGTGCACACTTAATCCTTCACATCCCATTTAATTTATATGGCTACACTAGTCGTACACATACTTAATTCTTCTCATTAAAGTCTCTCCAATGAGCTATTATGTACATAAAATAAAGTTTCTAAGAGAAAGTCTAGGCATTTGCAAGATAATGGTCCAAAAGTGTCCTAGTGGCAATCATATAAACTCACCATAATTTAAGAATTAGTATTATGGAGGAATCCACTCAAGACTTCTAAACGCACCATGGAGGTTCCAATAGAGTTTGAAAACACTAACCCTAATTCCAGCTTTCAAAAATCTAGGATAAGGAAGAGGGTTCACTTTTTGGTTAGTTGTTGGTTGTTCCATGGTATGAGAAAGAGTGTGGAGGTGGTAACAAAATAGAGAGAAAAAAACATATTGTAGAGGATTCATTATAAAAAACCATATTGTCTCGTAAATTAATAATAATTTGGAAATTTTTGTATTTTAAATTGTAATCTCATTAATATAAAAAGATAGAAAACATAGTAATTCATTGAATGTCAATTTTCCTCTAAACTAAATATTTTTGTTTCATTATATTTCTTGTTCATTACGGGAATTTTGAGGTCTAAAATGGGCCTTCTAAGAAAATTGTACAACTAAAATAAACTTTATAAGAACCAATAGGATTCAAGATGATGATGTCAACCATGGGGGATGATTCACCATTTTTTAATTAAAAGGGTAAAAATATTAAAAAATAATAAAATAATAAAACTACTTTTTCAACTCGTATTTTCAACTTATCTACCAAAGTTTTTACTCAAATTTCGAGTGGGAGTACTCGTTGGATGCAAATTTTAATTCCTCATCCAAGGAGTACCCATGTTGCATACTTTCGATGGACCCTACTATGCGAAAAATGAGAAATACATGAAAAAAACGTGATTGCAATCATGTTTTTCATGTATTTCTCATTTTTCGTTTAGCAGGGTCCATCTAAAGTATGCAACATGGGTAATCCTTGGATGAAGAATGAAATTTTGCATCCAACGAGTACCCCCGCTCTAAATTTGAGTAAAAAATTTGGGAGATAAGTTGAAAATACGAGTTGAAAAAGTAGTTTTTACTTTTTTCCCTCTAAAATTTGATGATGTCATCAAATAATATTTTATTATTTCCACTATTATTTTATTATTTCCATATTGGCATGTTTCCATCCCATCCATCAATGGCATGACCCAAAATGAAAATACCTCTGTTGTGTAATACAGAAACAAAATCTGCAGGGAGGTAAAAATGTGTTTGGATGCCGACAATATAATCAAAACCAATCATGATTTCATTCCCCTGGTCAAACACCCATTTGATCAACTCATGTAGAGGACCCTACACCTTGTGAAAAATCCTCCAAATGCATGAGCCCCATTCACAGACATTCTCAGGAGATCTGATCCAACTTGTAACGTGATTGCCATGCAAATATTTGGCAGAAATAATCTCACTCCACATACCATTTTAAAAAATGGTCCTCCACATAGATTTCATGAGAAGAGAAACCCCAAAACATCGGGTATCCAGTATACCCCATCCCCCAGATCATTTTGGCATGGACAGGGTGTCCCAAGCAACCAAGTGATACTTTCGACCCTTTTCACCATCAACCCACAGGAAACGAGACATCTTGGTCCGGATCTTAGTAATGATGTGAGAAGGTATGAGGAATAAATGCATCCAATATGTGGCCATCTGTTGTAAAACTGAGGTGATGATAGTAAGTCTACCTCTAAGAGGTAAGAATCTGTTAACCCACAAAGAGATTTTCTGATCAAATCGAATGAGGAGTCAATTCCAATATTCACCCCGGTAAGAGTTTGGATTCAATTTGTATCCCAAATATGAGAATCCATCCTTGATATGTTTGAGTTGCATCTGAGATATGTCTGCAATATGGGAAAATACCTCCAGATCTCCCTCCGTGTGATAAATAAAATACTTATGAGAATTGATAATAAGACTCGATTTCGCTCCATACCTGGTGAAAATATAATGAATTACTTCCCATTTGTCACCATCACACTCCCCAAATGTAAGGATGTCATCCAAAAACAAGAGGTGAGTCTCTTGTGTCGTAGTATGACGAGAGTGTAGTGGGGGATGGTAGTTTGAAACCCTGCTTCTACTTTCCAAACCATGTGTCGCCTCCCCCACATGCAAAGGCCCATATGAGGAACATGGCATGGACACATTGCCATCCACATGCAGGGAAGATGTGTAGGCCACCCCCCCCCCCTCACTGGGCCACGTCCCCATCGAGGGAGGTCGATCCCCAAGTCGTTCAACTTCCAAGGTGGTGTTCAAAAATAATTCCTGTCTTGAGGTGTCTTCGTCCAGAGACGCTAGGTAGTCCTCCATATTCAAGATTCAATGTCCAATGACACCTGCGTGATGTACACACATATTCAGAGAACCGCCGATATAAATTAAAGATACCCACATATCAAGGTAAGCCGTCGTTAATGTAGAAATTTTAATACAAATTATGTATTGCCTGGATTCTCCTGATCTATCACTTATATGCCACTGTTAAATACAGAATCACTTCTACAAAAATACTTGCAGAATTTAAAACAAGATCGCTAGTTGCAATATCAAGAAGAAAGATCAATCACACATAACACTGATGTTTCTACCGAGAAAGCATGAAGCTAAAAACCCCACTATCATATATTATGTACATATATCATGGATCATGAAACAATCTCATACAAAACTCTAATCCAAGAGATCTCAGTACAATATACAATCTTCTCACACTGTCATACAAAAATTGGAAAATTCATGTGCCAATTTACTGCCTCCGGACAACCCGCCTCCACTGCACAATCCTAGCTGATTGAAATTCTTGAATGAATGGAATCCTTCTTGCCTTGATTGCACAACGCTCATGGGCACATCCAATGTGTGTGTGGTTGCATGAGTGCACCCACTAATGTCACAACTGATAGTCAAACTGTCCCTTTCACCTACATCTCAACTGGGTCTCCACTAGATCTGACATGCATGTAGTTAACAATAGTAAATCTTCAGTTGCATGTGAGACCATTGATTGTGAATTAATTAAATAATTAACTCACTAATTTCTCACTAGTGTATCTTTAGTTACAACTAGCACAAATGAGTTTAACTCACTTAACTGAGTTAAACTACTTTACAACTCACATAACTACACATCCAACTCGGTTACAACATTGAATCACTCAGTTACAACTAATTCCACTTGCTTGTCCCACCAACCAACCTTTGAACTTGAATTTCCTATAGCTAACTCATTTTCCACTTCAATAACTATTTCCAAGTTCTCATTGAGAATAGATTAATGTTTATTATCCAACTATTATTAATGGATAATAATAGTCGACAAGAATCTATAAATAGACATGCGATCTATAAATAGAAGTTGCACATACATATAAAAATAGAACATCATCTATAAATATAATTTTCTCATCATCTATAAATAGACATCATTTATAAATAGAAATTTCTCATGCATATAAAAATAGACTTCCACCAAAAAATAGCCTAAGGCTCCATCCTAGTGTAGGTGCATAATTTTCACTAGGATCTTCTTGTTGAATCTCAACACTCCCTCTCAACAAGAAAGGGATTATCCTTCACCCTGATCCTGTCTTATGGTATTCGAATTTTCTCCTGGTGAGCGCCTTCGTCAGAATATATGCGTCATGATCTTCCATAGGAATGTACTAAATCAACATGATCTTCTGCTGCACACAATATCTAATATGATGATACCATATATCTATATGCTTAGATATATCATGAAACACATGATTAATCCAGAGTTTAATGCAACTATGATTATCACAATGAATCACTGTCAGATCTAAATGAGAACCAAACAAACCAACCAAGATCTTTCTCATCCAGATAGCCTCACATGCATCTTGAATCACTTCCATGTATTCCACTTCCGCTGAACTGAGTGCCACAGATCTCTATTTCCTGTTGTACCAAGAAACAACTGTAGATCTAATACTAAATATCCCCCCTGATGTGCTCTTTCTGTCCGTTGGGCTACCCACCCAATCTGCATTCGTGAAGCCATGCAACTTCACCTCATTCGTCTGTCTATACCATAAGCCATACTCAGTTATGCCCCTCAGGTATCTTAGAACATGCTTGCCTGCCTTCCAAAATAGCTTGTTAGGCTTAACCATTGCTTGACTTAGCTAGTTAACTGCATAGCATATGTCTGGTCTCGTGTTCACTAAATACATTAGCGAACCCACTAAATGTCGATAGAAAATAGCATCCACTACCTCTCCAGATGTAGCATTCTCTTTCCTCCAGTTTCCTGTAAGAGGAGTATCCATGGGTTTGCAACCCTCCATGTGAAACTTACCTACTATCTCCCTTGCATACTTTCCTTGAGACACAAAAAGTTCACTATCTCTCTGCCATATTTCCAATCCAATGAAATAATGAAGGAGGCCCATATCCTTCATCTCAAACTCCTTTGTAAGGTCCTCATTTCATCAGTGTATTAGATGCTCATCACCACGATTTGGTATAGGTTTGCATCCGCCTCACTTTTGGTGAAGCTAAGTCTGGTGAAATAGCTATCTATCCGAGTCTACCAAGCACGGGGTGCTTGCTTCAGCCCATACAACGCTCTTTTGAGTCGACACACATGCGACTTGCTGCTGAAGATCTCAAATCCTTCAGTATGCTCTATGTATACCTCTTCCTCAATGATTCCATTGAGAAACACAGTCTTCACATCCATCTGATAAATGCGCCAACCCATCTGCGCTGAGAGAGCAAGGATGGTCCTTATGGAAGAATACCATGCGACAGGTGCAAAGGTTTCTTCATAATAAATCCCCTCATTATGTGAGAAGCCCCGGGCCACAAATATGGCCTTGTATTTATCAACACTCCCGTCAGCAGCCTGATTTACCTTGTAGATCCATCTCAAACCTAACACTAATTTATCAACCGGCCTTGGAACAATTTCCTAAGCACTGTTTATGACAATGGAGTCATACTCCTCCACCATTGCATCTACCCATGTGGGCTCCTACACTGCTTCTTGAAAGGAAGATGGCTTAGTCACAATACATTTTCTCATGAGAGCCATGTATCCAGTAAATTGGTCAGGAGATTGTATTTGTCTACACTGTGAAGTAGGGGCTTCTACATTCTGGGCAGCATCAAGTCTCAGTCTATCAGCTTCTATGGTATGCCTTCTGCCAGTTTTGATGTTTGGCTCTACGTGAGTGGACTCCTCCACTCCATGAACCTCCTCCTATGGATGATCCACATCTAGAGACTCATCTTTGGGAACCAATAGTTCCTCCTCCGCATGCAAGTCTAGCTCCCTCTCAAGCGACAACTAGATGGATTTCTCCTCATTGAATTTTATATCTTGTCGCATAACCGTCATCTTACTGTTAGGAAAATACACATGATAATTATGGGGTGTTTCTGTGTACCCCACAAATATCCCAACTTCAACAGTCGGCTCCAGCTTCTTCCTGGCGTTCTTGGTCACATGTACATAAACATATGAGCCAAAAATCTTAAAGTGAGAAACATCCGATTTATTACTAGTGAAAGATTCTTCAGTTGTACTCATGCCAAGTACTCTATGAATACAACGGTTTTGCACATAAACCGTAGTGTTGCATGCTTTCACCCACAAATGCATTGGTAGGCCCTGATCATGCAACATCGCTCATGTTGCACCCACAATCGTTCTGTTCTTCCTCTCCGCGACCCCATTTTGCTGTGGGTTATGAGGCACTATGAGTTCTCTTCGAATTCCTTCTTTGCTGTAGAAGTCTTTGAATTCGTTAGAGATGCATTCTCCACCATTATCGCTCCTCAGTGCCTTCACTTGCTTCCCCGACTCTTTCTCCACCAACGCCTTAAACTTATAGAACTTTGAAAATGTTTGATCCTTCTTCTGCATGAAGAAGATCCAACATTTACGAGAAAAGTCATCAAAAAAAATAAAATAATACTTATGTTTTACTGTTGAAGCAACCGAGAATGGTCCACACACGTCTGTGTGAACTCTCTCCAGGATCATCGAAGCACAATTCTCCTTTTCATGAAAGGTGGACTTTACATACTTTCCCATGGTACAACCCTTGCACTAATCTAAATGAGAAAGTGTTCCCATTGGAAGTCGAGTAGATATTTGTTGCATGACTTTCAAGGCTCCATGATGAAGATGACCCAATCGCCTGTGCCATAATTCTCCCTCATCCTAGCTCACCACTTTTTCTGCCTTGCCCATCATGGCAGCACAACCATCTACCTCCATCTTGTAGAGATTATTAACTTGAATCCCTATCTTATTGGCTTGACTTGTTGTTTTATGTCGCAAAAAATCTTTTCCATCGTTGAAAACAACGTCATAGCCTCTATCCTCCAACATTACGACTGAGACCAAATTTTTCTTCAGATCTGGAACATGCATAACATCTTTAAATTGAAATGGTTTACCTGAATCCCTCTCACTGGTAATGGTACGAATTCCAGTCCCACTGTATTGTCCATCGTCGCCCATATATATATGCATTTGAAGATATTTCTCCTCCAAGTCACTGAAAAGCTCCTTATCTCCAGTCATGTGGAAGGGAGTGCCACTATCCAAATACCACACCGATCCCAATGCACTTGAAACCATGCATGCGATCAAGGAGAAGTTAAGTTAAAATTGCGAGGCAAGGGTTTCACCAGCTGTAGCTCCAACAACCTTCTTGTTCTTCTTCTTCTGCGGACAATTAGTAGCGAGATGCCCATGTTCGTGATAGTGAAAACACTTCAACGTGGACAAATCCAGCTTCTTTCCTTTAGACTCAGATTTTGAATGGAATTTATTCCCCTTTCCTTTCCTTGCCTTAGTAGCCA
This sequence comes from Pinus albicaulis, assembly GCA_034641835.2. NCBI lineage: Eukaryota > Viridiplantae > Streptophyta > Pinopsida > Pinales > Pinaceae > Pinus > Pinus albicaulis. The sequence goes on along the minus strand of CM076582.1, from coordinate 807,890,283 downwards.
AAGCACAATCCTATTCATCATCATGCTTTGATGAAGAGCCATCTTTGGTGTTCCGCCTGAACTCCTCCTGCACTAGATCCGACCACAGTCGTTCCCAATTCGACAGTTTTTCTCGTCCGTTGACAGAGTCTTCATAACTATGCCAACTATTAGGAATTCCCAAGAGAGCCAAGCTCACCAAATTCATCCTGACATTGGGAAAACTTTGTGAGATACTTTAGAATATTGTCGCCCTTTTCCATCTTGATCTTCTTGAGTTTATCTTTCAACGTCAATTTCCTATGGTCGTTGCTGCTTTGGAAAAGATCCTTCAAAGCCTTCCACATAGCATATGGTGTGGCTTTCTCATGAAGGCTTGAGACAATGTGGTATCATACACCTTCCAAAAAAATCCTTCTCGCCTTTGCCACTTTCTTTTCCCATGCATCAAGTAATGCAACATCTGTCGAAGTGGTCTTAGGAACATCACTGCCAATGAATTCCTTCAAGCCATTATCTTCGAGCACCGCCTCCATCCTGTCCTTCCAGGAAATGTATTTCGAGGTTCCCTCGAGTGCATACTCTAGCCACAAGCCATTGAAAGCCATTTCGATGTTTACTCAACTATAACACCAAGAAAATCTTTCTGCAAATTCGAATTCTTTCCACCAACAAACTCAATTCCTGCTTCAAAATTGCAATATTCTGTGCTCTGATACCATGTAGAAATTTTAATACAAATTATGTATTGCTTGGATTCTCTTGATCTAACAATTATATGCCACTGTTAAATACAAAATTTCTTCTACAAAAATTCTTGCGGAATTTAAAACATGATCGCCAATTGCAATATCAAGAAGAAATATCAATCACACATAACACAGATGTTTTTACCGGGAAAGCATGAAGCTAAAAACCCCACTATCATATATTATGTGCATATATCATGGGTCATGAAAAAATCTTGTACAAAACTCTAATCCAAGATCTCTTAGTACAATATACAATCATCTGACACTGTCATACAAAAATTGGCAAATTCATGTGCAATTTACTGCCTCCAGACAACCTGCATCCATTACGTAATCCCAGCTGATAGCAATCCCTGAATGAATGGAATCCTTCTTGCCTTTACTACACAATCCTCATGGGCACATCCAATGTGTGTGTGGTTGCATGAGTGCACCCACTAATGTCACAATTGATAGTCATATTGTCCCTTTCACCTACATCTCAACTGGGTCTCCACTGGATCTGACATGCATGTAGTTAATAGCAGTAAATCTTCAGTTGCATGTGAGACCACTAATTGTGAATTAATTAAATAATTAATTCACTGATCTCTCACTAGTGTATATTTAGTTACAACTAGCACAACTGAGTTTAACTCACTTAACTGAGTTGAACTACTTTACAACTCACTTAACTACACATCCAACTCTATTACAAATTCAAATCACTCAGTTACAACTAAGTCCACTTGCATGTCTCACCAACCAACCTTTGAACTCAAATTTCCTATAGCTAACTGATTTGCCACTTCAGTTAACTATTTCCAAGTGGTAATTGAGAATAGATTAATGTTTTATTGTCCAACTATTATTAAGGGATAATAATAGTCGACATGCATCTATAAATAGACATGCGATCTATAAATAGAGTTTGCACATACATACAAAAATATAACATAATCTATAAATAGAATTTTCTCACCATCTATAAATATACATCATCTATAAATAGAATTTGCTCATGCGTCTAAAAATAGACTTCCACCTAAAAATAGCCTAAGGCTCCATCCTAGTGTAGGTGCATAATTTTCACTAGGATCTTCTTGTTGAATCTCAATAGTCAACACGAAGATAAAACAATATAATATGTGAAAATTCCCCAGTGAGAAGATATGCAGCACCTCCAAGAGAGAAAAGGAAAAGTGGAGTAAATGGAAATTTTGACCCAATACGTCAATGCAAACTATTCAAAATTTAAAAAAGAATTACCAAATTAGGCGACGCTGATCCCAAGAGATCCCCTGTGTAAAGTCCGAAAGTAGGGGATTAGTGACAAGCCCGAGACAGTGACAAGTCTTGCGTCTTCTAGAAAAAGTTCCCGGTGAAGAAAAAAATGGCAGAAGACAGAAAGTTGACCATCCACCACCTCTGTGCCACAACGGCCCACTACCACCCCAGAACCACCAGCCCAAGACAGGCGAGGAAGGAAACGTAACCAGTGAAAAACAACGAGCAACCACATACCAAATACCAAAATTAAGAAGTGCTATTCATGACAACAACAACACCAATAACCCCAGATGCGGCACCAGTGGTGACAAAGTCTGATACTAATGTCCCAGAAAGGTTGGGAGATGATGAAAGTGTCATGCCACTATTCCCAAATAATGGCCAAAGTTGTGTCCTCCCTAGATTCAATGTCAGCTAAAAACCCCCAACAAAAGAATATTTGAGTCAAGGAGTCCAAGTAGCCATTTGGATGGGGATAGAGAGGTGTCGAGAACACTCCTAAAAAAGAAACATAAGAAGTTGGCGGAAATGTGTACACCAGATACGAGTGAGAATGCATATGGCACAAATGAGAAGGATAAGGATATGAAGGATTGCCCACATATTTTACGAGAATGTCAGAAGGGCATATTAAATGAGTGTGACCATAAGCCCCCACATAAATAAACTAATGAGAATGATAGCGACGAAGAGGTGAAAACCAACACTACCCATCACGAAAAAAATGCACCGATGGGCCGCCTCGAAAAATAGAGTAATGGAAGACCAAGAGGAAAATGGATATAGAAATAGCATATAGATGATGTGAAGCAGCAGCCAGATAAAGAAAACCATAAGGAATAAAAGGAACAGGGCACCAGTCAAAGTGCCAAGTTGAGATCCACGTGAGTCAAAGGAGAGGTTCATGGTACCATGAGAATGTTCCAGCCATGAGGAAGGAAGAAACCAAGCACAACAAAATAGAAAAAAACCACGAGTGAGGTGACTCATACCCAGTAAAAGGAGGAGAATGGGTGTGGAAACCAGTGCACCAAACCCCCAACCGTAGAGTCATAGAGGGTAGCCATTCATAAGATGATATCACGTGTAAATGATCGATTATTTCCAATCTTTACTTGAATACAAATAGTATAATTTTTCATACTTCAATCCAAATATTATAGTTTGTCATGTAATTTCCTATTTGAACATCCTTAGACCATCCACTTAACCTTCATGAAAAGGACCAATATTTAGTTCTGAAGTCAAATATGAAAAAAAACACTACTCATATATTATATTTAGTCAACTACACTTCATTTCTCACATCTAGAAGAAAAATATGAGAAATGACCTTTAACCTTTTCATCATTCAAAACCATCACACATAATAATGTTATGGCCATCACATAAATGAAATATCTTAGCCAAATTTTGTGATTTCATTGCTGCCATCTACATATTCCTATTTACGAATTGCAACTAACCATTTGGAAGTGAGACCGTGGGGAATCATACCTTTAATTTGAAACCAATGAAACAATAGAAACTCAGATATAGATATGTTTTGAAAACCGAGTCGCAATTTCCACAAAAAACGAATTAAGAAACACTGATAACAGGGAGACAACGTAAACCAATGGCTCGATGTATATTTATATGGTGGTAATGATTGTGTATTGAGAAATCCAATAGGAGGCAGCGTTGATATCCAAACAACTCAGAGGAGATAACGTAATTTATTTGCAATTGGATGTAAAGGATGGTTGATTACAAGGGCGTCTGCACTTTGATTTGAAATCTACCACTAAGCTATGGAGGTGATTAGTGAACATGGAAGCCTTTATTTTGAATTATATAGGTCCAAATTTCGAATTCCTTGTGTCTGATATCAACCAATCAACCAGTGTTTCAGACTTAGAATCTACTCTTGTATCTTGAAATTTTGTGTCTGATCTTGTGATAAATTGGATTGTCAAGTAAAGAGTAAACACTAGCATTTGAAACTTAGGGTGCAAAGGGAACGTCAACGACATTAAACTGAGGGCGGAGGGATGACTTAAAATCACCACTTGGAGGAGATATACAAAATGTCTATCTACACAGAAAAAAGAACCATATAAAAATGATTCAAGACATCATGGTAAACCAGAAAAATGGAATAAAAACTTTAGGTTTTCACCTCCTTTGATCATGGGAATTTGGTGAGATATCCCCCTCTTCCACCTCTCCGAAGACTACTCGTGTGCTCTTATAATGGCATGAATGCTGTGACAATGCATCATAATAATGCCTTCATTTCCTGAGAATAATTATTAGCGGGTCAATTCATTACAGGATAGATGATTTGGGTTAGCGATCTTGGTTTAAACTAATTTCTTCTATTTGGGGTTAAAATCATTTCTTGTGTATGGGGTTTCAATAATGCCACAATTTTCCAAGCAGTGATTGGCGATGTCGTCCAGGTTGCCTGAGACAGGACTGTAAGTGAATTTCATGTATTCCTTGAGGCGAGTGAGTTAGAAGTCGGCTTCGAAAAGTAAGACGATAGGGCCATGCGACCATGGCACTGCAAGGAAGAGGTCAGAGTGCTCATTGTCAGCTCTAGCCCTGACAGAGACCCGTCAGCGAAGACGAGCTCAGTGGTGTGTTCAGATCATTAGGAGATGGTGTGGATGCCGACAAATCTGAGGGCATGATCACACCACTGATCTCCAAAATGGAAATATTTTAAGGAATTTCCTTGAAAAACTTTACAAACATGGAATCCAGCTTCGCTCCAGGACTCACAGTTCCAAAGGCCACTTTATCGCCCTTGAGATCCATTTTGTTGAGGAACCTGCTTTGATCAACAACATTTCCACTAGTCTGATACAATGTGGTGGAGAGCACAATGCAATTGGAGATGTGGTGAAACTTTTATCTGTCGAAGTAGTCTATCAACACATGCAAACTAAGAACCTTTTTCATTACAGACAAACCCAAATACTTTCTAGTTAGAGCCAACATGGCTTCGTTATTCAACACCATAACTGTTCATGACGATTTGTTGGTGTTTTGCAGGCATTATTTTCAGCTGGATTGGGAGAACATCTTCATGACTAATTCAGGGAAGTAATTGTATTTCTTTTGGTTTTGTTGTTTCATTAAAATGTATTTTATTATGATATTTTGTTACCTAATATTGTTTTGGAACAACTAAATCTTTTTTTCTTCTATTACTTTCCTAAAATTGTTTTTTCTAAAGACTACAATTTAACCTTTATTAGTTTTGCTCTATTTATTTTTTTCCCGAACTATTTTCCTTAAAGAAATTTACAGTTTAAGTAATCATTAATAAAAGAAAATAATTCAATTATCAAACCACAGACTTTTTTTCACAACAAATCATTTTCAAGATATTTCCATTTCATTCTTTATACAAAATTTCATATAATTTATAACAGTAACTCATAGTCTTGTTTTTAATTATGCCATGGGATTACATAAAGTTAAAAGTCTATATTATGGAGCCCATAGGTATATAGTACAACCTGATCTAATCTCAAAGTTTTTTAGTAGAGCATCTTTATTAATAATTGTAAGAGAGTTGATGAAGTCTCTACTCATAGTGGAACACTACTTTAAAGGTGAAATCATACATGAAAACTCTTATTAGTAGAACTTTAGGTGTCTTTTGGTTATTCTTTGGAAACCTCATCCATATCACATTAAAATGACTTCTTCATGTTATTTCCTTTGAGTACCTATAAGTACCTTATGCATCCAAGACATTATGCAGGTAATCTAAGTCACTCTGAAAGGTGTCATCCTATGCCTTTAAGGGGCTTTCTGAAGCCGCTCCCCCGGCTACTAATTGAAAAAGAAATGACCACAATCTAAAACTAAAATGATAGGAAACATGGGACTAGAGACTTCAGTGTAAAAGAGGTTTAAGAGGTTAACCCGTCGAGGCTATGGACGTTTTTCAGCAACGGGTACTGACTTGTGATACCACTAGGCAAACCCATCAGGGCTATGGACGCTCGTAGGTAATGGGGAATTCTGCCTAAAGAAGTGTCAACCAAACCAAGGCTTTTGTCTACACTTTCGGATGGTTACTCCATAGTGTTACAATAAGATAAGTATGTGTGGATGAAGTCAAGGGTAAAAATGAACTCCATAAATTTACTGCTAAAGAATGGTCTTAAGGTAACCTTGAGTCCTATATCATTAGTTTTTCATACTATATCTAAGATGTATTATCTTAAGAGTGGGACCATGATCTTAGAATCTTAATATACTCAACTGTGAGATTGATCTTTATTACTTGAATGACCTAAATCTTTTGAGAGTGAAAGAGGGTTGACTAGTTTCCTATGGGGTTTTCATTTGTTGAGACTGTTGATACTCTTTTATTTTCCTTTTTAAAGGAGAAGAAAAAAATCCCTAAACTCATTTATACAAGACTCTTTGAGCATAAGTTTTGCTAATATTTTGATGAAGTTTGTGTAATTAAGGAAATAGAAATATCTGCTATAGAATAGAAAATTTGGTTATACATAGAGGATGAAGATTCACAAGTGATTTTTGAAAAATGATCATTTTTCATTTTTCATGCTAATTTTCATCAAATATTTATTAGAAATTTTAAAATAATGTGGCATTAGATGTAATTCATGATTATGATCAACTTGTATTTTCATAATATTATGATCTTCTTTCTCTGTGCTCAGGATTAGCACTCATAAATTGTGGGTTCACAATTTATTAGCATCTCTTAGATTTTGTTCTAAGAAACTCTCAAATTGGTATTAGAAAGTTTGTAGCACTTTGCATGAGGACATACAAACTCTTGGGTTTTGGGGAGAAGTGATCCTTAGATCCCTTCCAGATCTTCAAATTCCTAGAAGTTTCTCTAGCATATTCAACCAATTCTTTTTCTCTTTAGTGGACCAACTTCTGTTCTCTTCGAATTTGATCAGCTTCCATCGATTCTCAACCTTGCTCCATTTCATCTTCAAATTTCAGTAGTACACATCATGATTTTGTGGAAATTTCATCATGTTCTTCATATTTTCCACTTCAGCATGCATTACAATTCAAATCAAAGGTAACTTGATGTAAAACTAGTACAAATATGTTTAAGTTACTAAGAACTTGGAAAATATGATGTATAACCACTACTACCCACTCCACACTCCACTATGCATTATCACAACTACTCATTAAACTCTCCATATTCATTCCACTTATCATAATGAACAATATACTTTGATGATAAGACCAAGAAATGAAAAGGAAATATGTGGTATACAAATACAACACAACATAGTGTCTCAAGTCATATTAAAGCAAATGAAATCATTTATCCAAACAAAGTAAATATTGGTCTTAAAATTGATGTAAGATACAAAGCCTAAAGACATCCAAGTTTATACGACCACCATTCACCATCACTCTGATACCCTATCCACTGCTTGTCCTCCATCTGTGGTAGTTTCCAAAGTGTCTCTCCATAAGAACCAACACCTACTCGAAAGAAACAATGTCACATAAATCTATAAGCAAAATACCATAAGTTATTCACCTTGTTGCATGAGGACATGTAAATCCTTGGGTTTGGGGGTGTTGGGCTCCAATTTTGTCATATATTTTTCTATATATATATACACACCTTCTCCCCACAATTTGTCAATAATATATCCCTATTTACACCATAAACATACATAATATCTTGTTATTCATCCTATGTGGTTAATACATAATTTTCCATATTGTTAGTGATTAAAATGATGATTATACAATAGTTTTGATGATGATGGTTTAATTATATGTTTCTATGTCCAAGCAACATGTTCCTACAGTTAGTCTGGTACTCCAACTCATCCGGTACTGAATTAAAGTCAAACTTTTGGAATCTTCTAGAAGGAAATCAGGGACATTGGTTTTGTTGGTGATCTGAATGGGAATATCAGTGTTTGTTGCGCTAAGATCCAATTTAAAATATAAACAAAGTGCTTGAGAACTATGAGGTAAATTGCAAGTTTTTCATGAGTTTTTATGTGTTTTTATGTGAATTTCTTGAGCAACTTAACATAAAGAAAACATTGAACAAAGAAATCTAACAGACATGAATATTGCCATAAATAAGAACACAACAACACATGATGAAGGAGTTCACCCTGCCTAGGCTATGTCTCCTTGGTCCAAATTCCAATGGCTTGGCCCTCTTCTATTATGCTCAAAAGAGTGATGACATGTGTTTACAATGCTTAAACAACTCTACAACTTATTCCATCAACTCCACAATGCCCAAAAATTCCAGTGTAGCCTCTTTCGGCATCAAATTTGGTAAAAAACTGAGTAAGTTAAGACTTCCCCAAGTTTTTTCACTATTCGCTCTACATTTCCACAAAATCCGGCACCATCCTGCAAATCCGCTTGGAATTCAGCTAATTGAGCGTCAATTTGCCCAAAAACTGGGAAATTGTTGCGGCACTAGTTTTCCCAATAAGGCCTTAACGCAAAATTTCTAACCATCTAATATGGTTAATAAAACAATTTTTTTTTTAAATTTTTTAATTTTTAAATAATTCTGCGGTTTTTGTGCTAACCATCAACATTAATCCTTAGTGTGGACACATGCCGGTTTGGCATTTATTGCTAACGGTTAATGGTTAATGACCGATGGGTTGGGCGGGGTGGGGGGTGCACGAGGCTAGCCTCCCGCCCATGGTCCCGCCTCCGGCGATGACCAGAGCTAGGGTTAGACGCCTCCCCCCTCCCCCCATTATGCAATACACATGACATTAAAACAAAGCGGCGTACACTTTATAGAAAGGGAAAAATGCATGGTGTAGTGGCAAAGACTTGGTGCTCGGACTTGGAGGTCGCGGGTTCTACCCCTACCCGCTCCGCTCTGTAGAAATTATACAAACAATATGTATACCAATGGATTCAATCCGATCATGTGATATGATAAAGCAAGATACTGAATCCATCTACAAATTAATTACGGAAAATAAACACAATCGCACAATCATACCAAGTAAAAGAAAGAAGAAAATCAATCCACAACACATATTTTTCCTGGGAAAGCTTGCTGCTCAAACCCCTCAATATTCTATTGTATATTCAACCAAGGAATCATGAATATACACTGATCCAGACAAAATCAACCAACACTTGGCCAATTTCCTGCCTCTGCTCACCCTGCCTTGCTTGCGCAAATTCTAAGATAATTAATTCCCTATTATATAGGAATTTTAGCCTTCCAAAAATTTGAAATTCTCATGGAAAATCCTATGGGTGTATTACAACATCTGGGTAGTTTGCTAATAATACAACCGATAGTTAACATCCCTTTAACCTTTGTCTCAACTAGGTCTTCATCAGAACTGATATGCATACAAATATTAATAGTAAATCATCAGTTACTTGACAGATCACTACATGTGAATTAAATCTGATTTAATTCACTTGACCTCTCACTAGTGAAGTAATCAGTTACAACTAGTTAAACTAATTTTAACTCAATTAATTAAGTTCACTGATTTCTCATGCATTAAACTAATACACTAACTGCAACTTGGAATCTAAAACAAACAAAATCACTCTACATGCCTCACCAACCACCCTCAACTCGAATTTCATGAGCTAACTGAGTCTATCACACTCAATTAACTATTACAAGTGATTATGAGATAGTATTACAATTTATTGTCCAATTTAATTAAGGGAAAATTAAATTAGACACACATTTATTGTTGAATTTTCAACACTCCCTCTCAACAAGAAAGGGATTATTAGCTATCCCTATCCTACCTCTATGGTATTCGAATTTTCTCTTGGCGAGCGCCTTCATTAGAATATCTGCATCTTGTTCCTCTGTGGGAATGTACTGAAGTAACATAATGCGTCTCTGAATACAATCTCTGAGATGGTGGTACCAGATTTCAATATGCTTGGACCTATCATGGAATACTGGATTAACTGAGAGTTTTATGGAACTCTGGTTATCACAATGTATCACCGTCGATCCAACTAATGACCAAACAAACCAACAAGTATCTTCCTCATCCAGATGGCCTCACATTCCGCCTGACTGGCTACCATGTACTTTTCCTTGGCTGAATTGAGTGCAACTGATCTCTTCTTCCTATTGTACCAAGAAACTATTGTCAATCCTATGTTGAAGATCCCTCCTGATGTGCTCTTCTTTTCTGATGGACTGCCTACCTGATTTGCATCAGTGAAGCCTTGAAGCTTCACTCCCTCTATCCGTCTGTACCATAATCCATACTATGTAGTGCCCCTGAGATATCTCAAGACATGCTTCCCTGGCTTCCAAAAGAGCTTGGTCGACTTAAACATAGCTTGACTAAGATGGTTAACTATGTAGCATATGTCTAGCCGTGTGTTCACCAAGTACATGAGTGAACCCACAAGCTACCCGTAAACAGTAGCGTCCACTACCTCACCTGAAGTAGCATCCTCCTTCCTCCAGTTTCCTGCAAAAGGAGTCTCCATGGGTTTACAGCTCTCCATGTGGAACTTCCTCAAAATCTCTTTGGCATACTTGCCTTGAGAAAAAAATAGCTCCCCATCATGCTGCCATATCTCAAAACCAAGGAAATAGTGAAGGAGTCCCATGTAGTTTATCTCAAAATCTCTTGCAAGAAGTTATGAATTGCTCATCACATGTCATAATAATATCATAAACATAAAGTACGATAATCAAAATATTACCATCAACCACAATCTGGTATAGGTTTGCATCCACTTCACTCCTCGTGAAGCCCAACTCGGTGAAATAGCTGTCAATCCTGGTGTACCAAGCACGCGGTGCTTGCTTCAGCCCATACAACACTCTCTTGAGTCTGCACACATGTGAATCACTGTCAAAGGCATCAAAAACTTCTGGCTTCTCAAGGTAGAATTCTTCCTCAATAACTCCATTGAGAAATGCAATTTTCACATCCATCTGATGTATCTGCCACCCCATCTGCGCTGAGAGTGCAAGGATAGATCTAATCGATTAGTACCTTGCAACCAGTGCAAAAGTATCCTCATAGTCAATCCCCTCAACTTGTGAGAATCCTTGAGCTAAAAATATAGCCTTTTACTTCTCCACACTCCCATATGCTGCCTGCTTCACCTTATAGATCCATCTAGATCCAACCACTGATTTCTTGACTAGTCTTGGGACAACTTCCGATGCACTGTTCCTGACAATGGAGTCATAATCCTCAACCATGGCGTCAACCCAAGTTGTTTGCTGCACTGCTTTCTCAAAAGAGGATGGTTCTGTCACAATACACTTGCTCATAAGAGCCATGTATCCAGTAAACCTGTCTGGTGACTGTCTCTGTCTGCGCAGTGATGTAGGTGCTCCTACATGTTCTACCTCATCATGTATCAATCTGTCAGCTTCTGTGGTGCGCCTCCTACCATGTCTGGTGGATGGCTCTACATGAGTGGTTTCTTCCACTCCATCATCCTCCGTATGTGGCTGCTCCACATCTTGAGGTTCATCCATTGGAACCAAGAGTTCCTCATCTGCATGCAAATCAAGCTCCCTCTCAAGGGACAATCGCATGGCTTTATCCTCATCAAATTTTACATCCCATCTGACAATTGTCATCCTACTGTTTGGAAAATACACCCAATAGTTGTGGGGAGTATCAGTGCACCCAACAAATATCCCAATCTCAGCTGCTGGTTCTGGCTTCTTTATGGAATCTTTGGTCACATGGCAATAGACAGATGAGCCAAAATTTTTAAAATATGAAACATCAGGTTTCTTACCATAAAAAGCCTCCTATGGTGTACTCATGCCAAGTATCCGATTAGGACTATGGTTCTGCACAAATACCGTTGTGTTGCATGCCTCTACCCATAGATGCAATGGCAGGCCTTGATCATGTAACATCGCTCGTGCCGCACCCACAATTGTTTTGTTCTTTCTTTCTGCAACCCCATTCTGTTGTGGGTTATGAGGCATAATCAACTCTCTCCGAATTCCTTCTTTGCTACAGAAGTTCTTGAATTCATTGGAGATGTACTCACCACCATTGTTGCTCCTCAGAGCTTTCACATGCTTCCTTGTATCTTTCTCAACCAGTGCTTTGAACTCACAAAATTTTGAGAATGTCTAATCTTTATTCTACATGAAGTATATCCAACAGTTTCTAGAAAAATCATCAATAAAAATCACATAATACCTGTGCTTTGTTGTAGAAGCTGTAGAGAATGGTCCACACACATCTGAGTGAACTCTCTCAAGGATTTACGCTACTCGGTTCTCCTTCTTGTGAAAAGTGGCCTTTGTATATTTCCACGTGGTACATCCCTTGCATGTGTCTATCTGCGCAAGAGTACCCTTTGGAAGCCCCGTAGAAATCTGCTGCATGACATTCAAAGCACCGTGGTGTAGATGGCCTAATCTCATGTGCCATAACTCACCCTCATCCTAGCTCATCACTCTATCTGCTTTACCCATCAATGTTGCGCAGCTGTATACATCAAGTTTGTAGAGGTTCTTCAAATGAACCCATATATTCTTAACATTTCCTATGGTTTTGTGATGAAGGAATGCTTTCCCTTCACTGAAAACCACATCATATCCTCTATCCTCCAACATAGCAACTGAAACGAAATTATTTTTCAAGCCTGGCACATGCATGGAATCTTTTAATAAGAAAGGTTTACCTGACTATCTCTGGAAATTTATTGTACCAATCCCGGTAGCTCTAAACCTCCAGTCATCACCCATCCCAATGTGCATCTGAAGATCCTTCTACTCCAAGCTACTAAAGAGTTCTTTGTCTCCTATCATGTGGAAAGATGCACCACTATCCAAGTACCACATTGATCCCATCACACTAGACACCATGCATGTGATGAGTGAGAAGTAAAACTTGAACTGTGAAGCCAAATCATTCCTGCTGCAGATCCTAAAGCCTTCTTGTTGTTCTTCTTATTCTGTGGAAAATTAGTGGCATAATGTCCATGCTCGTGACAGTGAAAAATTTTCACTTTGGACATGTCACAGTTCTTGCCTTCTTTTCTGGTCTCAAATTTGGAATAGGATTTCTTTCCCTTCCCCTTCTTTGCCTCACCAGCCAAGGCACAATTTTCCTCATCATCTGTCTTGGATGAGGATCCATCCCTGGTATTCCGCTTGAATTATTCTTGTACCAAATCTGACCAAAGTCACTCCCAATCTGGTAGCTTCTCCCTCCCATTGATGGAGTCCTAATAACTATGCCAACTCTTGGGAAGGCCTAGAAGTGCTAGGCTCACCAAGTCATCATATGCTATAGTAATCTCGACACTTCCAAGCTAATCTCGACATTGGATGAACTTGGTTAAATATTTCGAAATAGTGTTGCCTTTCTCCATTTTTATTTTCCTCAGCTTGTCCTTCAGTGATAATTTTCTGCGGTCACTGCTATTCTGAAACAGATTTGTCAAAGCCTTCCACGTTGCATATGGAGTCAATTTTCCATGGAGACTCAGGATAATGTGATCTCAAACTCCCTCTAATAAGATCATCCTCACCTTTACAACCTTATTTTTCCAAGCATCAAGAAGAGCGGTGTCTGCTACTGCGAGATTTGGAATATCAATGTCGATAAATTATTTCAATCCGTTGTCCTCTAGAACTGCCTCCATCCTGTCTTTCCATGCAACATAATTAGAACTTCCCTCGAGTGCATATTCCAATCTTAATCCATTGAAAGCCATCTTGATCCGCCTGTCGCACCAAAGAATATTTTTGCAAATTCGAATTTTGTTAAGCACAAACTCAATTTCTTCTCCACTATAGTGATTTCCTACGCTCTAATACCATGTATAAATTTTACAAAAAAAATGTATACCAATGGATTCAATCCGATCATGCAATATGCTAAAGCAAGATACTGAATTATTCTACAAATTAATTGTAGAAAATAAACACGATCGTACAATCACACCAAGTAAAATAAAGAAGCATATCAATCCACAACACAGATATTTTTCCTGGGGAAATATTGCTACTCAAAACCCCTTTATCTTCTATTGTATATTCAGCAAAGGAATCATGAAACAATACAATGCACTCTTCTCAGAAAATTCTGCTGCACTCTGCCAATTGTCTCACACTAATCTGGACAAAATCGACCAACACTTAGCCAATTTCCTGCCTCTGCTCAGCTCGCCTTTATTTTGAAAATTATAACATAATTAATTCCCTATTATTTAGGAATTTCAGCCTTCCAAAATTGTGCAATGCTCATGGGAAATCCCATGGGTGTATTACTGCATCTAGGCAGTTTGCTAATAATACAACTAATAGTTAACATCCCTTTAACTTTTGTCTCAAATGGGTCTTCATCAAAACTGACATGCATGCAACTATTAATAGTAAATCATCATTTGCTTGACATACCACTACATGTGAATTAAATCTGATTTAATTCACTTGACCTCTCACTAGTACAACAATTATTTACAACTAGTTAAACTGATTTTAACTCAATTAATTGAGTTAATTGATTTCTCATGCATTAAACTAATACACTAAATGCAACTTGGACTCTAAAACAAATAGAATCACTCTACATGCCTCACCAACCACCCTCAACTCGAATTTCATGAGCTAATTGAGTCTATCACACTCAGTTAACTATTACAAGCGATTATGAGATAAAATTACAATTTATTGTCCAATTTAATTAAGGGAAAATTAAATTAGACACACATTTCTTGTTGAATTTTAAACATGCTCGAAATTCAACATAATTTTGGTGGCCCTTAGTTCACCACGTGGTAGCCCCTGGCTGGGCGAAGTGGCAACCTATGGTTGGCCACCAAATCAACCAATTAAAACACACCATTTCAAACCAATAAAAAAGTGCCACTTGGCACAATCCCATTTTCTGATGAAACCATTAACCGAGTCAACCTGCAAAGTCACCCTGCCACGAAGGCATGCCCAATAAGCTATGCGGATTTATGACTCGGATTTCCTGCATTTCTTTTTTAAATTTGTCTGTTTGACAAAGTGGACAGAACGTGTTTCTGGGAGCATACGATGTCGATTTTCCACGAAACAAGTTGCGTCATATTTAGAATGACGAGATCTATGCGGTTGTTCAGGTTCCACACCATTCCGACAGATTTCATTTTTGAGCATAATTTTAGCACTTAATCACTCCTCACTAGAAGATTTTGGACCCCAAAATACCACTTTCAATTGTTCAGCAGATGAGGGTACAGTTCCCTCACATTTCCAATCTCGATCAATTTGGGCTTAGAAGGATTTGTGCCTTTGAGCCCCACACAAAGGTAGTCTACACTCCTTCGTTTTGATTTCCTTGTTCTTCTGTCAAGAATGGTGTCTTGTTGAAGCTCATAAAGGTGTTCATGAGAAAAGTCTTCAATAGAAGGAATCTGAACCTGTTATCCTTTATCTTCAATCAAAGGAGGTTCATACAATCTCAAGTTCTCAACATTAACATCAGAGTAAATTTGCATGTATCAAGGAAAATCTAACTTGAAGGCATTGTTACACCATTTTTTGGTCATCTAACCTATTATCATTAAATGGACCCAAGTACACCATGTAAGACCAATTTTACCCAAAGTAAAATTGCATTCACTATGAAAATAACTTAGTAAACCACCTTTATTAAGTTGTTTATGGTCTAAACAGGAAACCCCATGAGGAAATATTAAATAAGTATACATTTGTTTGATTTTCCTCAAGGAATAATTAGTTAGACAGTAGTTTAATTAATATTCCTGGTTATATTTAACCCAAAACAAGGAAATTAATTAGATAAATCATTATTTATCTTATTATTTTCTAAGAATAGTTATTTAAACTTTATTTAAATAGTATTCTTTGTTAAATATGACTAAATCGCCCTTAAATAATTAAATAAATCATTATTTATTTGATTATTACTCAACCACATCCTTAAAACGATAAATAAATCATTTATTTATTTATTATTTACAAAGAAAGGGATTTGACCCAAGTCAAATTCCTTTTACCTCCAACAAATATAATAAATATTCCATAAAAGTTGGATCTTGATTTGGTTAATAATATTTTAATTATGCAACAATATCTAGACTAACTCAATATTTTGTTATAAATAGAAGAGTTTTCCCATTCATTTATCACCTTTTTTGCCTAAAGATCACTATGGATCTATACTTTTGGTCTGACTATTGATCCACCATCATAGTCATATTTTGCAACCATTTTTTGTCTGGGTTTTCTTCACCATCAAGAGAGAGGAACTAGATCTAAAGTGCTGAGGACTTTCAAGAACCCATCCCATTGAGGAGAACTAGGAATACCCTCCTGTGTTTTCCTCCCAGGTGCCCCTAATACAAAATTCATTCAACATATTATTATTTTGTCTATTGGATGCATGGAGTAAATCTTGTTTTTTCTACTATTTAATGTCTTATAATGCATAGATCTAGATTTTTTCAGCATTTATCTTGATCACCTAATTGCAGATCTGAAGATATTGGCAGTCATCTCTGTTGTTAGGGCTATTGTTTATGCACAGCTAAAGTAGTATTTTTTTGTATGCTTGGAATTAAGATTCATACTAACAACTGGCGACTCCACACGGGTTTACGATTACGACCGCTGTCATTTTTATGATCCTTGCATATCCAGCTGCTTCAAACCCTAGGATTTATCTTCAGCCCCTTGTCTTTTCTTTTCTTGATGTTGTTTTTAACCTATAAAACCCTAAAACAATAAAAATTCTAACTTCCGTGTGTTTTCGGACCTATTGCGCAAGTGACAGACATCAGCCACAGCTGAGACGATAATTTTTTCTGAAATCTGCCGCTGAGAGTGTCGGAAGTGCAGGTCACACTTTTCAGCCCAAAACCTACGACCTAGACCCTCAGGGCGCACCTTACAGCCCAAAAAGTGTGACCTCTACTGAAAACAGGTTAAAAACTGTGACCTGGACTTTTTGCAGGATTTTTTCTGAAAGTTTTCTGGGTTTGCTTGAGCCTCTGTTTAGGGCTGTTTGACCTCTGTCTCCGCCCGTTTTGGACCTGTACTTGTTCTATTTTTCTCAACTAAGTGGGAACCTAGCTCCCTAGGGCTTCAGTACCCTCCACTTCTTGTGGAAGATTTTTTGTTGTTGCAGGTTGTATGAAATTTCAGAGTCTTCAGCCATTTTTTCAGATCTGATACCTCACCTTCAGATCTTCTTCAGATCAGCTTGTTATCCATCCAAATCACCTCATTTAGCTTTGTTTGGGTTTTCCTCCAGGGTTCACTCTGCTTCCCTCCTGGAAATAGCCTTTCGCCACCTCTTTTTACAACAATTTTGCCTCTGATTTGTTGTTGTTTTTGCACCACTTTCCAGCAGATTTTGTCCTTTAGATCCCTGTCCCTCCTCACCTTAGATCTATTGGCTATTTTAGTGTGTTTTGATTAGTTTTTTACTCGCCTATAGACTATTTTTTGAGAGGCCCGCCTCCTTGGGTTTAGATTATTGCATTATTAGCTGTTTATTTTCTATTTTTACAGGCTTATATACTGTCATTTGCAGGTTTATTTGTAGCTATACATCACACTTTTTCTTTTTCTCTACAAACGTCTGGGTTTAAAAATTAAAATTTACACACTTCACACACACACCCTAAGCGAAAAAGGGCTTGGTTAACACCGCCAAGCAAAGACTCTAAAACATTGAAATCAATTGATCCTGCAACTCTATGCCCTTGTTTCGACATTGTAATCAGTTGATCCCGCACCTCCTTGCCCTTGTCGGTCTCTTTTTCCTTTGTGCTGTGTTTGTGTCGTCATCATTGCGCCACCAAGGCATTTATCCCGGAGACTTCTTGGCCTTCATTCTCAGTTTCTGGTAGGAAGACTTACTCCTCCGCGTAGGATTCGAGTTAGTCCTCCACCGAGTCTGCACTACGACTCTTCTTCTGGTCCTTTGGGTTCTCCTCCTCGTTCTGCCTTCGGTTCTCCCCCTGTCACCTTCACCATGTCTGATGTAGGACCTAATGCTGGTGGTAACCCCAACCCTCATGCTGGGAATACCACTAGTGGGACCGCAACGGACACTACCCCGGATGCGCCCTTGCTCCCCTTCATGGCAGGCCTCAGCCTCCCCGATTTCGACGAGTTGATAAACGAACCTATACACCATGACGCTAGTTGGCCTGCTATGCCAACGAAGCTCCCCTCCGAAATCCCAAAGTTTGAAGGCCTTGCTGGAGAAGATCCTACAAATCATGTTAGATCTTTCCACATGTAGTGTTCTTCTAACTCCATTACCGATGACTCTGTCTGTCTTCGGTTGTTCCAACGTACGCTTACAAGTGGTATGTTGATCAGGCCCCTTCCTCTCATACCACCTTTGCGACTATTGCCTAGGCTTTCTTGCCTTACTTCCAGCTTCCCCTTCGTTACGACACTGGTATCGAACTCTTGACTTCTTTCCGTCAATCGTCTACGACCCGCCTTTCCGATCATGTCTAGGAATGGCGGAGAATAAATAGCCTATGTTGAGCTCCTACCTTCGAAGACTGTGTCTACATGGACTGGTTCCTTAGATCTCTTTTTCCACCTATTGGAAAATATTTTGCATTACACTTTCATCAAATCGAAGAAGCCACTCTCCAAATTGCGTTAAAATATGACCTGATCTACGCTTAGTTGGGTTATGTTTATACCATTCTACCTGATCTTCCCAGACCTGGTGGTGCCAACGCACCAGGGGCATCTCACGCCGCTGACGGTATCATTGGAGCTCTCTTTAACTCGTATGCTCAACCTCCCATGGGCTATGGTTTTACTCAGGGGGGGCCAGCACCTCCTGCACTTTTCCCCCTCCTGGTAGCACGTATCTAGGATATGGCATGCCTCCTCTTTTTTCCCAACCTCCTTTTTACGACACTTCTACCAAACCTCCTTATTATCCATATCCACAGCCTGGTGCTCTAGCTCCTCCATCATTAGTGCCTCTTCCTCCCTTGCCTTCTAAAACCCCGCAACAGCAGCCACCGCCCCCTCAGGGGCAGGTGTATGAACATCAGGGCGCGACTAATCCTCCTCCCTCCAGAAATAAGAGGAAAGGCACTCAAAATCAGTCTGCTCCTGGTAACCCTGGACCTAATCAAGGTAATGGTCCTAACACTATGAACCAAAAACAAGGCACTCAACCCAAGCAAGACAGGCTTGTTCGCACGAAAAAGCCTTGTTATTGTTGTGGTGTTTATGTTCATTACACGCATGATTGTCCTCTTTTGCCACAAATGTGGCAGCTATGGGAGTCTCAAGCAACTTTGAGAGGATAGCAAGCCATCCCTTCCATTCCTCCCAGTCCTGCACTTAGTCAACCGGTTGTGCTTACCGATCCTTTCCCTCAGCAAGGATTCATGGCTACCCAAACACCTGAAGGTTAGGTGGCCACTCAACCTCTTCCATCTGGTACCTCCGATTACCAGATTCTCATGATGAACTTTTATCAACCGCCAACTATTGAAATCAATATTCAAACTCGGTCCTGTCAGTACAACAAGCCTCCCGCTACGTCTGTGCCCGAGCCGCCTCCTTCAGTCTCTACAGAGCCTCTTTCGACACCTAATGGCCCCTTGAATATCCCTCAGCCTAGGGCAAAGGTTCACACCAAGATCCCTAAGGGACCACTACACTGAAATGCTGCTTCTGGCAAAGCCGCCCATTCGTATAGCATAGTAGATGATCTGGCACAATCTCTTGTTGCCATTTCAACGCTAGAACTCCTCCAGTCGTGCCCTTCACAACAAAAAGCTCTACTATTTTCCGTGGGCGCTGTAGATCCTTCCAATGATAAATTGATTGTCTTTAATGTTGACCGGTCAGAGCATCCTCCTCTCCCAGCTTCCGTCGCTTCCCAAATCCCAGTCAAGATCTAGAACGCCAACGTTTCTCGGTGCATTATTGATGAGGGGGCATCCACCTGTGTGATGTCCGCTTCGGTTTCGAAACAACTCAGATCACCTGAGTTGGCTCCTTCCATGATCACTCTCTGAGTGTGGGATGGCCATGCCTCCCAGCCCATTGGCTTATTTCGCAATTTTCCTATTACTCTTGCGGGCAAGACTGTTTGCGTTGACGTAGAAGTCATAGATTCCCCCTTAGATTAAAACATTCTATTGTGTCGTAGCTACACTTATATGATGTTTGCTGTCCCTTCTACGGTCCATCGCAAGATGTCCTTCCCTCATGACGAAAAGATAGTCACCATTGACCAGTTGACATATTACGAACCGAAGTCTTAGGCCTCCCCTGAGTCCACTATCTCCTCGGTGGCCAATAAGAAAACCGTCGATCCTTTGACCAGTGTCTCACCCGGAGTCTACAAAGATTCATCCTTGCTTGGTACTTTCCCTAGTCTTCCTCCTCCTGGCTCTGATCCCAGCTCATCGAATGTTTGCATGATGCAATCGTCTCGAGCTGCCCTCAAGCAGTCCGCCTTGGCTAGTCAGCAGCCTCCTCGCCCTCCGCAACCTTCTCCTAGCACTTCGATTTAGCCTTCTAGACCTCCTCCTTTTGGCCTTTCATCTGGTACTCATGAGCCTCCTTACCCTCCTAGAATGGTTCCTCTAGGCCTTAACCATTTGGGAGCCGTCCCGCTTGGCCATTACCCCTCCGGTCAGATACCTTTCCTAGCTCCCCCACCAGGATTCTATACGGCACCTGTCATGGCCACCCTCTCTCTCCCTAACTTGACCCTTGGGATTCCCGTATAGTACCTCGATCCTCTAGCCTCCACCCCACCAAGTCAACCTAAACCTTATCTTGCTTTGACCCCGGTTCAACCGGTCCGCCTGACTTATTTCGTTGTCATAGTGCCTCAGCCACCTCAACATGAACCACCTCCTGTTGTGACCACTTCAGGTAAGAAAGGCAAAGCTCGCAAAAGGGCCTCAAAGGACAAGGTTGCCCCGACTGACCCTGCACCTCCTTCGCCTCCAAAGCCATGTGCTTTGTGTGATGTCATCGGTCATGCCACCCATACCTGTCCTGAGTTTCCCCGCATCAAGCCCATGGTTAAAGTCGCGTTCCCTGAGTCTATGGTCCCTGAAACCTCTCCTTATTCATCGACTGTAGCCAAGAACAACAAGACTATTCACACCAACCAACCTTGTGCATTGTGTGATCTCCATGGCCATTACTCTCATCATTATTCCTGCCTTATGCATTACTGTGCCTCTTTAGAGGTAGTTCGGGAGTATGAGATTGAGCAGAACCAATTCGCTTCTCCTGTACTTACACAGTATGTTGCACGCTAGACTGAGGAGTTACCCGCTCCTATTGACATTCCCCCTCCTAATGTCAAGATGACGGAGCATGCGGCCACCATCCTCTACCTATCATCATCCATGAGACCCTCGGAAGAAGCTCCCTTTGAATCTTCTCCTGTTGTTTCGCTTGACTTCCCTTCAACGATCACCCTGGGCTCAACATCAGTGGATCCTTTATCTTATTGTTCTTACGTCATCCCCTGTTACGATGCGCATGTGAGCCTTTCTTCTCATTATGATGAGTCAGGTAGCTTCGCCGTGTCACGTGGTCTCTCTTCTTCCAGTCATTTTGCCTTCTTTTGTGACGATGACATCATGGAAGCCAAGTCCACCCCTGACTTCATCTTTCCCGCCCATAAATGGGATGCCATCATCTGTACCTTTGGTGACTTACGTGGCCTGAGCTCAAGCTACACCTCTGGTAGCCCCTACACTCCCCCTCACCGGTGACATGTGAGTAGTGGAAATCCTACCTAGATCGCTCCCTTCCATGGAGTGCGTTCGATTTCTACTTTGCGCTCAAGTTTCCATCATTGTTCTTCATCCTCCCATTTATTGTCTTACGGCACCTTTTAGATGGACCCCCCATCCACACCTTATATCGATTTTACCGATGGTGCAAGTCGCTACTCCCAGAATCTAGCCTCACTAGGTTGGGCCATTTTTACCCCCTTGCATTCGCTTGTTCTCTCGAATGGTGTATGAATTGGTACTGCTACCAATAATCAGGCCGAATATGATGCAGTGCGGGGTTTATTAGCCGATGCCCTTTCACATCACATCCTCCACCTTCATGTTCGTTTAGATTCCCTGCTTCTTGTCATGCAATTGAATGGTGTCTATCGTGTGCATAATCCTATCCTTTTAAGAAGATATTTACGAGTGAAGCTTTTGATGCGTGAATTTGAAATCATTACTTTCAGTCATGTACCTAGAGCACAAAATCACTATGTAGATAGCATTTCAAACCATATTCTATATTGGCATTTAGCACACGCATTTAACACAAGACAATAACATAAAAATATCAAAATGATGCATATCCATAATATGTGTCGTATAAAATGTTTAGAGTCCACCAACTCTAATACATATGACATGCCCATAGCATGTTACAAAAACTCAAAACTAGGGGCACCACTTGCCCCTACACACTAATCACTATTTGGAGGATCCCGAGCCAATGGCTCTGCTCCCGCAGCTCGTAGATCACGCATACCCTGTCCGGCCATCGCCATGCGCCGCATGACCCCTCACCACTCAGAGGGTAGACCGATACATGGCTCTATGTACTGGTCATCTAAGTCTTGCTAGCTGCACTATGAAACACCAGTCAGAAGCCTCTCATGTCTATGACGTATATCCTCCAGGAGCGCTGCCGCATCCTCATTTTACTGTGCCCTTGATCCACTAGATCCTGCGATCCCCGATACTGCAGGTCGTCCCATGTACTTGGCCGGTTTTACCGGTGCTGTATCTGCATACCAAAAGTAAAAGACTCAGTACCACATACAATATTCTAGAACTTTACATGCACATAAAATATTAGAAATTTGTCACTTACCATTAGGTCCCCATATTCGACCAGGCGACAATGGCAGCTCCAGGTCCCCACAATAACTCATCCCACTATAGGGATAGTCGTCTATATACATCGACATCTGATCCAAATGAACAAAGAAATTAGGACAGAACACCCATCCAACTGCTCCACCTCCTCCTCTACACAGTAGTCACCCCCACCGGTGCATCCTAGGCTCTCTCGGGCCCCCATCTTGGAGCTGTATGCGAGGTCGAAGTGTCGGGATCTTCTCAAAGAAGAACAAGCACAAAACCGTACCATATGCACAGTCATGGTTCACTTGCCACTTGCATAACAACAACTATCGTTTCAACGACAACAACATCATCTGGGCCCACCCATAGTAGGTACCACTCAAAACACTCTCCATAAGCATCATTTTCCCCCCAGTGATGTGATGGAGTGCCTAGTTGCCCAGAATCCGTAGCACTACTGCGGCCACAGCACGGGTCTCTAACCTCTTCAAGTCCCTAAGGGGTATTCGAGTCCCCTTGACTAGGAAACCTAGTCGACAATGGTGCTCTACAAACTCTATGATATTCCGCCCCCGTGGTAATACTGGCTGAGTATTCCCTACCATCCCAAGTGGTGGGAGACCAGTCAGGAAATATATATCCTGGACCTTCAACTCGATTCGGTGCCCCTGCACTATAAAGACCTCATGGTCTGGGTCCCAATAGCTGACAATCCGGGCCAATAAGAGCTCTCCAGCTCTCATCAAAGGGTTCTCCACAAACTTCAGAACCCCAAACCTGGCCAATGCCCTGCGGACACCCTGATCCTCCCGGATCTCTGACCGTAATGTATTAGTTCTCTTTCTCTCCAGTTGATCAGTAATTCTGCCATATCTGCAGAAAACCATCATATTTTTTAGAATATAGATAGGAAAGATTGTATCTCTTCATAAAAACCCAGTACTCAGCCAAAAAACAACACCAGAAAACCTCTCCCTAATAGGTTACACTTTTCAGGCCCAAACCTGGGACAGGTCGTAGTTTTTTGCTCAAAACCTGCTACCCAGGTCGCACTTTTTGCCCCAAAAAGTGCGACCCGGCCGTGAGGAGGAGTAGGGGTCTGTTCCTGAGCCCTGGGGACCTAATATGAACTTTTAATCCACTGAAAAGAAAGAGTAGGGTTAGGCCTCTTACTTGCAACTGACGGATCTCGATTCCAACGGTCGGTTTGTCCGCTACGATCGCCGCAAGATTTAGGGCCTTCTCTCCTCTCTACATCACCACAACTCCACATGCAAATGAGTGAATTTGGAGGGAAAATGTCTTATTAAAAGAGAACCCCCATTTTCTCTTTTGCCCACTGTGACCCAACCGTATCTCCATTTACCAAACTGTCTGTACCATTGGAAAGCTCTCACCAAGCCCTAAAATGGGTATCTATTAGTTTTTAGTGATTTGATACTTCACTAGGACAAATTTTTTCCAAGAAGCACCACTTCACCCCTCCTCAAAATCGAATTTCTTCACTTGCAACACTTGTATTGAGGGGCACCACTTTTCCCCCATACTTGTCCATGCTCGTGTCGATTTTCGTCGTGAGTTACCATCTTGTACTCATGTTTTCATGGTCCCCATTAGACCTTTTTTTGTGTGGCAGCACCATCGAGTCACCCTTGTTTAGAGCATTCGAGTTGAGTCATCATTGCAGTCATGGAGTCTATCCTGAGTCCCTTTGAATCCTGTTATAGTCATCCATCCTTCAGTGATTGGTCCCTCTCTTGTGTTGCACATTATGGCCTTCAGTCCCACTGTCCCCTATCCCTCATGATATTGTGTCAGTCACTGCCAGGTCATCCATGCCCTTTATGCTCTAACAAGGGAAGTTGTCCGTTCGCTACTCAATACCCCCCATTCCATCATCATCATTGGTGTTAGTCTGTCAGTCGCTCTACTATTTTCTCTCGTGCCTTAGTTGAGGATCCATTATTGCCTCACCTATGGCGGACCTCCTTCTGTCAACATCAACTCATTTGTTCCAGAAGACAGGTCTAGAGGGCGTTGTACCTTGGTTCCAGATTCCACTATTGTTCGGTGCCTCGAATCAGGCAAAGGGACTCCTTATTTCCCTTTGACTTGATTTCTTCTCAGCTCCAGCTCCTTTCAGAATGATCAAGATCCATATACTTGATGGTTCAGTTATGCAGCAGTTGATATCGGTGATTCTCGGGTGTGTGTGAGATGTCTCAGCCCTCATGAGGGGGTGGCCCTACAGGTAGCCCCCCACATACCCAGATGACCTCTTCATCACAACCTTTGACGCAGCTCCATACATTTGATGATGTCGGCCTTAGCCGCTTGCATCGCCTTTTTGTTTGCATATATCAATCAAATTTTCAGAGCCCTTTCCTATTTTCAGGGGCATCTAGGTTGCATTTATATCTCATGTACTCAGATATTATTGTACAAGTCTTGGCTGTTATCCCAGGCACAATATTTATGTGAGATTCAATATTTTTTTGTTTATCTGGCTCATGTTTATGCCAACATGTATTATATTGGCCAGTTCCGTGGTTTACAGGATGCCTTATTGTTTGTAGTTTTCCTCGGCGAGCATAGGTATGCCTCCCTCGCCGCCTATAGCATAGGTACTTACTCATCAAAGAGACTTGTCACACCTGTAAGTCTCGCCTCCTCAGGGTCTAGTTCTTTCAGCACTTTGGTCTACCTTATACTTCTCTCTCTTTGACTTCTCGTTCAATGTCTAGTGATTGAGTTATTACAACGTACTTCGGTCATACGATTAGCTCCTAATGCTCGCACGATGGGGGGCAATCTGTTACACCATTTTTTGGTCATCTAACCTATTATCATTAGATGGACCCAAGTACACCATGTAAGACCAATTTTACCCTAAGTAAAATTGCTTTCACTATAAAAATAACTTAGTAAACCACCTTTATTAAGTTGTTTATGGTCTAAACAGGAAACCCCATGAGGAAATATTAAATAAATCTACATTTGTTTGATTTTCCTCAAGGAATAATTAGTTAAACAACAGTTTAATTAATATTCCTGGTTATATTTAACCCAAAACAAGGAAATTAATTAGATAAATAATTATTTATCTTATTATTTTCTAAGAATAATTATTTAAACCTTATTTAAATAATATTCTTTGTTAAATATGACTAAATCACCCTTAAATAATTAAATAAATCATTATTTATTTTATTATTACTCAACCACATCCTTAAAATGATAAATAAATCATTTGTTTATTTATTATTTACAAATAAAGGGATTTGACCCAAGTCAAATTCCTTTTCCCTCCAACAAATATAATAAAATATTCCATAAAAGTTGGATCTTGATTTGGTTAATAATATTTTAATTATGTGCCAATATCTAGAATAACTCAATATTTTGTTATAAATAGAAGGGTTTTCCCATTCATTTATCACCTTTTTTGCCTAAAGATCACTATGGATCTATACTTTTGGTCTGACTATTGATCCACCATCATAGTCATATTTTGCAACCATTTTTTGTCTGGGTTTTCTTCACCATCAAGAGAGAGGAACTAGATCTAAAGTGCTGAGGACTTTCAAGAACCCATCCCATTGAGGAGAACTAGGAATACCCTCCTGTGTTTTCCTCCCAGGTGCCCCTAATACAAAATTCATTCAACATATTATTCTTTTGTCTATTGGATGCATGGAGTAAATCTTGTTTTTTCTACTGTTTAATGTCTTCTAATGCATATATCTATATTTTTGCAGCATTTATCTTGATCGCCTAACTGGAGATATGAAGATATTGGCAGTCATCTTTGTTGTTAGGGTTGTTGGTTATGCATAGATAAAGTGGTCTTTTTTCGTATGCTTGGAATTAAGATTCATACTAACAGGCATTATCACCAATCTTTTCCAAAATTCTGAAAGGACCATAACGGATTGGTTTCAGTTTTTTACCTTCCTCTTGAAGCCTCTCTTTTCTAATGTGAATCCAAAATTCGTCACCAACTTGGAACTAATTGTGATATACACAATGATTTTGGTGCCTTGCTTTGTACTTTCTTTGGCTCTTCTCAAGCTGATCTTGAATTGGTTGATGTATCAATTGGATTTGTTCTATGAACTTCTTGGCTTTGTCTATGTCTCTATGGCCACAATAGCAACATCCTTCCCAAAAATGAAATCCAATGGCGATCGAGGAAAGTATCAAAGACATGCCTCAAATGGCAATGTTTGTGTAGAGGAGTGTTTTGTAAGGTTGTAAGAATTTTGAATGTAGTGCAAGTTTTCATCCCACAACTTAGGATGATTGCTTTAGTATCCTCGAATAAGATGTATAACTATTCAATTTAACACCTCAGTTTGACCATCTGTTTTTGGATGAAAGGTTGTACTCTTGTTCAACTTGGTATCCATCAAGTCCCACAAACTTGACCAAAAATTCTCAACAAATCGAGAATCTCGATCACTAACAATGGATGTGGGCTATCCAAAATGAACTGAAACATGATGAAATAATAAGTGAGTTGTTTTTTCAGTTGTGATTTTATTTTTACATGGCATTAATTTACACATCTTGCTGAACCTATCCAGAACTACATACAAATAATAATGACCTTTTCTTGACAATGGAAGACCTCCTAAAAAATCCATAGAAACACTCTCCCATGGACGCGAAGGTACATGAAGTGGTGGGTACAATCCTAACTTCCTATTTCTAGGCTTACTGATTGCACATAATGAAAAACCTTTAATGAAACATGACACACTTTCATGCATATGAGGCCAATAACAATACCTCTGAAGATGTGCGACTGTTTTTCTTACACCGAAATTTCCAGCAATAAGAGAAGTGTGTGCTTCCCTTATGACATTCACTCTCTCCCCCTGTGGAATACAAAGCTTTCCCAAATGATACAACAAGTTATTACGTACATGGTAATCCAATTCCTCTAGTTGGTTGCCTTGACTCAAGTTTGCATAAACATCTTGAAAATCATTATCAAATGCATATTTCTCAACATAACTTTCATGAAAAATAGAATTATACTTGAGTAAAGTAGTTGCACTAACAATAAGCCTAGAAAGCATATCATCAACCTTGTTGTAAATACCTTTCTTATACCTAATGACCAAGTGGAATTGAAGTAAGAAACCCATCCATTGAAAGTGCCTTGACTGCTGTAGCTTATTTTACGATTGCAAGTATTGCAATGGTTGGTGTTCGGTGTGTATGAAGGTTTCCTTTCCCATCAAGTAGTATTTCCACTTTTTCACACTTTTAACCAATGCATAAAGCTCCTTGTCATAAGTAGGATAGTTAATCACTACACCATTGAATGTTTCTGAATGAAATGAAATGGGCTTACCATGTCGCATAAGGATTGCGCCCATGACATAGTCGCTTGCATCAGTTTGAATCTCAAAGGGATGTCTCAATTCTAGTAGTACAAGTATGATCTTCTCTTTCAAAGCTTCGAATGATTTTTTCTACTTTCCTCCCCATTGGAAGAACTTTTTCACACTAGTCAATGCATGTAAAGGAGCTGTGATAAAAGAGAAGTTAGCAATAAAATTCCTCCAATATTGGGTTGTTCCTAAAAAAATTCATATCTCAGTGACTGTCTTGGGCATTGTCCAATTCACAATGAACTCAACCTTAGAGGGGTATATCCTCAACTCACCTCCTCCAACAATATGCCCCAAGTACACCAAATAATTTTTACAAAACTCACATTTTGACATCTTTAAAAACAAGTGTTCTTTCCTTAAGACATAAAGTACTTTTCTTACATTCATGACATGTTCATCAAGTGATTTACTGAAAATTAAGATATTATCTAAGTAGATGATGAAAAAATCATCAAGAAATGGCCTCAAAACTTCATTCATCACACACATAAAGGTAGCAGAAGCATTACATAAACCAAAAGGCATAACAAGCCATTCAAATAAACCTTGCTTTGTTTTGAATGTCGTCTGCCAAATGTCACCTTCAACAATTCTAATTTTATGGTAGCCACTCCTTAAGTCCGATTTAGTAAAATACTTTTCATATTTCAATTTATCAAGTAAATCATCTATTATAGGAAATGGATAATGGTCCTTTACCTTTATTTTTTTCAATGCACATAAATATACACACATGCACCATGTTCCACCTTCTTTGGCACCAACACAATAGGTGACCCGCATGGCGAAGTACTTGATCGAATGATCCCTTTGTCCAAAAAATCTTGAATTTTATTTTTGATTTCAACACTCTCCATCACCGACATCCTATACATTCCAATGTTAGGAAGAGGACAATCTTGCTGCAACTGTATTTCATGCTGGATTTCCATCTTGGGAGGCAATCCCTTTGGCTCCTGAAACATCTCATTATTTTGATTAACCACTTCAATAAAATCAGATTTCAACTTTGGATCACAACCTTGAAATGCTTCATATTTGACATCATTCTTTGGTTTAATCATAAGAAGCACACAATTCTTGCTTGAATTCAATAGTCTTTTCATTTTCCCTACATTAACTAATGAAAGTTTTAGTTTCTTGTGATGAGCTCTCACAATATAATCCACACCATTTTTGAAAAAGTGGTACTTGTTTTCATGGTGATAGAATATGGCTTTTCTATCATAGAGGAAAGGACTTCCCAAAACAATTCCTAAAATATCAAGCGGTACAACATCTAATTCAACTTCGTCAATGAAGTTTGTTGTGATTGCAAACCGAAGAATGCACTTTATTGTAACCTACAAATTTTTGTTATTTCATATCCAACCCAATGGATGAGGAATGGTTTCAAGATTAAGTTTCTTGACTAAGTCTTCAAATAACAATTTGGCTTGAGAACCACTATCAAATAGTGTGTCGATTTTCATTAGAGGAAATTTAAGCCGAAAAATTCCATGAAATTTTCATGTAATTTCCATGTCATAATATGTAAACCAATCAAAATCCTTTAAATTTAAAAAGAGGTACATGTAAACATTTTGGAGGTAAAAGAAGAAAAACTACTTTTTAAATTGTATTTTTGGCTTATCTCCTTATAGGTTTACTCAAATTTCAAGTGTAGACACTCATTGGATGCGAAATTAAATTACACATCCAATGAGTACCCATTATGCATACTTTTGAGAAGACCCACATTGATAAAAATTGCAGATACATTAAATTTTTTTTTATCAATGTGGGTCTTCTCAAAAGTATGCATAATGGGAACTCGTTGTATGTGGAATTTAATTCCGTATCCAATGAGTGTCTACACTTGAGATTTGAGTAAACCTATAAGGAGATAAGACAAAAAAAAACAATTAAAAAAGTAGTTTTCCTCTTTTCCCTCCAAAATTTATAACTCTTATTTTATTATTTTTCCTTATGAGGCCACTTTTAGGCTGAAATTTCCTCTAATGTGTATGTTTTGAAATATCCCTCACATGAAATAATTCAATCCTTGTTTCTTCATTTGGAGTACTAGTGTGACAATTTGATGAACTAGTGCTAGCAATGGATTCTTTTCCTTTAATACCTATGGATGTAATTTTAGTTTCATCACCCGAGTCAGATCCCAAATCTTGTTGAATGGTTACATCTATTTTTTGTTTTCTCTTGTTGTTTAATTTCTTGGGCCTCATCTCTGGATGAAGCTTCCAATGATGGTATTCATAGTGACCCTTTTTGGAACAATGTTTGCATGTCATTTTCTCTCCTTCCTTTTTAATGGATGAATTTTGATGTCCCTTTCCTTCCTCTCCACCCTTAAATTGTTTACCCTCTTCTGGAATGTTTTTCCTTCTTGCCTCAAGGTGAGTGGCTTGCACACAAACCTCATCTAGACTAGTGGGATTGAACATAAGGATAGTATGCCTTAGGTAGCTATGTAAACCCCCTATATACTTCAACAACGTGTCTTGTGAATGAAAATCAATGCCTAAAATAAGAGCTCTTTTTCTAAATTCTTGGGTGTAATCTTGCACACTTTGACCTTTAAGTTGTCTAAAGTTTTGCCAATTAATGATGAATTTTTGCATATATACTAGAGGGT
The DNA here is from genome assembly GCA_034641835.2 of Pinus albicaulis. Classification (NCBI taxonomy): domain Eukaryota; kingdom Viridiplantae; phylum Streptophyta; class Pinopsida; order Pinales; family Pinaceae; genus Pinus; species Pinus albicaulis. The sequence continues at coordinate 807,859,393 of CM076582.1, read as the reverse complement.
AAAATTGTCTTTTAATTGCAGCAATGAAATTAGACCAAGGGAGTGAGATCTTACCATGATTTTTAATCTTATCTTATGTCTTGGCTTCCCACCATACTAGTGCTGCACCCTCCAGTCTGAAGAAAGCTCGCTGAATCTTTGTATCACCATCTTGAAGGTTTTGAATTCTATAGAAGACCTCCAATTGACAAACCCAATTTTCAAGCTTCTTTGCATTCACTTCACCATTATACATAGGCAACTCAAATTCAATATCATTTTTTAACAAGGGTTGTTTACCAATTCATTTTGAGGTAGGTTGATGAGTATCAGTAAGGGTTATAGTAGTGGAAGAGGATGAAGATGAAGGTGAATATGGTGGTGAGGATGATTGTGGAGTAGACGGTGGCTTATCACCATTTCCAATACCTACTCCTCCTGGATAACCATCTACTCTTGGAGACCTGGAGCTTTCACCCTGCAACCTTATGTTCCTCTCTTCATAGATGAATTTCACCATCTATGTCATCTAAAATAAATCCTTCCTAAAAGCCTTCTCATCCTTTGTCATGTTATCATTTTCCCCTTCATGAGATAAGATTACTAAAGCCTCAGGTACAACAGGAGGCGAATATTTTGGTGGCCCTCCTTCTCCTTGCTCCAACTAGAGAACCTACACCCACAAGCTTTCCTTCTTCTCTCTTGAGCTTCAACCTTGTAAGCATTTAAACACTTGAAAATTAATTAAATCCTCCTTGCATAATTAAATATAGTGCTCTAATACCAGCTTGATCTAAATGGGAATATTATTGTTTGTTTTGCTAAGTTCCAATTCAGAATATAAACAAAGTGCTTGAGAGTTATGTGGTAAATTGCAAGTTTTTCATGAGTTTTTTTGTTTTTATTTGAATTTCTTGAGAAAATTAACACAAAAAAAAACACCGAACAACAACATCTAACATACATGAGAATCACCATAACAAGTAACACAAAAACACATGATGAAGGATTTCACCCTGCCTGGGCTACGTCTCCTTGGTCCAGCTTCCAATGGTTTGGCCCTCTTCTATTATGCTCAAAAGTATGATTACATATGTTTAAAATACTTAAATAATTCTGAAACTTGTTCCATCAGCTCCAGAATGCCCAAAAATTCCTGTGTAGCCTCTTTCTACATAGGATTTGGTAAAAAAATGAGTAAGTTATGACTTCCCCAAGTTTTTGCACTATTCGCTCCACATTTTCCACAAATTTTGGCACCATCCTACAAATCCTACAAATCCGCCCGGAATTCAGCTAACTAAGCCCCAATTTTCCCAAAAATTGGGGGAAATTGTTGCTGCGCTAATTTTCCCAATAAGGCCTTAATGCCCAATTTCTAACCATATCATATGGTTAATAAAATATTTTTTTATATAAAAAATAACATCGTGGTTTTTGTGCCAACTGTCAGCATTAGCCCTTAGTGTGGACACATGGCGAGTTGGCATTTATTGCTAACGATTAATGGTTAATGACCGTTGGGGGGCGGCGCGGGGCTAGCCTCCCTCCCATGGTCCCGCCTCCGTCGGTGAATAGGGCTAGGGATAGACCCTCGCCCCCTCCTCCCATTGCACAATACACATGACATTAAAACAAAGCAACATACACTATATATTAAGGAACAAAGGCATGGTGTAGTGGTAAAGACTTGGTGCCCAGACTTGGAGGTCACAAGTTCGACCCTTGCCCGCTCCGTTTGGACTTCAACATAATTTTGGTGGCCCTTGGGTGGGCCCACATGGTAGCCTATGGTTTTCCACCAAATCAACCAATTAAAACACACCATTTCAAACCAATAACAAAGTGCCACTTGGAATGATCCCATTCACCGATGAAAACCATTGACTAAGTCAACCTGCACAGTCACCCTACCACGTAGGCATTCCCAGTCAACTGTACGGACTGCTGACTGGGTTGTATTGCATTTTTTTTAATGTGCCCATTTGTCAAAGTGGATATAACGTGTTTCTGGGAGCATACGGTGTTGGTTTCTACGAAACTAGTTGCGCCAGATTCAGAAGGATGAGATATACCCAGTGGTTTAGGTTCCACACCGTTCTAACAACTTTTATTTTTGAGCACCTGATCAGTCTGGAATGACGTCGACATGCGAAAACGTGAGTCAGAATTCACCCATATCGCACACGTGGAACTCCAGCTCAGGGGGAATATTTTTGTGCTCATCTGTTACTAGAGTGTGCTCATCCGATACTAGACTGTAAAAATAGTAAAAATCTCAAACTGGAAATTTGCGCCTTGGTTTTCATGAAAATGAAAAAATATCTTTCCAAACAGCTAAATAGGTTTCGAGTAAACATAGCCAGTTACAAAGCCCATAAATGGTTTCTAAAAATTTGCAAAGGATAGAGATATATTGAAGTGTCTTTGACCCAAATTTGTAATTTCCACATAAAAACCCAAATTTTTGATATTTCATTCTAAAATTTATAAAAATGGTTTTAACCAAAATATGAGTTGTGGGAATTTGGTTTTATCCATTCATCCATGGATTTCATTTATAAATAAGCCTCATAGGGTTGTGAGAAGAGAGAATTCTGTCATTATAATCATTCTTTTGTAATGGAGGGGGAAGAGAGTTATGATTTCATTGTTGTAATTTTAGCTTAGTTTTCAATATATGGAAGGTGATTGATTCCAGATTTGTGGTGCATCCTTGGAGTTCATTTCAAGTGTCTCTAGTAGAATTTTCTAGCTTGGGAGGGCCACTCAAGATTGGTAATATGTTTCTCATTGTGTTTTTAATTTAAATTTATTATTTGCTCTATTTGCATGCATCTAGTATCATAGATTTCATTGCAAACTCTATTTCTCGGGTTGTATGTTAGAATTATTTTTTTCTATTTTGAAGAACATGAGAGGTTAAGACAACAGATCTCACCAATCACATGCATGTGCCATTAAGTGAATACTCTTGTGATATCTAGCATTTCCTGTAGTTTTTTTTATTTAGTTTAATTTTATTTTCTCATAGTTTAGCTAACCGTTACAAGAATCCATTGAAGGACATAAAAACTTAAGATTCTCACAATTGATCACACATGAAAGAATGTGATCTAGCACAAGTTATTTATGTGTCCCAATGATGAATCCTTAGTGGTAATTTCTTGTAGTTTGATTTAATTTTCTCATATTGTCGCCAACTTTAGATTAGGCTAGACTAGGCTCCAATCCTACATTTCCTATGCTTGCACCTCTAATTCTATGACTCTGTGGTTGAAAATTCAATGTTGGGAATTAATAGTGTATATATTTAGTCCCACAATTATGTGATGTTTTAAAGGGAAGAATTTGGCTTACTCAAGAATAAATAAAGAATTTGGACTTTCTCTAGATAAAATAATGATTAACATCCAGTATAATCTCTGGAAGAAAATTTTCTAACTTGGTAATCAAGTTTGATCCTGGGGAAAATTCATATGGAGATGGACCATGAGAATGTTGGTTGGATGAGAAGGTCATCATGGTGAGGTAATTCTAATTTAATTATTGTTGGTTATATGGTTAAGATATTATTTTTCTGCCCGAAAGAATGTTGCAGGAATACATGATGATAGTTGAGGCAAGTTCAACTGTATGAATATAAATGTATGAATAATGTTGAGGCATGCTCAATATCTAGTACCTGGAAATTGTGAAGACAATATTGAAAAGTAGAAATGTAAGAAGATAACATGAAGGTCAAAGGAGATCATTTCATGAGGAAGTTATGATCAACGCGAATTTTGTAAAGGATCAATACAATGCCTTCATTTATGATGTTGAAGATGAAAGTGATGAGAAAGAAAAATGACCTGGATCATGTCACAAGATTGAAGAGTGAAGATGGCTCCATGATACCTTGAAATGAAACAATCTCAATACAAAGATATGATGAGAAAAGAGGGAGTCAGGCATCTATGTAAAATTGGTAGCTTATACTCTTATGTATACAAGCTATAATGCTTTTGGTGTTGACTTCCCAAATAGAAAGTAAGTCTAGAATGTCCTTTAGATTTGAGAGGGAGAAAAGGAGTCTCCTTGAATAGGAGCAAGGATCTATTCCTTAGTTAAGAAGGAATAGGGATATGCTCTCTCATTGAGAGGGAGTGATGTTGGGCATCACATGTGCATTCTCTTCTTCAGGTAATGAAGAAAGAATGGTGAAGGATTGGATAAGAATTTGCGGTTTCCTTGAGGATATAGAATCTATGAAAGGAAAGTTACTGACACTCCTAGAGGATGGGACTAGTATCTAAGAAAAGAGTGGTCAAATAGGACCAATATTATTTGAGTACTCATGATTGAAGATCCAAGATAATAATAGTCCTGAAAGGACATACATTGTGAACATCTAGATGGGGTATGTGCCTTATAGAGGTAGTGCATTAACACACATAAATCCTCCCAACATAATGCTCTTAAATGAAGTAGAGATTGTCTAGTTAGGGCTCAGAGACAATGATGGACATAATAATGATGCTTACAGTTGGATTATCAATTAGACTCTTCATATGAGAACTCTTATATTTGAGAATGATGTTGTACTAGTTGTATAATTATGAACACCTCCCTAGTCAAGAGGGAGCGTTGAAAATGTAACTAGTTTTGATCTTCATAATTGTTGTTGTACTCATTTTAATATGTATCCTATGAACAAAAAAAAAGGAAAAAGGAAAAATTATTATTATTAAATCATGGGTTTCATGCTTCTTATTCATGGTCTTCTAGGTAAAATCATGTTCTTCATGCTTCTTATTAATGGTCTTCTAGGTAAAAGCATGTTATTCATGATTCTAGGATTTGTTAGGTCTTAGGATTTATTATCAAGAATCAAAGGAGTCAACATAATATTTATAAGACCCTTCCATGCAAAGTGTAATTGGGAAAAGAATAATTTTTTAGTATAGAATATCCTAGAAACTCCAAAAGTACGAGTCGGCCATGGCAGCTTCAAATCGGCCTAAAGGAGGGAATTCAACCCCTTGGAAAGGCTGTATAAAGGAGCAATTCGACCTCATTTGTGACTCACTCACTCACAAGTTCGATCTCAAGAAGGAAGTCCTATATGTATTTGGGAAGCAGAAGAAGAAGAGAGTGAAGTTGTAGAAGAAGAAAGGAAGGACTAAAAAATCATTTTTGGGCTTAATATCTCTCACACTTTCGAAGGATTAGGGTTTCCGAAACTTCCAAGAAGGGACGAAATTGTAGGTCTGAGTTGCAATAAAATGAAGTGCAATATCTTGTTGTTGGAAGGAAGAATACTCTATCTTTACCTCATTGACATTGGGAGGAGTTGTCTTTCTCTAGGAAGGTCTCAAAAATAAATTGAACTAATGTTTATGTAACAACAAGAAGGGAAGAATTGTAGGACGAAAATTCCAGGTTGAGTTGTAGTATTGAAGCTGGCAGGTTGAAATTGCAATTTAAAGTTGGTAGGTGCAGAAGCAAAGGAAGGACTTGTTGGAGGTATGAATTGGTACTTGGAGGAGGACTTGGTATAGGGTTTGGGTCTTTGTTGTCTCATTGGAAGAAAATTCTATAAGAAGAGAATATTTTTCTAGGTTTCCCCTTGGAGAGGTTTTTCCTTGGCTAAGAGCCTAATTTTTGTGTCATCTATTTTTTCTATTTATGTTTTTGATATTTGATTGATGAAAAGATCTAAATAAATAACACAAGAAGACTAACTAAGTTCACAAGCAAGTATTAAGGTTAAGGAAAATTGATTTAATAAGATGCCACTTTAAATTTTCCAACAACCCCCTCCATGCATTATATGTGTGGAGGTCATCAATTGTCTTAATGGTGCACCTGATATCGGTATGCTTTCTCTCCATCCTTAAATCATTTAGAAATACCATGAATTTTTTGAATGGTAATCATGGACCACAGGAGGACTCTTAAGGCATCCATGTGAGCCTAGGTTCTGGAATTGTTGATGGTAACCTGTAAGTGTGGGAGTCTATAGTGGAAAATATAGTGGAAAAAGTTTATCACATTTTATCTAACAATTATTTCTCTCAAAAGAAGAATATTTTTTGTCTTTGGAAGCATAAGGAAATGGTTCTTGCTCGGAGTGTTAGGGTCCTATATTTCATAGGATCTCAAGGTGACTAATTTATTCTATCTGTAAAATTTATTTCGTAAAATGATTTCCAATCTGCAAATAATTTTCAAAAAAAGAAGAAGGAAATAGCATAGAAAATCGAAAGGGGGTATATGTTATAAATAAAAAAATATAAGATGTGAACCCCATCAAAAAGAAGAAAAAAAATAAATTCTGAAAGTGCTGCATATCCAAATGCCACTACTCCTAGTTTAGCTTATTTCTGAAAATAAATTATGTGAAACTTGTTTAAAATGCCACAATAGTTCAATAAAATTCAATCATATAGTTTAAGCATGATTGAATTAGGTTTAAATTTCTTTTCAATAGGCAGGGAAAAATAATTTGTCAAATTGTTTAATCTTGACAGATTAATTAGTTAGGTAGAAAATAAAATTGGTTCAATAGTTTAATCTGAACCAAGGGAGATGTTGTAACATCATTTGTTTTTGATAAGTTAACATAAGTAGTTGAATAATTTTCAAAATGATAAGGTAGGATATGGATGCAAAAGAATGAAAAAGTTGAGTATGTTAGGAAGATTATTATTTTTACATGCATCCATGTCAATAAAATATTAGGTGGTAAATGCTCTAAATAATGAAGGAAAAATAAAATGTTAGGTGTTAGATGCTCTAAACAAAGAAGGCAAAACAAAATGTTAGGGAAGCAAGAAATAAAAGGAAAAGATTCATTCTGTTTTAAAGGTTTTGATTGGCTGCTAGTCTAAATGCGACTATGGAAAAGTTATTTGTATGGTTTAAATTCTGATTATTAACTTATATCCTAAAGTTTCAAACCATAACATATATCCCCCCATACTTTCATTTCATTCATTTCCCTTTATTTACATTTCCTTCCCCGTTCATATATTTCCATACATTTCATTATAATCCCGCACATTCGAAATCACTTTTCCCATAGGCCAAATACCAAAAAACCTTTAATTTCCGTCTCCTACAAACCTTTCGAAGGAAACTATACGATGAAGTGGGACCCATTTTACCCGCCACGCTTCCCTTCCATTTCATTTTCCTTTGAAAACATTCAAATTTACCTTTTCCGCCTTTTTCTGCTTTATATTCCACTTTACCTTTAATCAATATATCATTGTTTACTCCCGCTTCCTATTCCCCGATTGCGATTAAAGTGGGCCATCCCTCCACGTTGCTTTTTCTTCCCCACCATCCATCAAAGATCGCATATTATAAAACTTTTTCCATTGCAACTAAATTTTAAACCTACGATTTCCGATTTACGATCTATCGCATCACATTTGTTTTAACTTACCTTTGAAGTGCCCACAATCTATTTTCTTTAACTTGCGATGCGACGGTTGGCCCCACCATAGCAGATCCGCCCCCCACTTCAAAAAAATTTGCAATCATATCACATATCATATGAAACCGCATAAAACATTCACCGATTTATAAACTCTTCCAATTGCAGTGGGTCCCTCTCCCTGCACTTCGCAAGTTTAGGATTTAACCCCCACACTTATAACTAAAATTTAAAGTTTACGATTTGTGATGCAGCTCGGTCCCACCTTACCCGCCACATCAATCTGCCCTCCCCGCGCGTCGCACTCCATAGGATTTAGAGTTTACCTCCCCGCTTACTGCTAAACTTTAAAATGTGTGATTTGTGATGCGATATGGTCCCACCTACCCTCCACATCAACTCCCACTTCGCATCACATCACCGATAACATTCTTTATAAACTTAAACTCTAAATATTGCGAAGTGAACGGATGTGATGCGGCTTCAAAATTGAAATTTAAAAGATTTCAAGTCCGGTATATTGTTTTTTCACGCTATTTTGTTTACAAAAAGATCTTTAACATGGCAAAAGGATTTCGGGTGACAAAAAGACAGAAAGATGGAGTCGGGCAGCAAAAGGTGTTCAACACTCTGTTCATACAACAATTCATTCGCCAACACAACATTTTTTTTGCCAGCACATCAGTAAATAGTGGTCCACATCCTAATTGTCCCACTACATTAGCACATGCTTTACACAACACATTCCACCGAAGCTATAATTTTGTAATAGTTAGAGTTTTTTAGTCCAAGTCTATTAGAGACAATATGATTATAATTTTTTTTTAAATACTTCAGTTTTGGAAGTATCAAAGGTCGATTGATTGAGATCAGAACTATTACTGTCTTTTGGAGTACTGTAAGCTTTTCCAAAGCACTCGAGCATCAATAATAATCAGACCATTCGCATGATTCTTGTGTTTTAAATAATGGTGATGTGTTTCTTCTGTTATTTTGTTTCATTGTAATCATCTCAATTCTAAATGTAAAGTAGAAAGCGTGATGAATAGGATTTACCGTTGGGTACCTTATTCTGGCTGCGTTTGCAATCATAATGTTTCCACTGAAGGCAAAACTAAATAATTCTTAATTGCTCTTTAGTTCTGCTGAATTTCTTCATATTTATGTCATAATCCATTTATAATTTTAACAATCTAGTAGATACTCCCATCTTGCCCTGTGTTTACTCTATGAAAAGTTGATAGAACCATCCAGTAATATTTTGAATCCATTTCCCAATAGATAATAATAAATTGAATAATAGTCAGTCTTCCAAAATAAAAAACAAACTCAAAACCCCAAGTTCTATCATAACTAGCCTAAAAATTATTCAAACGAAGATAAATATTATAGAGAGAGCCCTCTCTGAAGCTGGCATGGCTAGATACCAGTTTCCAAAGTTGGTTTGATGTTGGACTATGTGATTAGTTCTCACAATCTCTAGCAAATTACAGAACGCTAACACAGAGGAAGGTCATAAAGAAGAGAATGTCGGTTTGATTTCGATTTCTCTTGCATTCGGTTTTTTTTCTACCTTTTTCTTATACCTTTTCATCTATTTCGACTCCATGGATTCAATTATGAAACAAACTACTTTCAAGAATCTATTTCTAAATGTGTAAAAAACCAGGCTAGGTCCATCTTAACTCCGAATCTATCAAGTGTCGAGAGGGATCATATCTCCCGACCTTTTCAAACTATGATATTTTGAAAGAAGTTTATTAATGGCGCCTGGACCCTAAGAACGCTAAGGGTAGGAGAAATACATATATGCATATAGTTACTCTTCATTGGCAGTTAAAAACATTAGTGGGGAAAGTTCTCAAGGAGAATCATGATGACAAAAATTAAATCATATCATTTCTTAATGACGTTTAATAAAACTAATGGATAAAGCAGGATAGCATTGATCAATTGGAAGCCCGTATGATCCATATGGAAAAGCATATACAATGTTAATTCAAGCTTCTAGTACCCACGAGTACTAGACCGGAAGACGATTCTTCTGTGAATTCATCTAATTCTTGTAAATTGCTCTCTGTTTCGCTCTATATTTTATGTTTATCTAGATCTCTGGATATATGGTGTCTTGGGTTATGTAGTCTATGTTATTTGATGTAAAAATTACGTTATATTACATATCAGCCAACAAATCCAGTCAAAGTGAGGTTGGCATAATTTTTTCAAATCTGAGATCAATGATGTAATCGTTTTCTTAATGGGAAATCTATCAACTTACATAAAATAATTGAGGTAAAATAGTCAATTTACCGTTGGTAGTTTTTGGGCTCTAGTTTTTGACAACCCATGGTTTTTCCAATTATATATATATATATATATATCCACCATAACTTTGGATCTACCAAGAACCAAAAGGGATCAAATATCTTGAGGTATAAACCTCTTTTAGAGCGAATAGAGATTTGATCCCTCTTAGTTCTAGGTAGATCTTGAGTTAATATGGTTCTAGGTTGGTTTGTTTATTTTTAAAATTAGGGTGAGATTAGGTTGGGATACTATCACTAGGATGTGTAAATCATGACCGATCTTAGATTCCCTTTGTAATAGTTTAATTCCTTCAAAGTGGCTTTCATCCTCAACCCCTCCCCATAAAATTTTCAACTGAAACCTAACAGGGACTAAACCCCGCAAAAAATAATAAAATTAATATTAATGAAACATATTTTCAAACATATTGCTCACTTAAACCTTTATCATTTTCATTATTTTAAAAGAACTAATTAACATATCAATAATCGTATATTACTTATAATGATAAGATAAAGAAGTTTGTGTCATTTCTAAATTATAATTAATGTTAATTGAATTATATGGCTTGTTTATACAATATTATAGAATGTTAATAAAATGTTATTTTTCTTATACATTGTTAATATTATAAAATATATATATTATAATAGTTTAAAACAATGATGTTTTTATTAATTTTGAGTTTTGATATATTTATTAAAAACCACATAGTTTACACACTCTTGCAAGATTTGAAAATCATTTTTGATCTTTGCATATAAGATTTGTCAATGGTTGGGGACTCCAAAATGTTATTAAATATATGGTTTTGAAAACCATTCTCCTTATCTTTTGGCTTCAATGCTAGAGAGGATAAAGCAAGCTTAGCTTCAATGCTAGAGAGGATAAAGCAAGCTAAAAATTCATTCTCCAATGTGGAGTTTATTATGTTTTGAGGAAAAAATAATCCTTTAGCAAACAAGTTGGTAAATTAAGCAACAGTACCAAAATAAAGGGAGGGATGTATCTACAAATGGTAAGGTTTATTTCCAACATATACCCTAAACCGATTAGGGACAATGACCATAATTCAGATTTAAAAGGGGCACATGGGTGCTCATTGTAAGACGAGTTAGTCAAATCATAGAATGTATTATGAGAAGTGATGTCTCTCACATTTTCACATGCTTCAACTTATCTCTTGAGAGTCTTTTGAATTTTTGAATAGAATTTTCCATAATCGATGTCAGAATATAATGTCATGTCTTGGATTCTTTACGTGGTGTCTCTATTTTATCAATTCCAAGCTCTATCTAGTGGTTTGGATGGTGGTAATGGTTCTATTCATTCTTTATTTCTTGGGTAAGTTGACATTTTTACCTACATTTATTTATATTAATGTTACCAACTTAATAAGAACTCTGCAAATTTCTTTAAGAACTTTCCAAATTTCTTCATTTTTCTAGAGGTTGCATTTACTGGTTATTTTTACCCATGTTTCAAAATTTAGTGCTACCAATTCCAAGCTTTTTTCAAAGGGTAGTTAAATTTTTTTCTTGTTTGAAATTTTTTCCTTAACAATTAATAAAACCAATTAAATTTATCCTCAATAGAAAATTGATGTTACTTATGATACCAATTTTATTGTTGGAGTTGAAATTATAACTTAATTGAAACCATAACTATGGCAATTGGTGCCCACGCAAATGAATAAATTAAAATCAATTCCTAAATGCAAAAGTGACATATGAAAATTTAGATATTAATTGATTTTTTTTATGATTTCCATTACAAATGAATACATTGTATTCGAAAGAAAAAACTTAGTATTTTTTTAAAATAATAGTAATCTTTATTAAAAACCCTAAAAACACAAAGTGTAAATAATAATAATAATACACAAAATTTAAACCCAAAAACAAAAAACAAAAGAAATAAAACGTAGATTTAAATTTCAGCACACCACTCCTAGCAACAAAAAAAAAAGAAAAAACACTATAAAAAATATAAAATAAAAACCACAAATAAATAAATGAAAAGAACACAAATACAAAATTAAAAATAACCAAACAAAACAAGTATTGGAGGTGAAGGTGATTTTCAAAACCATACTTCCCATTACATGCATTGATTTCAATGTAGATGTTGATTTCTTATTTTATTTGATTGCTTGCATTAGATGCATTGATTTCAATGAAGATGTCGATTTCTGATTTTATGTAATTAGATGTATGGTGTACATTAATTTCAAGGTAATTAGATTAACATTGTGCATTGATTTCAGTGTAAGCACAAAAAAATATTGACAACGTGCATTGATTTCTATGTTACAATAATTCAACCATAACTAAAATACTTGAATTTTCATCCCAAATAGAATGTTCACTTAATTGAAATGTTTGCTTCTTGAAACTGTAAACTATTTGTAACTAACTACGTTCTTATTATTCTCATTTTCCATGCTTCATATTGGATTATAAAAAGTGTAACAAATAGAAATTATATATATATATATATCCAAGCTCTTGTAGAAAACCTCAAACGAAATAAAATCGAATAAAACTTATTTCAATCATAAGGAATTGATTGAAATACTTGGATAGATAAGTAAATTTATGAAAGTTGATAACATTATATAAAATTATAGAAATGTTATCATATATTGTTTTTTGACTTATATTAAATTTCAATATGATTGACTTATATCATGTTATGACTAAGCTCTTGTAGATAATCTCAACATAAATAATATTTCATAAAACTTATTTGTTGTTTACATAACATCTTTTAAAATTGAATAAAATTGTTTTCAATTCTGTTTGTGTTTTTTAATTGAACATTGAGATAATAAATTGATTGAAATAATTTAAAAAGTTGACCATGCAATGACATATGGGTGGGTCACAAAAAAAAATAATATTATAGATTTTTTATAATAATATGGATGACTTTAGAATTCAAATAGTTTATTTTAAAATTGAATTGTAATAACATATATGTTTATTGAACTAAAAGACACTTTCTACAAACCAATATGAAGCATATTTGTAATTCTTTCCATACTCAATATTAAAATGATACATGATATATTTTATTTCATTTTAAGTATCAACGTGACTTGTATCATAGTAAGATTGTACTTATATCATGTTATGACTAAGCTCTTGTAAATGGCCTCAAAAGAAATAAAATTGAATAAAACTTCTTTTTTGTTTACAAGACATATTTTAAAATTGAGTAAAATTTGTTTCAATCCTATTTGTGTTTTTTAATTGAACCTTGAGATAAGGAATTGATTGAAATATACTTAAAAGATTTGGTCATATAATTGTATATGGGTGGGTTGCAAAATTTTCCATATATAGATTTTTTAAATTATAATATGGATTACTTTATAATTCAAATAATTTATTTTTAAAATCATTGTAATAACGTACATGTTGATTGCACTAAAAGACACTTTCTACAAGCCAATATAAAACATATTTGTAATTCTTTCCATGCACAATATTAAATTGATACATATATATTTTACTTTATTTCAAGTATCAAAGTGACTTGCATCGTAGTAAGATTGTACTCATATCATGTTATGACTAAGTTCTTGTAAATGACCTCAATAGAAATAAAATTGAATAAAACTTATTTGTTGTTTACCAGACATCTTTTAAAATTGAATAAAGCTTATTTCAATTTCATTTGTGTTTTTTAATTGAACATTGAGATAGTCAAGTAAATTTAGGAAAGTTCATATTTAATTATATATAAAATTATAGAAACATATATCATTAATTATTTTTTGGTATAATAAATTCCAATACATATGACTTAAATATCATGATATGAGTAAACTCTTGTAGATGGCCTCAAAATAAATAAAATTGAATAAAACTTATTTGTTGTTTACCAGAAATCTTTTAAAATTGAATTTAAAAATTATTTCAATCCTATTTATGTTTTTTAATTCAACCATCATATATTTTAGTTCATTTTACGTATCAAAGTGACTTGCATCATAACTTAAGATTGTACTTATTTTCTTAGTATATAAAACTAGAAATCAAAATTGTTATATTTTTTAATAAAAGTTATATTGTATAGAAAAACAAATTTAAACAAGTGAAATAATTTCAACAGATACATAAACTTGAAAAATTAATGAACATCCATAAATAATTAATAAAAATCAATAAACTGAAATAATGAATGTATCAATAAGCTGTCCATATGAAAATATATACAAATTACAAAACATCCATAAATTGAAATAATAAGCATCCATAAACTGAAATAATGTTCATGTACATCCATAGATTGTCCATGTATGAAAATATACAAAGTTTGTATCACATGTGAATGTGCCCTATGAAATGGGCTTGTAAATAATACAAATTATCCACTCTAAGTACCATCTGAACTTCTATGTGAGTTTTGTTGTGCAAAAGTAAGCCTCCATATTCTGGTACTGCAATATAACATATTCAAATTCAAACTAATTAGATCATTATTTGTACAAAATAAACAATATGGAAATAAATGATTTTGAACCACATCTTTAATTACATATATGAATCTAATAACATCACTCGAGTACAAAAAGTCATCTAGGATGGGGGTTTGATATATTTGGGTTTGGTGGTCCCTTGCATGTGGCTTAAAGATTAGGGCTTGCATCGTCGATGCCTTTATACCCAACATCCCACTCACGCGTCCACATAACTGTGACACTGACAACACTTTGCATATGGGCCTATTTACACAATGGAAAGGACAAATTATACTTAGTCTACGAATTAATTAACATGCATGTAACTTTATAAAAATTTTGAAATATTAAGAATAAAAAAGTTTACGTCAACCACTAATTCATGTGGCTGTACATAATGACTCTCCTCCACATGAGTGTTATGAGGTGGAGGTGGAGGATAATCCATGGAAACATGCAATGGTGGAGGTTGGTCAGGTTGATCAACTGTCCCCTTGGATGACCTCATAAGCTCATGTATGTAGTTGGGTCGTGTCTACATGTTATCATGAAATTATTAATATAAATTCAATATAATATGAACTAAATTAGTATAAGTAATTATGCATGATTTGACGATAAGAGTCAAAATTTTTGAATATATGTACTTAGTTGTGTCATGCGGGTCTTGCACCCTACAAGCGTCACAAATGACATCATGACACATACATGCAAATCACAAAAGATGGTAAATGGGTAGACTAGCAAGAAATGAATCATTATATAATGGAATTGGTGGGTCATGAGGCAATGGTGGCGGTCTACTCATCTCTCCATGCAATGTGACATGCGCACTGGCCAATGTTGCCTGCATGTTATCTGCAATGGTATCCCTAGTCTCAACATTGAGCTGGAATGGCTCCTCTAGATTTTTCGAAAATACCACGCTCTGAGACAGTAGTGGAAATAATCTTGGAGGTGGTGGTATATGCTTGGGGCTCCTACGAGCCTCGTCAGGATCATAGGTACGTCCCCTTTCCAATACATAAAACTTAGATCATGTGCTGGTGTAATCCAACCTCATATGTAGCATAGAATATGCATATATATGCTTTGGAAAGTAAAGGGAGACCTAGTCATGGTGGGGGAACTGGCCCCAAGCTCTAATGAATTAATCATAAACAAAATGGGTTGCATTAACATTATTAAAATATTTGAGTTGAATTAGACATTTATGTCTAGTAGAGTGCTCCGAAGGGATGTCAAACAACTCCCTGCTAACATCAATGTTATTGGTGGCCTCTTTCACCACTTCCCAAGTATGTGGGCCTCTAACCTCCTGTCTCCTAATCCTTTGTATGGAATGTAGGAGGTGACTTTGTGGGCTCGACCTATGGTATGTCTCGATTAACGTATTGATGTTATCCAACATAAAAGACAAACTATGTCTAGCAGGTGAACTAGTAGGGATTTTACACAACTCTCTTCTTGTGATCCATGATGTTGGGTCGTAACATCCTCCAATGTGATACTAGTTGTAGAATCATCCCATGAAGGGATTGATGTTGCACTGTGATCCTCAGCTTTGCCCTGTTGAAGGTCTACAAATCATAAACACAATTTAACAAAATAAAAGCATAATAACATATACATTAAATCCAAACACATCAATTGAAAAAGATTTAAAAATTAAAGGAAATTTCAAAGTGAATATTTCAACTCTGAAATTCTTCTGCACATACTGATTTATTTCTCCTACTTATTTTCACAATAAGTTATTTATGAAAACCCTTCAATAAATTTCAAAATAAATTCTATTGCATCTATCACATTTACACATATAAAGAAAAGAACATTAGAATACAAGCACAAGAACCAATCACATCAACACAATTATTTTTGGACAATTGTCCCCGGAAAAACCCAATGTGGGAAAACCGGTGCAGCAGATGAGGGTTTATATATTAATCTTCAACAACAATTTCTTTACAAGGAATGACTGGCAAAATAATTGAAAAACTGTAGGAAGACACTCGAGATAATTTTTCTCTTGATTTCTGGAGAACTTCTGACACCCGAGAGGCGCCCTATCCCTCTCTATGTCACCTTTGTGTCCTTCTCTGTGAAAATACTACGTGAGATTGTGTCACTGCTGCATTGTCCCTCTATTTTGCCTCTATGCTCTTCTGCTTCCTCATTCCTCAAGTTCTGACTACTGCTGAATCCCTTTTCTTCCTCCACCCTGCAACTCTCCCTCTGAAATCGAATTCTATGCTATGAGAATCAACTTCCCTTGGGTTATTGAGTGTTTGCCCGACTTCCTTTCCAAATGGCCCTCAAGCCTTCTTTTATAATCTTCTCATTGAAAAATCAACGACCCATATTAGAATTCTAATCAATGGATAAGATTAAACCTTGACTTGATATTCGTTCTCTAGAAGATTCACACTCTGCTTTATTAATAGCCATTAATTATTTAATTTCCCTGAGTTTAGACTTAGGGTACCCAATAAAATAATTAATTATTTTAATAAAAATTAACCGAGTGGAATTTCCACAAATGGTTTTTGGGTTCTTTGGAATGCTGGTGTCCAAGCCTCCTCACCAAATTTGAGACTTAGATCACTTTTTGATGCTACAAAAATCAACATTCAAGGCATAAACACAAAAATTCTAAAGAGGATTTAAAAATGCACCTTTAGTAGGTGAAGATGGTCCACTATATGTAATATGATCATCAAAAAAGACATAAACACTGCCTATAACACTCTGACTGGTGTCAAAGCCAGGATCTACGAGTGGAACTCACACTATGGTTGGGCTACGTGATCTATCACAAGCCCGATCATGTATAACGGATCCCTCTATACTCTGACGACCTATTGTTGGGGGATGTGTAGGATCAAGCTCTACATATTAAATATAATGCATATTTAATACATATAAACTAATACAAAAAAATTGTTGACTAAACTATTACATATAATACAAAACTATTACATATGATACATATAAATAAATCCAAGAAAAAAATGCTGACTTAGAAAGAATGTTGACAAGAAAACCATTTCTAAACTCAAGTAGAATAACCTAGCTCGAAGTCCTAAACTTTAGAGTCCATTTTTTGATAATTTATTAGCCAAAGTATTGAGTTCCATGTAAACACAATCAAAATAAGTGATAAAATCTACCTTCACACTTTTTCCCATTTCTAAATAACGCATTTTATTCATAGGGTATATATATATATATATATATATATATATATATATATATATATATATATATATATATATATATATATATATATAATTGAAATAAACATATCTCCAAAACTAATAAATTTTCATGCCAACCAAATACTCCAATAGACTTTGAGTTCTTATAATGTTTGACTTTGAAACGTGACATGTACTAGGTGCAAACACATGTTTATGTTACAACACACTACATAATGAAAGAATATAGTACAAATTAGAAAAGAGTCAAAATGATTTTATTCATTTTAAATGCCATGTTCATATTGGATTTATTGTATCTATCAATAATGCATTGTTGAAACACACACACACACATATATATATCTCTGTTATATATATATATATATATATATATGTTAAATGTTATATCTAGTAAGTTATAGATAATTATGTTTTGTTATATATATAAAACTTGAGTGGGCCTAATGGTTAAGAGCATGTGTTTCCTCCTAAAGAGGTCACAGGTTCAAAACCAAAGGGGGTAGAATATGTATGCCTTCATAGACTTAGCAGTCAAATCACTAAAATATATATATAGACTTAGTGACATTAAAATTGGATTTTATATATATATATATATATATCACTAGAAACTATATAACCTCATGTAACTATTATAAAAAAAAACATAAGTTATATACAATATAACATATATATATATATATATATATATATATATATATATATTAAACTTTAAATATAATATTATTTATTTGAGTAATTAATTATACTGTATTTATTATTAAAAAAAATTAAAATATAAATTAATTTTAATTTAAAATAATAAAATTTACTATTTGATAAATAGAGGTTCACCATGGACAACCATATTCATCATGTCAAGCTTCTAATTTATTTATTTATTGGTTATAGTTTTTTTTGTTTTTTTTTGTTTTTTTTGTTTTTTTTTTGTTTTGTTTTTTATTTTTTTTTGTTTTATTTTGTTTTTGTTTTTGTTTTTTTTGTTTTTTTTGGAGTTTTTCTGCGTATATTTTTGGTCAAATTTGTTCGAAATTTAAAATTCATTTTAAATAACAAAAGTTCAGTTTTTTTTGAATTTTTTTTTCTCT
The DNA here is from genome assembly GCA_034641835.2 of Pinus albicaulis. Lineage (NCBI taxonomy): Eukaryota > Viridiplantae > Streptophyta > Pinopsida > Pinales > Pinaceae > Pinus > Pinus albicaulis. Next base: position 807,840,904 of record CM076582.1, on the reverse strand, counting down.
AATTTCCTAACAAAAAACTTTAAAACCTAAAATAATTAGAAAATAAAATTTGTACCATTCAAAATCAGAAAAAATTCATAATAAACCTGCAACCATTGCAAGTAAGAAAAGAAAAGAAAAAACCTGAAGCATAGTTCTTTTGGTGGTTTTGAAGCATTTTCTTGGTGGCTTTTTGTGGTTTTCGAGGTTATTTTTTGTGGTTTTGTAAGTTATTTTTTGTTGTTTTGAAGGGTTTTTTTGGTGTTTTTTTGGTTTTCATGGTTTTTGTATGGTAAGTTTTTTTTTTTTCAAATTAATTTATTTAATTTTGCAAGAAAAATTAAATAAAAAAGACAAAAGGATACGAAAATTACCTTGGCTTGATCCTCTGGGACGTCGGCAAGGTTGTCGGGGAGGTTGGCTTGGTTGCTCCAAGGCTTAATCCCTCGATCGAGCTTCAATATCCTTAGACCAACCCTAGAAGTCTCAGTCGAGCTCCCACTTGTCTCATACAAAAATTATTTGCGCAGACCACATTTGTGCCTTTTAATATGAAATAGGGGTTCAATCGAGCCCTAAAGCTCGATCGAGCTCCTATTGTGAGGTTAAATAGAATCTCATACGAGAGTTTGTTTTTAACCCTCGATTGAGATGTTTTTTTAATGCTCAAGGAGCTTGATCGAATGCTTGAAAATGGCTTGATCAAGTGCTTAAAGTGACTCGATCGATCTCTCTTCTTTCACCTAAACAAACCCTCCCTTGCTAAAAAGTGTAAAGCAGGTCCATGCTTTTTGTTTTTGGTTTTTTTTTTTTTTTTAATGTGCTTCATGGACCTTAGAGATTGGTGATCACTACATTCATGGAATATTTATACCGGGAAGATCCACCTGAAGGGATCAATTCCTGTTGGCTCAACCAAGGAGCCTGACCCTGAGGGTTTCGAGATAATTGAACCAGTGACCTATTAATAACAAGGGTACTTTAACGGCGGGAACTTGACCAATTGAGCTAACCCTTGGGGCTTTTTATTGAATGATGTGTTACATCCATTCCTAGATTTTATTTGTCATAGTCTATTTGGATGAAATTTTTATCTTTAGTTGAATCTTCTTGGGAGGAGGATCTTTTATATTAAAGAAAGTGATATAAATGGCGGGGAAGCATCAATTTTTAGTAAAAATTAAGAAGTGTGACTTTGCTAAGAAATTCTTATCATAGTTAGGACATATGAATAGTGGAGGAGAGTTAAATATTGATCCTACAAAAATAGATTCCATTCTAAAATGACCCACTCCTACTAATGTCATAGAATTTAGGAGTTTTATGGGAGTTTCCAAATATTTAAGAAATTTAATATCATCATTTTCAATTGTGACAATACCAGTTAATCTTCTAATAGGTTGTGGTAAGAGTTTCTAGTTAGGTAAGAACCAACAGACTAAAATGAAGATTAGTCTAGACCTAGTGATAGCACCACCTAGCTTGCATAAATCCTTTGAAATATACATTGATGGTAGTGCATATGTCATGGTATTAGTATTAGTGCAAAGGGGGATACCAATTTTCTATCATTTAAAGCTATTTGATGGAGTAGTACTAAACTATCCTACATATGACAACTAGTTCTTTTCCCTACTTCAAGCAAGTGAAGAATGGAAGCATCATCTATTGGGTAAGGAGACCATTATTTATGAAAATAATTAGTGTTTGCAATATTTGTAGGATCATAGTAAACTTTAATGAGTAAGACACTATAAATTTATGGGATTTCTACAACAATTTCCCCTAGTGAATAAATATAAGAAGGGTATAATCGAAAAGTTGTTTGAGTTTCTATATAGGCAATCAATTCCAAATAGTACAACTCTAGGAGAAATTATGCATATAGCGTTGTTCACCCATGAAGCATATATAGAAGAGTATGTGGAAGATGAGAACTTCAGAGGGTGTGTCAAAAAATACAAGAACGAAAGAACAAAAAGATGTTGATTACCATCTCGACAAGATGGTAACCAAAGGAAGAAAAAGTACAATTAATAAGGAATACTCAAATATTCAAGGTTTTTGGTCACTTTGGTGTCGAAGATTATGGATAGCACACGGTGGGTTTTTTATTGGAAAAATATGCCAGCAGAAGTGGCTAATGTTATCAAAGGTTATATTTTATGTTACACAATAAAACATAGTAATAAGAAACAAAGACTACGTTGTCCATATATAGTGCCTACAAGGCCATGGAAATACATATCCATGGTCTTTGTTGGTGATTTGTCAAGAAAAATAAGAGGGTGTGACTACCTATTTTTTTTAGTAAGCAGGTTCAATAAAATGTGTGTTTGATGGCTTGTAAATTTAACATCAAAGGAAAATAAGCTTCAAATTTGTTCTTTGAAAGGGTCTAAGCACATTTTGGGCTTCTAAGGAGCAATAACTAATAGAGATACTAGATTCCTCAGTTGAACACATAATTAAATAGATCCACTGACTTTCACCCATTCACCAAAAGAAAACAACGATAGTAAATCAATTTTTTGTTCAACTTTTAAGAGGTTGTAATCAAAAGCGTCCAAGCACTTGCAATGAAAATGTGGTTTATAGAAACTAAACATGTAATGGATTATCCACACTTTGACTAGTAAGTCTCATTTTGAAATCTTTTTTAGATATTTTCTACCATCACCATTTGATATCGTATATGGATAGCATTACATGGGGCAAAAACCTTGATTAATGCACTGAAGGTATAAAACTCCATACACAAGATACATAAAACATTCTTATAGGTTCAATAGAAACTAAAGAGTCTCGAAAGAAATATAAGGGTAAGTATGATAAACAAAATATTTAAAATACCTTTTAAGTAGGAGATATAGTTTGCTTGCACCTTAATAAGGGAAGGTTATAAGGACCATTGAAGAAAATTTAGGCTTCGACATATGTACCTTTCATAATATTGGAAAAGGAAATTGACAATGCTTATAGACTTAGTCTTCTACCTTCTATATGTATTCATTTAGTAGTAAATGTGGATAATTTGAATCTCTATAAGCCATCCAAGCTTGATGAGGATGAAGAGGGTCAAATCTTACCTTCCATTGAAGATTTGGAACCATATGGACAAACATAATTACCAAAGGACAAAATTTTGAAGATTGAGATGACCTAAAGTAGTTAACAAGAAAATTGGTGAGTGGGATTAGAGTGTTCGCTACCACCCAAGGCCAAATGGTACTTTGAGGAGAAAATTAAAGAATTATTTTCTCATTTGATTCAAAATTAAATTGAAGTTACAAACTTGACGAAAACTCTCCAAAAATCTTATTTTTATAAAGGCCACATTTTGTGTCAATTTTTGCCCCGGTTTCAAAAAGTGGCACTACCACTAGCACCCCCTTTTTTGTGCTTAAAATTGTGACTTGTTGGAAATCATCGCCTTAACACCAATATCATTATGGGAAGTCGACCCTTGAACCAAAAAGTGATGATGTCTATAGCACCACTTTTAATTTTGGATTTAAAAATACTACTTAATTGAGACCGTGAATTTGATTTTCTGTCCCATTGCATGTTAAAAACCTAAAATCATCTCTGAAATTGAGAACTTGATAATTATTTATTAATTAATTTTATTCTTTTCTAATTTATATTTAAAAAGAAAAAAAAAACAAAAACAAATTAGTACACGATAAAAGAAAGGCAAACAAATGCATTTAAAGAGGAAAAATTGGTCACACAAATATATTAAAAAATGATAAAAAAGAAAAAGAAAAGAAAAGTAAAGGTGGGTGACAATTCTAAGAACCCAAAAACATAAAAGAAATGCAAATTTATTTATTTTTTAACAAAAGAAAGGTCACACAAATATATTAAGAATTTATAAAAAAGAAAACAAAAGTAAAGTTGGGTGACAATTCTAAGAACCCAATTTTTTTTTTTTTTGAAATTGAATTTGATATTTATTTACCAGCCTAGATCCATCTTAACTCTAGATCTATCAAGCTTCGAGAGGGATAAAATCTCTTGAGGTGAAAACCTCTTTTTTTAGTACAAAATTTGAGGAAAGGTTTGCATCACGAGCGATTTGATCCCTCTCGGCGTTTGATAGATCCAGAGTTAAGATGGATCTAGGCTGGTTTTAGTCGTGTGCAACCAAGGAAATAATATCGAACATATGACTAATTTTAACAATAATATATAAATAGATATAATATAAATATAATAATTTTATATATGCTAAATATGTATGATATTTATCTGGTCATTTTAATTTTAAAATTTGCTTAGTTACCTCAGTTTTTTGAGATGATAAATATTGTTAATAACTTTAATGATGAAAATAATGAAATAAAAATTTTGAATGCAAAGTGACAATGTAATAGTGTTTAATGATAGAAAATGTGAATAATAAGAATGCAGTCAATTACAAATAGTCTTCATTGTGATCAATCTCAAATTATTTTCTTCTACTATTCTTATTGTCACCCTTGTTAGTTTTGTCATCTTTTCATATCGATTATATGAAAAGGACAGTTGAAATCATAAACCATTTAAATATTTAGCTTGAAATATTGTACTAAACATCATGCATTGTCTCTCTTTCTCGTCAATATTAATAGGTTGAATTACTATAACAAAAATATCAATGGAAATTGTCAATAATTTTGTGTGCTTACACTGAAATCAATGCACAATGTTAATCCAATCGCTTTAAAATTAATGTACCATCAGTGTACATCCAATTAAATCAAATCATAAATCAACATCTTCACTTAAATCAATGCATCTAATGCAAACAATCAAATAATATTAGAAAAAAACATCTACACTGCAATCAATACATCTAATGTAGGTAATCAAATAGGATTAGAAATCAACAACTACACTGAAACAATGCATCAAGTGCAAGTAAGAAAATAAGATTAGAAACCAACATCTACACTGAAATAAATGCATCTAGTGCAAGTAGTCAAATAGGATTAGTAATCACCATCTACACTAAAATCAATGCATTTAGTGCAAGAAATCAAATAGGATTAGAAATCATCTACATATAAATCAATGCATCCAGTGCAAGCAGTCAAATATAATTAGAAATCAACATCTGCACTGAAATTAATGCATCTAGTATAAGAAATCAAATAGCATAATAAATCACCGTCTACATTGAAATAAATACATTTAGTGCAAGAAATCATATAGTATTAGAAATCATCTACATTGAAATCAATTCATCTAGTGCAAGCAATTAAATATAATTAGAAATCAACATTTACACTAAAATCAATGCATCTAGCCTCAAACAATAAAAATGGATTAGAAATCACCATCTACACTGAAATAAATTCATCTAGTGTAAGAAATCTTCTTCCCTCTCTCCCCCCTCGAACTACATCTCTCTTTCCCTTCCTCTCTCCACTCTCTCACATCCTCCATATACCTTCCTCTCTCTCGATTTATCTCCCACATCTATATATCTCTCTCTCTTCACCCTCCAACTCTGTTACTATATCCCTCCCTCTCTCCTTCTCTCCATCTCTCTTTCTTTGTCTCTTTATCTCAGCCCAAAACATACACACTCTCTCTCCATCTCTCCCTTGTCACTTCATATCTCTCTCTCCACTTATCTCTCTCTTTTTATATCTTCTTCCCTCCCTCTCTCCCCCTCCAACTCCATCTGTCTATCCCTATATCTCTCCTTCTATCTCCCTCCCTCTTTCCTTCTCTCTCTCCTCCTTACTCTCTGTCCCTCTCTCTCTCTCTCTCTCTCTCTCTCTCTCTCTCTCTCTCTACCCTCCAATCCTCTTTCTTTCCCCATCTCTCTCTCTCTCTCTCAACATATACACTAAAATCAATGCATATAGTGCAAGAAATCAAATAGGATTAGAAATAACCATCCACACTAAAATCAATGCATCTAGTGCAATAAATAATCTTCACTCTCTCCCCCCTCCAACTCCATCTCTCTTTCCCTCCCTCTCTCCACTCTCTCACATCCTCTCTCTCTTCCTTCCCCTCTCTCCGTTTCTCTCCCACATATATCTCTTTCTATCTCTCCCAATCTCCCCCTCTCTTCACCCTACAACTCTGTTACTATATCCCTCCCTATCTCCTTCTATTCCCATTCCCTCCATCTCTCCTTATTGTTATCTTTATCTCACCCCCAAACACACACACTCTCTCTATTTCTCCCTTGACACTCCCTCTCTCTCTATCTCCACTTCTCACTCTCTTTGTATTTTTTCTTCCCTCCCTCTCTCACCCTCCAACTCCATATCACTATCCATCCCTCTCTCCTGCTCTCTCTCTCTTCCTTCCTCTCCTACCTCCCTCTCTCTTCCCCCATCTCTCTCTCTCCCTCTCTCTCTTTTCCCTCCAATCATATCTCTTCCCCCATCACTCTCTTCCTCTCTCTCAAGTCCTCTATCTCGTCCTTCCTATCTCTCCCCCCCTCTCTCTCTATTTATTTTCCATCCAATCGTCTCTCTCTCTCTCTCTCTCTCTCTCTATCTCTATCTCTCTCTCTCTCAAACTATGTTACTATATACATAACTTTCTCCTTCTCTCTCCTTCTTCCCCCCTTTTCTCCATCTCTCCTTATTTGTCTCTTTATCTCACCCCTAGATATATAAAATCTCTCTCCATATCTCTGTTGTCACTCCCTCTCTCTATCCACTTCTCACTCTCTATGTCTTTCTTCTTCCCTACCTCTATCCCCATCCAACTCCATCTCTATATCCCTTATTCTCTCCTCCTCTCTCTGAAGTCCCCTCTCTCATCCTTCCTCTCTCTCTCTCTCTGCCCTCCAATCCTCTCACTATCACCCTCCCTCTCTCCTCCTCTCTCTGCCCTCCAATCCTCTCACTATCACCCCCCCTCTCTCCTCCTCTCTCCCCCCCCTCCATATTTATGTCTCCCTCTTCCTCTCTTACCCTTTTCTACCTCTCTCACTCCTCTCCCTCTCTCTTTCTTCATTCCTCCTCTCCCTTCTCCTTGAGTTTATCCCCATCTCTCCCTCCTCACTCCTCCTATCTCTCCACCTATATCACTCAATGTCTATGTTCTTCCCTCCCATATATATCTAGAGTTAACATATAATATTAATATTAGGGCTAATAATGTTTTTTTGGCATGGTATTAATAATAATTTGGCCCATAGGCCTCACCTAAATAAAACCTATTTTTTGAGTGTTCTTAAATATAAAGAGGTTTATAGAGTAAATATAAAAAGAGGTTTTATTAATTTACCATACCTCTTTTATTTACCATGGTATTTGGCCCATAGACTTGGTATATAATTAGATGTTGATATATAATGATATTTGATATGTTTTTATATAATTATCATGCCTATTGATACCTCTTTTATATTGATTTATTTATTTACCACAACTCTTTTATAAATATGGTATTTAGCCCATGCTATTAATAATAATTTGTCCCATGGTATTTGGCCTATAGGCTTCACCAAAATAAAATCTCTTTTTTTAGTTTTTGTAAATATAAAGAGGTTTATGGAGCAAATATAAAAAGAGGTTTTATTTATTTACCATACCTTTGGAGTAAGTATAAAAAGAGGTTTTATTTATTTACCATACCTCAGTTTATTTATATTTATATTTATTTATCATATCTGAACTTCTTTATATTCTAAATTTATATTATGTTTATCCATAATAATAATAATTAGGTTTATTTTTAAATAGGACCAACATTAGATAAAAAATGCTAAATTTTAGACATTACATTTATTTTTACTTGTTTGCATTTTTACGTGAGATATACCCCTATTAATAAGGTTAAAAAGCTATATATAATATAAAGAATCAAGTTATATATGATTTAAGATTCAAGTTAATGTTTTGGCCAACATTGATAAAAATTAATTTTATTATTTTTTTAGGACATACTTACACTTTGGGGTCATACTAAGCTATACAATGCACCTCTCGGAATTAAATTAAATTAAATAATAATAAAATTAAAATGAAATTAAAAAAATAATTAAATGCAAAAAAAAAAATAGTAAAAACAATATTTTAAAAATAATAAAAATGAAATATAATAAAATTTAATTGAAAAAAAAAAAAAACATAACATAAATATGAGAAATGATTCACATAAGCAGGCCCCACCCTTGCACCACCTACATTGTTTATTTCTCTATTGCTTGTGCTTACCACTCTCTTTTTCCCCCCTCTTCCCACTTCCTTCTCTCCCCTACTTTCATCCTGCCCACTTCTCGTTCCCCAGTCCTTCCACCTATGAAGTGTTGGATAAACAGTGGGTTCCAAACCTGCCTGCTCTAAGCAAGTTTGGAACTTGTAGCTTTGTTCAACATTTTGTGAGCAATATGAGGGGGAGGTGGGGAGGTGAGGGGTCGGGGAAAAAGGGAGGGAGGGGTAGCAATGGGTGTCATGGGTTGGAGCAAGGTGTGGGACATGATTTTGAGAATCTCGACACCCTCACCACATTTGTAGCAATTTTTTGTTTCTTAAAAAAAATTGTTTTTAACAATTTCTTTTGTAATTTGATTTTTTGAGTTCTTCTTTCTTCTTCTTTTAACCTTTTTTTTTTAATGGTTTTTGCTGGCATTTAAAAAAATCAGTTTTAAAAAAAATTGATTTTTTATCAAATGATTTTTTTGGTTTTTTTGAAGTTGTTTTATTATTATTATTTTTTAAAACTTATGCCATGTAGTTTTTTTTAATGGAGTTTTTCCCTTTTTTTATTAAAATTATAAAAATAAATGAATTAATAAACGATTTTTAGGTTCACTCTTTCAGAGATAATTTTAGTTTTTTTTGCATGTGATAGGGACTAGTGGTCAAGGCATGGTTTTAATTAATATTATTTTTAACTCTAGGAAGTGGTGCTAATAACATCATTGCTTTTTGTTTCATGGTCAATTTTCCACAATGATATCCATTATCATGGCCATGATGTCAAAGAGGTGCCAATTTTAAGCACAAAAAAAAAGGGTGCTATTGTTAGCACCACTTTTTGAAACAGAGTTTGTTTTTAGTGTTTTTGACCAAAGAATATGGCTTTTTGGGGTTATTGTTCTCATTTTGAGGTCACAATTCTTGTTAAGTTGATAACTATGTTTAAAAATTTGGAGACCAAAAACCACCCATAATGTAGAAGGATGATCCAAAATGGATCAATATATGTACCATGTGAATCTATTGATGCTTTAGAAGAGTGATATTATAATTTTGGATATCTCAAAGGTTATGTTTATTTTGTCAAATTTGGATCATCCAATTTTAACACATTTTTTATGCCTTGAACAATATTTTTTTGGCCCTATGATAGCTTTGTATTTTCGTACACATACTTAATCTTTCACATAATTCATTTCTCTCATTGGAGCCTCTCCAATGAACTATTATGTAACTAAAATAATCTTTCTATGAGAAATTCCAAGTCTTTGCAAGACGTGTCCAAATATTCCTCACATGTCCAAGTGGCAATCATACCAACACGCCATAATTTAAGAATTAGTATATGGGAGAATCCACTAGAGATTTATAAAAACATCATGGAGGTTCAATAGAGTTTGAAAACCCTAACCCTAATTCTAGCTTTCAAAAACCTAACAGGAGAGAGGGCTCATGTTTTCATTAGTCGTTGGTTGTTCCATGGTATGAGTAAGAGTGTGGAGGTGTTAAAAAAATAAAGATATAAAATCTTATATTGTAAGGGATTGACTATCAAAGACCATAAATTTGTGTAAATTAATAGTAATTTTAGAAAACTTTGTATTTTAAATTACAATCTCATTAATATAAAAAGACGAAAATCACAATCCATTGAATTTCAGTTTTCCCCAAACTAAATATTTATGTTTCATTCAGATGTCTTGCCACCATCATATATTTTATATGTTAAAATAATTAAATATTCCAAATAATGTTATTTTTTCGTATATATTAAAATATTAATAAAAAAATAAAAAATTATAATCATACATTCAAAAATAAACCCATTATAACAATTTAAAATTTTAAATATATTTTAATATACCAACCATTAAAATATCCATAATAATTTATAATCATTCTCCCCCACAATTCACACAATTCACTTATAAAGAGGAACATATATTCCTGATTTTTAATGTAATTCCCCTCGACATTGTACTCAATTCATTTGAAACTTGGATTCATTACGGAATTACGCTTGTATTTCCTTACTTTTTCTATTTAAAACTTTAAAACCTTAAAATCTCTTTAATGTGCTTCTATTAATTCTTTGCACACATTCGTCGTTATGCTAGAGGTGACTCTTTTTCAAAATTTTACTTCAAAATCTTCAATACAATTATTATAATTTATCATGTAATTGTCTATTTGAACATGCTTCCACCATCCACTTGATCTTGAAAAATGGCAGGTTCAGCTTTGAAAACAAATTTGAAAAAACATTGGTTATGTATTATATTTAGTAAAAAAAGAAAAAGAAAAGAGAAATGACTTTCCTTGGACCTTGAGCCTTTTCATCACTCAAAACCATCACACATAATAATGTTGTGGCCATCACATAAATGTAAAATCTTTGTCCAATTATGTGATTTCGTTGCTTTCGTTGCTGCCATCTCTAGATTCATATTTTCGAATGGAAACTAACCATTTGGAAGTGAGACCATGGGGAAGCATACATTTAATTCGAAACCAATGAAACAATAGCTTTTGATAACAACGAATGAATGAATGATGATAACAGGGCAACAATGCAAACAAGTGGCTCCATATATATATTTATTTATTTTTCAGTTAGAAAAAACCTGGTGTATATTGTGTACCAGTTTATAATATCAGAAAAAGTTTTTAGATCATACATCATATATTGGTAGCCAATCCACATTGTGGAAAATATAAAATATCCCTCATAGTGTTTTAGAGATCCCAATGTGTTTCATTGTCCCGAATTTCCAAAAAACATGTCAAATAATTGCAAACAGAAATAGTCTTTGACAGTCATGCCATCAACTAGCAAGTAGGAAAAATACATCCATAACAACTGAAGCCAAATAACCACAAAAAACAATGGGTATCACCCTGCAAGGAAACATCAAGACATAATGACGAAACTATCGACCCGTGTTTGCCCAACAGTCTGTTACTCGTAGTATATGTGACCAAATGTGTCAATGATGCCCCTCTTTGACAGTGCGTCAGCGGCCCCATTATGCTCGCGACAAATGTGTGAGAAATTTATGGATCTGAAGTTATCCTTGAGTGCATAAATATGATCCATCCAAGCCATTAGAAGAGGAGGAGAGAAATTTGTCCCCATCTTTATATGTTGTATTATGACCTGAGAATCACCATAAACATATAATGTATCTAATGCCAATTGTTGTGCAAACCACATAAGACTCCATAGCACTAATACCTCCGCCCTTATGTTTGTACCCGACCCTCCGTTCCAATGGATTTTATATTGAGTATTGTGGTTTAGCTGTAACCAAACCCGACAACCACAAATGTGACCGTGTCTGCCCCATCAAAGTAGCCTACTGGAAAACATGTTGGCGTTCTGTGGATCTATGAGCACGGGTCCGTGGCGGTGTCTGAACCATAGTTGTCCCCTCCATCTATGTAATGATCTTATGTGTGATGAAATCAATATTTATGTGGAGACCATCAAATATAAGAGAATTTCGTGCTTTCCATATCTACCATATGGTATAAAATGGGAGAGGTTTAAGTCTTTCCTCCCTCGTCATGATCCACCATGTGTAGCATTCCTGTAAGTGAGTGAAATTCCTATATGGCAGTAGTTTGTGCTTATAGATACCTTGTCAAACTAGATAAGTAACATGACATGCAATAAAAATATGGAAAACATTTTCATTGTCATTACAACACAATGCACATCTTCTCGGTCCTTGAATTCCCTTTTTGTTTAAATTTTACCTTGAGAGGTTCCTATTGCGCCACACGATCCAGTTAAATAAATTTATCTTGTGAGGAATTTTTAGTGTCCATACCTATTTTTACCAAAAAATTTGCAATCCTCGGGAGTTTTTAATTATGTCCCTATACAGTTCAGCTACAACAACTCCTTTCGTGCACAATGTTCCAACCCATGCAATACGATCATTCTCATTCCCAACACTTAAACCTGCCATTCGAAGTGACATAATATATTTATTCCATTCATCAGTAGATGCATAGGTATAAGCATTTACTCTACATCCTTCCATATTGGCGTGGTGCCTTTCCATGTCCCAATGACCTGATAGAGGTAAATATAACCCCGAGAGTGTAGACAGTCCAATAAGTTTTCTGACATTTGTTGTGGCTCAACCACTTCCTTTATTCCATTAGACCCTATGATAATTTGTGTCCCTTTCCCAAACCTCCACACCAAAAATTGCAAGTATAACCTTTTAACAGCTTGCAAACTCCTTCAAATGTACGAGCCAAATGACAAACCAAGTGTACCCCTCCTGTACGAATATTTTATGTCTCTGCCTCCTAGGTACTTTGTGTATATGTTGTCATGCCACATACCCTTGATATGTATTTCTTGCCACATGGATTTTAGGAGCAGTTCTGACCCAAATGTACCTATGTCCAGTATTCCCCAGCCCCCATACCCCTTTGGTAAAGCGATGCTCTCCAGTTTTGCAAGGTGGAATTTCCCATCCATCTTTATTCCAACCCAAATGAAATTTGCCAATATAGAGTTATATTTGTGAATGATTCTAGCATGTTTATGATATAGCATAGCCCAATATGTCCCACTCTGTTGTAATATGACATGTACTAGGATATATCAACCCCCAAGAGATAGCCATCGATAATTCCATGACCTAATCGGTTTTTTTAACTTGTCCATCATCCACTGCCAGTCATCATTTTTATAGTTTACTGGTTTCAATTTGAACCATAGGTAGGTAAAGCCTTCCACCAGTGACTGATATTTAAAATTAAACAGATTGGTGATGTCCATAATTTTCCCCATATTTCCAGCCAAGAATAAAATACAAGACTTACCCTCGTTTTGCAACAATCCAGTCACATTTCCAAAGAGGCCAAGTATATGATGTATATTTCCCCAGTGATTTCCATTGAGCATCCCAAAAACCATAACATCATCCACAAATAGATTGTGAGTCATATAAATATCATGACATATGAGGACCCCCCTGAACTGTCCATCAACAATAGCATCCATGATTTCGTGGCTCAGACAATCCATTACGAGGATGAACAATAATGGGGAAAGGGATCATCCCTTTCGGAGCCCACGCCCCCTGATGGGCCTCTAAATTAGACATAAAAGAAGGCCCATATAACCTTTCTTAGGCCCATCTACCTTCCTTATGCACATAAAATGATATATTAAATCTCGCCTTCTGCACTTAATAATGTTTTCTTATACTTTAATATGTTCTTAGGAAGGATTAAAGGTAGTTGCATATTTTTGCCTAATATTGGTTATTTTTGTAGAATATTGTGAGAATATTTGGTAGATTATACAAATTTGGAGAAGGAGATGATTTAGGGACTTGCCCCCTACCACTGGAAGATCGAGATTGGAGAATGAATGAGCACAATGTCAAGAAATTATAGAGAAATCTTGGAGAGTTTCAAGGGGGTTGTCCACCCTCCCTAACTCTCAAAGGAAGCCAAAGGATCCTCATGAGACTCCCCTCCAGAAATTTGAATTCTAGAGGCAGCCAAGAAACTAAAGACCAAGTGCACTCAAGCCATATTTCACTTGGAGTCTCCAGCAAATTGAATTCCAAGAGGCAACCAAGCAACTGAAGACGAAGGGCACTCAATATATGTTTACTTGGAGTCAAAGTGGACTCAATCACCATTTTCAAGGGAGTTGTTGGTAGCTTCCCAATAGAATAAATAGAGAAGAGCTGGAGCTAGGAAGGAGTTAGTTAGTTAGCCAGTGGGTTGATTCTAGTCAATTCCATTCAAAACTTTTGCTGCAAGCTATTAGGATTTTTCTGTTAAGACCTTCGGTATGTAATAAGACTATATTCTTAATGCAATGAGTATTCAGATGAATTTATATTGATATAGTTCCAAAGAGTTGGGCTCGTGGGTTAGGGCCTAACCCATGTGCCTCAGCTTCTCTACTATTACTATCTTTTCCTTTTTGTCATTTAGCTAGTTCTGCTTCTGCCATTTAAGTTAGATCTGCTCATAATAAGTTTCATTGTTGTTTAGTTTTTGCGCTACTATAGTTTTAATTGCTTATGCATAATAAAATAGAGGAAAAAACCCAAAAACTGTGGTCAAGTCTCCCCCCTCTCATCTCTGTCAATAGAGTTCGAGTAGGGTAGACCTTCCCATAGGCCAAAATTGTTTTTGTTTGAGTTTTGGGAAGAAATTATATTACCAAGTCCAAGCCTTTCTTTCATAGTTTCATCCCGCATTTCTGTCTGTTTCCCGTGCATGAATCTGCAGGTGTGTCTCACTTATGATCACTGCTCTTATTCCTCCATTCCCATCCTTTTCTTCTCATCTTAACGTCGTACTTACCTTTTCTTTAGCTAACGCACTTAAGCCCTTCAAAGCCTTATTTCTCTGTTTTTCTCCGTTCACGGCCGCCTTACCCTTTTTATACAAAACACGTGAAAAACCATTCAAAACCACCGAAAACCCAACCTCCACCTTTGCTCCTTGAGTTCCCTGCCACTGTATGTCGCACTTCAAAAAATCGCAACATTTGGTTTTTACCTTTAACACTTACTGCTCGTTCCTTGTGATTGCGATATTGTGAAATCGCATTTCGCACCATTTACCTTTTAATGCTTACCGCTCTGTTGTGAAACCAACTCCAAAAATAGAAGAAAAGAGATATCAACACCTTAGAAATAAGCCACTTCAAGGGGGGAACCTCCAATACATTACATGAATGAACAATTCTTGGATGATACAAATGACCAAAACCTCCTTCTATATATAGGAGTCCATGAGGCCACAATATAATCCTAGTGAGGCCACAATGTAATCCTAGCCGACCTAACAATAATAATGTACGAGCACAATAATAACAGGGGGTTACAAGGGTACAACAATAATAATAAGGGGGGATACACTAACATAATAAGGGACTACACTATTAATATAGGGACTTAACATGCCCCTCTCCTTCAAACAAGTGTTGTCCTCAACGCTTGATTATTTCTTGATGCTTCTGTATAAAATTCTCATCCTCCCATGTGGAATCTTCTACAAGAAGGTTCTTCCACTTGCTGAGATACTTTGAAATTGATCGTACTTGTCGATTTCTTGTTTATATGACTGCTTCATAACTTCTTTCGATGTGATGTTGATCTTCCCGTTGTTTCATTAGATTCTGCACCAAAGTTAGGTTATCCTTTGAGAGTTGGAGAACTTGTTGTTGATGCTCGATGTGATCTTCCACTAATTTATCATCCATATTAGCTATTATTTGATCCTTCAAACAAACCAACTTAGCCTCCATTTATGTTTTTAAACCATCTATCTAATCTTCGGTTGCTCTTCGTAAGATCGAAATTTGTTACACTTGGTACCATAATTTTGATATCTCATACTGCAATTCTTCCTCTTCATGCATCATAGTATAGCTTTTTGAGGGCTTAATGGGTATGGAATTATTTTTAGGGGGCATTTTAGAATCCAATACTGATATCTATTCTACAATATGCCCTTGGAATCAATTCAACTTGATTCTTCAAAAAAGACTTATGCAATTCGGAAAAACAAAATACACACCTTTTACTTGCTTTTGAGGAGCTAGATATTGAAATTGACTTAACTCTATACTTTCAGATCTTTCAGATCCTCAATATATAAAATTCAACCCTGTAGTATTCCTATGAAGCTTCTTTCAAATTCCATAGTTATGAATTGATTTGGATTCTTCAAGGAAAATTTATGTCCAATCTCCCACAATGACCTAATTATGGACTGGTTCAGTAGAGCGAATTGGTATGACTTGCCATGTGTCATTGTTTTCTCTTTTGGCTCTGAAATTTATAGATAGGAAAATACAGTCCATGTAATTCTAGTCACTTTTATAGAATCTCCACTCGATGCTTAGAGAGAGAGTTATGAATATTTTCCCACGATCACCTCTTTGAGATGAAATTTGGGAGCCTGAAAAAGACCTAACTTCCACAGATCATAACTCCGAAAATATTGCAAACCAAGCTCTGAAATTTTGCGGCAATGTTCCTTAGGATCTCGGCTTCGCTCTCTAAAAGTTTCAGCTTCTTAACCTTCGTAGCAAAGATGTTATAGCGAAAATTCCACGATGACCTTTTTAAGTGAAATTCAGGAGCCTGCAAAAAGCCCTAACTTCCACAGATCATATCTCTGAAAATATTGCGAACCAAGCTCTAAAATTTTGTGATGATGTTTCTCAGGATTTCGGCTTCGCACCCTAACAATTTCAGCTTCTGAACCTTTTTAGAAAACAAGTTATAGCGAAAATTTCACGATGACATGTTTGGAGTAGCGAAACCCTAGAATCCAAAGCTTTGATACCAAATGTTGTGAAACCAACTCCAAAAATAGAAGAAAAGAGATATCAACGCCTTAGAAATAGGCCACTTCGAGGGGGAAACCTCCAATATATTACATGAATGAATAATTCTTGGATGATACAAATGACCAAAACCTCCTTCTATATATAGGAGTCCATGGGGCCACACTGTAATCCTAGCCGACCTAACAATAATAATGTAAGGGCACAATAATAACAATATGGGGGTTAGAGGGGTACAAAAATAATAATAAGGGGGGCTACACTAACATAATAAGGGACTACACTATTAATATAGGGACTTAACATGCTCGTTCTTTGCAATTGCGATATGGAGAAATCACAAATCGCACTTCACACCGTTTACCTTTTGCCTTTAACACTTACTACTTATTATTTGCGATTGCGATATTGCGAAATCACAAATTGCACTTTGCACCATTTACCTTTTCTCCCTTAATACTTACCGTCGGTTCTTGCAATTGCGATATTGCGAAATCACGCCCCGTCGTCGGTTCCATCGCCACGTTTCCATTGCAAATCGCACTTCGCATGCTTTAGCTTTTACCCTTAACACTTACTGCTCATTCTTGCGATTGTGATATTGCGAAATCTAAAATCACAAATAGCACAGTTTAACTTTTCGCATAATGCTTACCACTCATTCTGTCGATGTGATAAATCTGACACGTCACTCGTCGAAATTCACACTTCACAGAACTTACCACATCACAGATCGCAGGCTGTAACTTTTACCACATCACCAATCGCACTTCACACATTTTAGTTCATTCTTGTTAATACTTATCATTATTCCTTTAAACTTGCGATATTGCGATTCGCGACCTGCCACACCACTCGTCCCCCTTCGCACTTCGCACAACTTAGTTTATTCATGTTAATCCTTACCACTATCCCTTTAAACTTTTGGAGTTGCGATTGCGACATCGCACATTGAAACTTTTGTTCTCCATTGCACTCCACCATCGCATTTTTGAGTTTTGTCCGCTCCAAAGTCATTTCTCGCACTATCATAAATTTTTATAAGGGATTAACCCCTTATTTCTACTTCCAAACCTCGTTTCATGTGTTAAACCCCCCATTAGCCTCTTTTAGCCCTTTTCATCCCTCCAAGATGAAAATTAACTCTTTTTAATTAGAATTAATTCATGGATAGCCTAGTTGAATGGATAGAAGCATGGTAGATAGATCATAGGTTAAGTAGAGTGCATTTAGCCGTTTGGCCAAGTTAAGTGTGGTTTATGATTACTTTCTTTTCTGCTATTTGTTTTCTGCAAATTAAATTAGTTTCCTTCCTGTCATTTCTTTTCAACAATTTAATTTAGTTTCTTACAGTCATTTCCTTCATGCACATTAAATTAGTTCCCATTTCGTCATTTCCTTTTACCCGAAATTTAGTTTATTTTCATAGAAGTGTGCCAAACTTCACTGAGAACCCCTAGAAGTAGCACCCTTTTGTAAAGCAGAAGATAATGACATGACCAGAATGCATCTGCTGTGTATATAGCACTATCACCTCAAATTTTGTACGAACCCTGGGTTAATAAAGTAAAGAAGGGCAGCCACTGGGAGTTGCAACACTCTTGGTGCAATACCAGGGCTCACCACTTTTTGGCGCCGTTGTCGGGGAGGTGTCTAGTATATGCTTTGATTATGTTTTAGCATTCTTTTCTGATTTCATTTTCATGTTGTTTCCGAAATATTGAAAAATACAAAAAAATATGATTTTCATGCCTCATAGGAGTAGGGATACTCAGAATCTTATATAAAAAAAAACTTCTCCAAAACCAATCCCCCACTTGACCACACGGTGCAGTAAGAACCACATCACCATATACTTTTTAAGGAAGAAGAGATGGATGGATATGATGACAATGAAGAAGATTTTATTGGGTTTCCCATTCAAGATATGGACATCAGTGTACCTATGAAGAACATCCCTCCATCTTTCCTTCCCAATTTCCATGGTATGAGGACAGAGGATCTGGAAACATTTCTCTTTGAATTTGAGATACTTTGTAGGTCTTATGGCTACTTATCACACACTCAAAAACTGAGATTGTTTCCTGCAACAATGAAGGATAAAGCTCTTAAATCGTTCATGAGTCTAGGTACTAATTCAA
Source organism: Pinus albicaulis (assembly GCA_034641835.2). Classification (NCBI taxonomy): domain Eukaryota; kingdom Viridiplantae; phylum Streptophyta; class Pinopsida; order Pinales; family Pinaceae; genus Pinus; species Pinus albicaulis. Next base: position 807,822,275 of record CM076582.1, on the reverse strand, counting down.
TAAGATCATGGAATGATATGAAAAAGATATTTGTAGAAAAATATAAAGATCGTGATCTTAGAGAAGAAAATTTTAGAATGAACCAAGAAGAAGATGAGAGACTTGAGGATCTAATAGAGAGGTTCATGTATAATGTTAAGAGGGAAAAATTGCATCATCTAGGATTTGACACACTAAAAACCCTCTTACTTATGACAATTATGGATGAGTGGATTGATCTCCTTAATCTCATGAGTAGAGGAGATGTATACCAAGTGTCATTTGAAGAAATTTGTGAAACATGCAAGCGCATATCAAGAGGAAGGGAAAGAGTAAGTAAATCAACATCAACATTGGTAAGGCAAGATTAACTTGGAAATTTGCTTGATAACTTTAAAATAGAAATTTTTAACAATCTAAGTGAACAAGTAGAAATGTTAAGAATACAAAATGAGCAAAAAGAAGATGTTGATATTTTTTTATCCAAGCATAATCATATGCTACTAAATGTTATTCATCATTCCCCAGGTTTAAATAAGTTTATCAAGAAGACAATTGAGCAAGGAAATCACTAAAGAAGCTATGTCATGTAGCTACAAGGATACCCTGGCAACCTAGTCAACTTGATATGATGCAAGGATTCACTTCACAATTTCAAGCTTATTCACTTCCATCTCAAACTAATTGGGATACACTCCCTCCTTGGCAACATTGGCCAGCTCACTCCCAAAACAAATCTTGGCAACATGGTTGGCAAGGTCCTTATTGGGAAAATCCACAATATCCACAATATTTCCCTCCATATCCTCCATACCCAACTCCATGCTATCCCTACTATACACCTCCACCATAACCACAACCTCAACCACATCCATATCATAATCCACCCCCACTCAACTACCTATACCACCATTTCCAAACCCACACCATGAAGTATCTCAGCCCACTTACAATGTTGAGGTACAACACTGCCAAACATATCCTCTTGATCTAAATGGTCTGCATATTAGTTCAAGAAAGGTATTGCAAAGAAGATATTTTCTCAATGTAATTGAAGGACAACATCAAGAATAAGAAGATCCAAATGAGGAGATCAAAATATCAAGGGTTGCAGTTGATGAAGAGTTGACATCAGAATCATATGTTGAGAAAGTTTCCTCATGTTTACCAGCATTTCCTCCATATGTTCAAGAGAAAAAAAAAAAAAAAAAAGAGGAAGATTTGAATGTCATAATAGAAGAGGACATCCAAGGTGATCCAACTCAGCAAGTGGACCAGGGGCATCACAATTATATTGACATATGGTTCCAAACATCCATTAAATTGCAACAACTCACTCTTCTCCAACAATACTTGATACAATCCTTGTCAAAGAAATTCATCTCTCATATTCAGGTACATGTCAAAGCATGTATTCAAGTGTGCACATGATTTTATCTGTCATCTTGATGTGTACATGGCTCCATTGGAATTATTCATATACTTGAAAAAGGTTTTGTTTTTCTGAAGTAGAGTAGGAAAGTGAAAAAAAAAAGAAAAAAGGGAAAGAATAAAATCTCATATGAAAACCTCTTTGAGGCGTCTGAGATTAGATAATTGATTGAAAACCTCCATGAGGCGGTCATTGGGTTGAAAAAATATATAATATCCTAGGTGAAACCTCCTTTGAGGCACCTAGGCAGACCTACTAGTGGAAAACCTCATTGAGGCAGCTAGTAGGCCTTTAAAAAAAATAAAAAATAAAATAAAAAAATTATTGCATTTCTCCATTTATATCTCTCTAATGAATGTGGATGCTCTCCAACCTTTGCAAGTAGAAAACAAAAAGTTGGCACAAAAAGAAAATTTGGTCAACACTTTAGTCAAAGGTAGTCAAACTTGGACTTCCTCTTCATGTGCTCAGAAGATCCAAAGGACCTCAAGCAGATTGCCACAAGCAGCTTCAACGACAGCTTCGATATCACATGCAAAAACAAATCGATGGTAAGGCTTAGGTATGAAATCATCTAACCCTTTCTTCAAATCTACTTTAGCTTAATAAAACATTAAAAAGTGTGAGAAGGAAAGTTTTTTTATAACCAAAATCAGTAGCAGAGCAACCTCAGCCTTATCTAGCAACTAGCCTCACTTTTTCCACCAAGAAAAGAAACAAGAAAAAAGTAAAAAGGACTTGAGAAAGTGGGCAGTAAGAAATTAATTGTGATAAAAGACAAGGAGTTCCAAAGGAGTAACCAAGGGCGAACTCAATTAACAGAAAGGAAAAAGAAAAAAAAAAACCTCTGAGTTTATTTTGCATGCAGTAAAAAAATTGGAAAAAAGAAGGAAAAAAAGAAGAAGAAAAAAGAGAAAAAGAAAAAGAAGGAAAATAGAATAAAAGGTGGACCCACCACCTCTTGGCATGCAAAATATATTTTCTTAAGGCACCTAAGGACTTCCATGCACCACCTACAAAAATAAATGCAAGTAGAATAGCAAGAAGATTAGTAGGGCAAGCAGCGCATGGCCCAAGAAACATAAAATGAAATAAGCCAACATGCAGGAAGAACCACAAGGCAGGGAGGATGAATAGGTTGCTCAGAATATGAGCAATGTTTTCAGTAGGGGGGTGATGATGGGCCTCTAAATTAGACATAAAATAAGGCCCGTATAACCTTTCTTAGGCCCATCTACCTTCCTTATGGACATAAAAGGATATATTAAATCTCTCCTCCTACACATTTTTTCTTATCCTTTAATATGTTCTCAGGAAGGATGAAAGGTAGTTTCATATTTTTGCCTAATATTGGTTATTTTTGTAGAATATTGTGAGAATATTTGGCAGATTATATAGATTTGGAGAAGGAGATGATTTAGGGACTTGCTCCCTGCCACTAGAAGATCAAGATTGGAGAATAAATGAGCACAATGTCAGGAAATAATGGAGAAATCTTGGAGAGATTCAAGGGGGTTTTCCACTCTCCTTAAATCTCAAAGGTAGCCAAAGGATCCTCATGAGATCCCCCTCCAGAAATTTGAATTCCAAAGGTAGCCAAGTAACTCAAGACCAAGTGCACTCAAGCCATACTTCACTTGGAGTCTCCAGCAAATCGAATTTCAAGAGGCAGCTAAGCAACTGAAGACGAAGGGCACTAAATCTATGTTTACTTGGAGTCAAAGTGGAATCAATCACCATTTTCAAGGGAGTTGTTGGTAGCGTCCCTGTAGAATAAATAGAGCAGAGCTAGAGCTAGGAAGGAGTTAGTTAGTTAGCCAGTGGTTTGATTCTAGTCAATTCCATTTTATTCTTTGATTCCATTCCGAACTTTTGCTGCAAGCTATTAGGATTTTGTTGTTAAGACCTTCGGAATGTAATAAGGCTTTATTCTTAATGCAATGAGTATTTAGATGAATTTCTATTTATCTAGTTCCAGAGAGCTGGGCTCGTGGGTTAGGGCCCAACCCATATGCCTCAACTTCTCTGTTGTTACTATTTTTTCCTTTCTGTCATTCAACTAATTTTGCTTCTGCCATTTAAGTTAGATATGCTTCTGATACGTTTCATTGCTGTTTATTTTTTGTGCTGTTGTAGTTTTAATTGCTTATGCGTAGTAAAATAGAGGAAAAACCCTAAAAATTGTGGTCAAGTCTCCCCCCTCTCATCTCTTTCAATAGAGTTCGAGAAGGGAAGACCTTCCCATAGGCCAAAATTGCTTTCTGTTTGAGTTTTGGGAAGAAATTGTATTACCAAGTCCAAGCCTTTCCTTCACTGTTTCATCCCGCATTTCTGTCTGTTTCCCATGCATGAATCCGCAGGTGTGCCTTACTTCTGAGCACTTCTCTTACGCCTCCATTCCCCTCCTTTTATTCTCATCTTAACGTTGTACTTACCTTTTCTTTGCCTAATGCACTTAAGCCCTTCAAAGCCTTATTTCTCTGTTCACGACCGCCTTACCCTTTTTATGCAATACACATGGAAAACCATTCAAAACCATCGAAAACCCGACCGTCGCCTTTGCTCCTTGAGTTTCCTGCCACCGTATGTCGCACTTCAAAAAATCGCAACATTTGGCTTTTACCTTTAGCACTTACTGCTCGTTCCTTGCAATTGTGATATTGTGAAATCTCAAATCGCATTTCGCACCATTTACCTTTTACCTTTAATGCTTACCACTCGTTCTTTGCGATTGCGATATTGCGAAATCACAAATCGCACTTCGCACCGTTTACCTTTTACCTTTAACACTTACCGCTTTTTATTTGCGATTGTGATATTGCGAAATCGAAAATCTCACTTCGCACTGTTTACATTTTCTCCCTTAACACTTATCGCCGGTTCTTGCAATTGCAATATTTCTAAATCATGCCCCGCCATTAGTCCCACTGCCATGTCACCATCGCAAATCGGACTTCGCATCCTTTAGCTTTTACCCTTAACACTTACTTCTCATTCTTGCAATTGCGATATTGCGAAATCGCAAATTGTAAATCGTACAATTCAACTTTTCACATAACGCTTACCGCTCATTCTGCCAATGCGATAAGTCCGCCACGTCACTCGTCAGACTTCACACTTCGCAGAACTTACCACATCCCAGATTGCAGCCCGCAACTTTTACCACATCGTCAATCACACTTCGCACATTTTAGTTCATTCTTGTTAATCCTTACCGTTATTCCTTTAAACTTGCGATATTGTGATTCACGACCCTCTGCGTCACTCGTCACACTTCACACTTTGCACAACTTAGTTCATTCTTGTTAATCCTTACCACTATCCCTTTAAACTTGCAGAGTTGTGATTGCGACATCACACATTGCAACTTTTGTCCTCTATTGCACTCTGCCATCGCATTTTTGAGTTATGTTCACTCCATAGTCATTTCTTACACTATCATAAAGTTTTATTAGGGTTTAACCCCTCTTTCCACTTCCAAACCTCATTTCATGTGTTAAACCTCCCATTAGCCTCTTTTAGCCCTTTTCTTCCCTCCAAGCTGCAAATTAACTCTTTTTAATTAGAATTAAGTCATGGATAGCCTAGTTTCATGGATAGAAGCATCGTATATAGATCATAGGATAAGTAGAGTTCATTTAGTCGTTTGGCCAAGTTAAGTGTAGTTTAGGATTAGTTTCCTTTCTGCTATTTGTTTTCTGAAAATTAAATTACTTTCCTTCCTATCATTTCTTTTTAGCAATTTAATTTAGTTTCTTACAGTCATTTCCTTCTTGCACATTAAATTAGTTCCATTTCTGTCATTTTCTTTCTGCCATTTAGTTTAGTTTCATTGAAGTGTGACAGACTTCACTAAGAACCCCTAGAAGTAGCACCCTTTCGTAAAGAAAAAAGGATGATATGAACAAAATGCATCTGCTGTGTATATAGCACTGTCACCTCAAAGTTAGTACAAATCCTGGGTTGATAAATTAAAGTAGGGCAGCCCCTGGGAGTTGCAACACTCTTGGTGCAATACCAGGGTTCACCACCCCGCACCAAAAAAGTCCAAGGGGTATCCATTGATAATAACAACAAACTGTGACCCCACAACACATGCCATGATCCATTCAAGTATGGGGTTTGTTAAGCCAACCTTCAACAGAGTGAGCCAGAGGAAGGCCCAACCCAAACTGTCACATGCCTTATACAAATCAAGTTTCATTACCAGGGCCTCCATTTTTTTTTTTTGTGTGAATTGAATGGATTGTCTCCGACGCAATAGCCACTACAGTATCTCAAGAGTATAACTTTTATGCGCTCTGTAATGACCTTGGAGTTAAACTTGTATACAATGTTACACAACGAGATGGGTCTGTAATCCGAGAAGGATTGTGTGTTTATATTTTTAGGGATCAATGCTATGAATGTAGAATTTATGGCACTCGATATATGTCCCATAACTCTGGCCTATTCCACCATATCGACCAGGGCCTTCTCCCAATGCTCATAAAATAATAGGAAAAATTCGACGGTCCACCTGTTAGGGCCAAGACTCTCATCCCTAGCAAATGTTTTTAATATCCTTAGAATTTCATTAGAATCCACTATGCCATATATTTTGTTATTATCTTCCAAATTAAACATCTATGGATACCCCAATGTGCCCTAGAGCTTGTCCTCAATACTATCCTCCATTAATTTTTTTTTAAAAGTTTTAAAGTGCAGAACAACCTCATGCTGAATGTCTGTGGTACTGTGTACTAGGGCACCATCCATACCTCAGACACTCCAAATAGTATTTCTCCTTCTGCGTTTATTTTCAATACGGTGGAAGTCTTTCGTATTTTTATCCCCCTCTTTAAGCCAACAGACCCTGCTCTTAAGTCTCCAGGTGGATTCTTGGATCTGTAATAATCGATTTTTGCGTTGGTCCAAGTCCCTTTGTCTCGCCCAATAATCAGGCATTAGGGCTCCACATTTCAAACTGTCCATGTGATTTTGAATTGATATTTATATGGTGGTAGTGATTTTAGATTGAGAAATCTGATAGGAGGCAACGATGATATCCAAAAAAATAAGAGGAGATAGCATAATTTATTTGAAATTGGATGTAAAGAATGGTTGATTCCAAGGGCATCTGCACTTTTATTTGAAAGCTACCACTAAACCATGGAGCTGATTAGTGAACATGGAAGCCTATTTTGAATATGATATCAATATTTTCCCTTGTAACATATCCGCATTTTAAATTGTATAATATATTTTCAAGCCAATAAAATTAATATCAATGAGATGTATTGTCAAACACAATGGTGACTTAAAAATTTATTATTTTCATTATTTTTAATTGAATGATATGTTTTTATATATATATTTAAGATACCTGGTTAATATTTTCAAATATGTTTAAAATAATAGGTGAATCCAAAAATACAATGTATCTATTTCTTTATAAAATATTTGGTACACTATAAGGAAAATACCCTCTAGCAGATGTTTTTGAGGAAGCCCTTATTAAAATAGTCCAGATATTCATTTGTAGCGGAGGTCACTGGAGGAGGTTGGGGTGTGGATGTTTTTTCGGATTTTTTTTGCGGTGCATTTATAATCCTAACACGCACCAGTGTGCTTGATATATATGTGACACACTGTTGCATAGTAGAGGCTAAAGAAGCATTGCAGAGTTATTTTGAAGTACTACGAAAACAACAGTGCACTTCATACATACAACGCACCGATGTGTTTCATATAAAGTACACTGGTGCGTACTATCAAATGGCAGACCGAGACGCTCATCATTGTGGTGCTATTTACTAACAATGACGATCCGACGTGGTTTATGTACAACGATGCACCGACATAAGGTTTTTATTCAAAGGAAGCATTGTGCGGTCCATACAAACTGGCCCGGTGCATCTCAGTAATCCAGTGCACTGTAAATAAGTTTGGTGTGCCATTGATACAACCGCCTGGTGCTTCTCGTAATCGAGCACATTGAAAAAGGGTTAATTTAAAAAAAATTACCGTAAAAAATCATTTTTACTTGTTACAGCGTTGTAGAGCTCTCAAGCACCGGTGTGAATTTTCCTTCTCTGAGGTGCCCTGCCATCAGTGCTCCCATTGCCCACATTACTTCTGTCCATTGCTCAGTGTGTGGACTTCGAATTTTGCAAAACGGTGGGCAAGTTTAGTTTTTAGTATTCTGTTGCAAAGATGCCTCCTCGATGTGAAAATGTGCAGGTAATCTACTTGTTTCTCACCGACTTAAGCTTTTAGCAGATTAATTTTTAAAATTGAGTTAAAATTCACTTCTTCTTTTTTTTTAAATCCTGCGTGGTGCAGTTGAGCCATTTTGCTCACACTGTACTCGGTGTTGCCTGTAAATTTATAGGCCATGACGCGAACAATGTTAACAGAAATCGCACCGGGTGGTAAATTTGATAGCCTGGTGTGGTACCGAGAAAAATCACATCACAATAAAAAAAAAAAATATTCTGGTGCGTGTTGGTTTCCGGTCGCACCGACAATTTTTTTTTTTTTTTAATTAACAATTTATTTACGGCAGTGCGTTAGTTTACCAGGATGCGCCACGGTATTTTATTTACGGCGGTGCATCGGTCAAACATACTGCACCAAGGCAATGTGTGTTTGGTACTGCACCGCCAGTGGTAAAATAATTCAATCTGGAGATGCGTTGCACTATAACAAATGCCCCGGGGCGGATATGTTTTGTCAACGCACCACCTTTAATATTTATTTGAGTAATAGCTTCTTTTTTTGTCGCGGTGCGTGAAGTTTTTTAATACACACTTTGGATGGTGCATGATATACATGTACGCACTGTTGGCGGTGCATGACTATTTTTTGTGGCGCGCTGAATGTTTTTTTTCGATAAAATTTATATTTATATATTTCTAAATACATTTTTCATTTAATAAAAAAATTAGGTTTTATGTATGAGGGAGGATGATGTATTTAATATGTGAATCATTCAACGACGTCAACGGAGAGATGAAAGACAACAAAAAGCACAAAGGGATGACAATTATAACATGATACAACAGTGGGAGGCAAGGGAGAGGAAGAGACTTTTGTACCCTCGCCCTATTACGCCACCCACCCAGTTGCTCTTAAGAGAGATAGGCCTCCTTAAGTTCTACGAGGAGGCTACATCACTGAAGAGGCATAGTAGGTTTTTAGGACAATTGATCTACATGTGGGATGCCCACTGACAGACATTTCGTGTCAGTTGTGACCAGTGGTACCAACCCTATGGGCTATCTAGGAGAGGGGAGGATTTTTCACAGTTCCCCAATGTCCCTGTTTATTATGCAACAGAGAGTCAGTTGGTGTACTCCCAAAGATACATTAGGGATGATATACTTTCTCCTGCATATTTTCAGGTGTCTGGTGGAAAACTACGGATTGATTCTTTTGGTCCAGAGAAGGTTAGGTGCCTCTCAGTATTACTGACCACCATTGCACATTATACCAGTGACATGCAACACATTATTTGCCCTCTTTTATTTTATGTTGATTCTTTATTCCAAAGGCAATGACTTGTTAGATAGTCTGCCATTTTTTTGTGGCAGTTTTGTATAGCCTTAGATAGACTTCATTCTTAGGCACGTGGGAGGTTGACCTTCCCTTTTGCTTCATAGTTGTTTTGTTTATTGTTCGAGAGGTTTTCGGAGAGGAGGCCTACTTTTGTGTGTCAGCATCATAGGCTAATGATACAAGTACGGATGCACATGTGGGGCGAGATGATACCAAAGAGGGGCCTATCCAAGTATTCGGCCAGGATTTCTAGTGATGCACTGGAGCTGCTAGCCAGTGTGGATGATCACATGTTTGTGATGGTGTTGTGTCCTTAGGTGGGTTTGGATTGGTGAGGGTGTACCAACATCCTCTTCACACAGGATGAACCACCAGATTCTATAGGTAATATTATTTTTTTCTTTAAATTAATATAGTTTAATTTTATTTTCTTAATTAATTAGAGTAAATTTTATTCTAACGTGTCCTTTAACTTGTTTTATTAAATTGTTTAATGAAATTGTCTAATTATTGTTGTGTACTATATATTTTGTAGATATTGGCACGTTCATTGTGGACATGCCTCCACCCTCACTAGATGATCTTGTAGATGACGAGGAGATGGCGAAGGCCGCGGAGGTTGAGAGACCTCCTCAGGTGTAGATACCTGCGGGCATGCGGGATAGGGCAGACATTCGATTCAAGATGGAGTTGGGCGACCGACTATGTAGGCTCTTGGTTGGTGAGGGAGACTGCCCTGTGACGATTAGAGACATCTAAGCTATTTATACACTCATAGAGCTCTGGAGGGACATGCCCTGCTATATGATGAGCCTTATGTCAGAGATTCTAGGCTACCTACAGCTAGGAGGGATAGGCTCCATGGAGATGCGCAACACAACAGCTCGGATGATCATGATCATGATCATGAGGGGAGTGATCATTCTAGTACTCCAACTTCTCCTCCACCTCGCGAAGATGAGAAACCAACATCTAGTCCTGAGCAGGCACCTCCTGAGTAGACACCATCTCAACAGGCACCTCCTGAGCAGGCACCATCGACTGAGTAGGCCTCCACTAGTTATAATATTGATGTACCACTAGATATTTGACATTCATATGCAGTTCTATTACAATTGTATATTTTTGACAATATATATATATATATATATATATGGTGCATGCATTTTATGTTCATGTTGATGTACTTAATTTACATGTTGGTGTTCATCGTGATGTGTATATTGTTAGGTCATGTTAGATATGTTCATTTAATGTGCTTGCAGATAGATGTGTATGTTATAACAGTTATTCGACATTAGATGTATATTTGATGTTTGTGTTGTGATGATGTTATACAATGCTTGTGTTTTGTTAGATGATCATGATCACGATGATTAGATGATCTATTTTAGAATATGATGTTTGTAAGATGATTATCATGATCGTGATGTTTATTTTTAATATTAAGTCGTGATATTTATTAAATATTATGTATTGGTAATTGTAAAATTGTAAAGTTATAATTGTATGTAAAATTGTAAAATTGTAATTGTAATTATAATTGTATTGTAAAATTGTAAACTTGTAATTGTAATTATATGTATTGTCATGATTCAATTTTATTAAAATTGTAAAATTTGTAAATTTGTAAAATTGTAAGATTGTAATTGTAATTTTATGTAAAATTGTAAAATTGTAATTAGGCCGATAGGCCTTCTCTTTTGAATTAATACAGTTGCTTTTTCGTCAACCAATTCATTTTGATAATGACACATGTCACTAGTAAGACGTGTGCAAAAAAGTAGCAAGTTCACATATTTCTCTAAATTTTTAGGAATTTTCCCTCATAACTCAGTTTTTTGAATTACATGATCATTGACACATGTCACTAGTAAGACGTGTGCAAAAAATAGCAAGTTCACATATTTCTCTAAATTTTTAGGAATTTTCCCTCATAACTCATTTTTTTGAATTACTTGATCATAAAAATCATAAAATATAATAGTTCCAAAAATAAAATAATACTATACCTTTATCATAAAAATCATAAAAGATAACCGTTCAAAAAAACAAAGAAATATGCCTTCATCATATATATATAAAGTTAAAAAAAAGCATAAGAACATGATAACTTTTTACCAAAAATGACACTGAGTTTCCATTTCTAATTTGGGTAATATGATTTATGCATTATTGGTAATATGCTTTATTTGCTAATGCTTTGCTCTGTTCCTCACCATCGCCATCAGAACCAGCGATGGGATCAAGATCAGGAGTCATTGGGGGAGAGTGGCAGTGTGAGATTCATGTGCAGTTACGGAAGCCGAATCCTCCCTAGCCTCCACAAAAATCAGCTGCGTTATGAGGGTGGAGATACCCGAATCATGGCTGTGGCTCGCAATTTTTCTCACTCGCTTCTCATATCCAAGCTCTCCAAGCTCTGCAGGTATTTATCATATTACGATTTTGCATCTCTACAACTAAAAAATCTAAAATGGTATTTATTGGTTCCCTTTATTTTTTGGATCAGTTTACTTCTGGTCTTTTGGTATTTTGTTAGTAACGCAAGTTGCAGTGCATTATAACGTAAGCATGTGCTATATTGTGCATTTGCAATTAAAAACCTCGACACAATGGACTCTTTTGACATGGTTTTTCTTTATGGTATAATAATTAAAGCATTTTATAATTGTATATATTCAGTGACAATCCCAATCTGTAAATTTGTTTCTTTGATATTCGGTGACAATCAAAATCTGTATTTTTTTTTTTTTTTTTCATATAATTAAAGCATTTTATAATTGTATATATTCCGTGACAATCCCAATCTGTAAATTTTTTTCTTTGATATTCGGTGACAATCAAAATCTGTCAATTTATTTTATTTTTTTAGCTTTTTCATCAATGTTGTTGAAAGTTTGCATTCTTTTTGTTGAAATTTAGTTTCTGCACCTGTTTTCTTAGTTACTTGATTCTTGGAAAATTATTTGGTGACGAAAATGGGTCAAGAGTTTTGTCGGGTGTAAATCTTACGTGAATCCATTTTTTATTTCGGGTTAATGACTAAAAAGTATTTTTCGGTAAAGACTTTCTTTGGCCAGCCAAGTTATTGAAGGTGAATTTTACTCATTGGTTGTTTATAATGAAAAATTGTATTCAACTATTTGGGGCTCCATGTTGAGCAATTCATCTACTTTTATGGAATCAAATAACCCATGAATACACACATTATAAGTATTTTGTTGTCAATAACAAGTTGATCTTTTTCAAGCAAAGCACTCAATCTTTTATTTGGTAACCATTGTCATCAGTAATATTATCTTTATCTATCATAGTGAGCAGCTGCATTTTCAGAACAATGAGAGACAATGCATCTCCTTGAATCCAGTGAATTCTCCTCTTCAAAGCATCCAATCACACCAATGGGCTAATGCAATCATTTCTAAAAGAATGGCATGGAATGGACACACGAAGGAAACCAAAGCATCCAATGACAACAATGGCTAATGCAATCATTTAAAAAAAAATTACATGAAATGGACACACGAAGGAAACCAACAGAATATAATCAATGCAACTGAAAATTGTGTGGTCAATAAGCTTCAGTTACCATAATTTGCATGAATACCATTTCGAAATAGTATTATCATAATCTAGTAATTTGATTAAAATAATAATATTTATATTTTGGTTAGTTTAGGATTGTACGATCCCAGAATATAAACTATATATTTATATGATTTTGTTCATTCTGCAGATTGGTGACGGAAAGAATGAAATACACGATGAATTTTAGTGTTGGCAATACCTTTTTAAAGGTTGAATTGTATAATCTTGATGTAATAAGTACTCCACAGAAACCATAGGAGTACGCAATTTGATCCTTCCCTTAATATCTTCCTATTTATCTCTAAACCATCAAGATAGTTGTGTTTAGTTTTATGACGCAAATCAATTCTTTTTTAAGATATTGTTGAATATTTTTATTTATTTATTAATATATTGAATTATATAATTTAGATGGATAATTAATTCTGAAGAGATACTGACAAGTTTTAAAAAATAGTGTATTATTTTATTTTGTTTTTAGATTATTATATTATTATTATTATCTAATAGTCATTATCTAATTATTTATATAGTTCACTGCAAGGCATAGACGCAGTACTCACATTTTAACAGTTGGTCATGGAGCAATATTGACAAATCCAGTGGCAACAATTTCCTTCAAAATGTTAGATAGGAAGCATAGTTACGTAAAGTTACGTAATAATTTCTTTGTATATAATATAGTTTTTTTTTAAAGTATATTATTAAAAATATAATATAATATTTTTAATCGTATCATTGTTTTTTTAAATGTGTTTGATTTTTAATATTTTGGTTTATTTGTATGTTATAAATTTTAGTTAGCATAAGACAAGGTATTTTATTTTATTTTTTACATAAGATTATTGAAGAAAGTTTAGACCAAGAAAATTTAGGGTACGGCAGTTTAAATTTAGGTTAAGGGTGATATAAAATTAGTTGTTTGTTCAATTTAGCTTTAAGTGAAAGGGGTTTTATTAATCCAACATTAAAGTTAAAATTTTCATGTTGTTTCAACTGATACCAACATAGTTAAAAGGTATTTTAATTTGATAATGTTAGAAACAATATAGGATATATATATACATAATAGTGGTAGTGTTTTGTCTTTATTCATTAAAATTTGATCATATAAGTTTTGATGAGATTTCGTTCTTATATAATATGGTGGTTTAAATCTCTAATCATATAAGTTTTGGTGAGATTTTGTTCTTATATAATATGGTGGTTTAAGTATTTTTGGGATTTTTTATTAAAATTTGATTTTATATATATATATATATATATATATATATAATTTTTTCTGGTTAATTTTAACCAAGATTTTTAAGAGATTTTAATACATAGAATTCAAATGTTTATGCCGGTTTTCAAGGCATTGAATTCATTTATGACTTCAAAAAACTATTTTAAACAACAAAAACTCACAATCTTGTTTGAAATTGTATTGTCCAAGGGGTTTTTGAAGGTGTTGAATCCATTTGTGAATTCAAAAATCTATTTTAAATAACAAAAAATCATAATCTTGTTTGAAATTGATTTCGATGAAAAGGATTGTTTTGTCTATTTTGTCTATAAATTAGACTGTCATTTTTATCAAATTTTATATAAAATAAATAAATAAATAAATTAGAATATTTATTTTTTAATTATTTTGAAATTTGTTAGTTTTTTTTTTTTTTTTTTTGAAATTTGTTAATTTTTTTTATTATTTTGAAATTTGTTTATTTATATTGTGATTGCTGCATTTTTTTTTTGGTTAAAAATGGTTTTTTCTTAGATTATTTCCTATTTCCAATTAAGTTAAATAATTAAAGAATAATAAAATGCCAAAAAAATAAAAATTAATTATGTGTGTAATCTTCTACATTAACAAACAGGTAAATGTTTGGTTAAATTGGACAAATCTATCCAAGATTGTCAAACTCATGGACATAATCTTTTATGTGTTATGTTGCATTATCATTTTGAGTAAAGTGATCTATGATGTACTATGAAAACCTAAGTGCACTCCCCTCAAATTTATAACCACCATTTTATTAAAAAAAATGTGATACACAAAAATCACAAAAATCATTGATGTGAAGCTCAAAGACAATTGCATCATCCAAAATTCAATCTTCCAAACCAAAGTTCACTTATTATTTGCTTGATTATGAAAACCAAAATACAAATTTTTCAATTTAAAAATCCTATCGGCCTCTCTTTGGACCTTTTGGGACAACTGCTAGTTGTAATTGTATTGTGAAATTGTAAAATTGTAATTGTAATTGTATGTATTGTCGTGATTCAATTTTATTGTAATTGTAATTGTATTGTGAAATTGTAAAATTGTAATTGTAATTGTATTGTGAAATTGTAAAATTGTAATTGTAATTGTATGTAGTTTCGTGATTCAATTTTTATTAAAATTAGCAAAATTTTAAATTTTTAATATTGTAAATTTGTAAATTTGTAAATTTGTTGTCAAATTTGAACCATAACTACCCAAAAATTGAACTATCATAAAATTGTAAAATGTATACCATACATATTGTTAAATTACCATAATTGTAAAATTATAAAATTGCAAATTTGTAAGAATATAAATAATTTTAAAATAATAAATCTAGAATAATATGAATTTTTGTAACATAATAAAGTTTATAAAATAATGCAAATAAATTCATGTTTAGAATTATCATTATTTTATTATGATCTTACATGCCAAAGATAACAATATGCATTAGTACATTTTTAAAATTTTTGAAGATATATATATATATATATATATATATATATATATATATATATATATATATATATATATATATATATATATATAGGGTGCATTTATTTAAGTAATGATATAGTGAAAAACCATTTAAAGCAATCAAGTAGTTGTATTATTTTAGGAATTGATGTAAAAGAAAAGAACTTGATACAGTGCATTGCTTTATAGATCAACATAATTGCAAATTATCAAGTGAAATGATTTTAACATTAACACAATGCAAACAAATTAATTCAAAATACGTATTATAATGTTTGGAAAAAAAGAGTCTTAGTTATAAGGTTAAGTGAACTTCTAATTTATAAAAACCCATCTTAAATAGTATAAATGATGAAATATGACATGTACCATATCACTCTCTGTTCTTATCACCCTCATTATCTTCCAGCTCGCTTGGCATGATAACACTATTTTTCTCAAAAATATGTTTTGATCTAGGGTCATGTCTCAATACGAACCACCAATCCCTATCCAACACATCTGGGTAAAAAAACACCCGTTTTCAATGTTTGGGGAAAACATAAGGCTCCTTAGATTCATCCCACATATTTCTAGAGTTGATACATATCAGCCTACTATCGTGATCTTCCTTTACATTATTCTGATCAAAGTTATCCCACCACTTGCACTTAAAAATAACACATTGGAAAGAAGAGAAGTCCACTTCAATGATCTATTGAATCTTTCCAACATAACCTAATGTACCTCGTACTAGGTTTCTATCACGGTGGCTAGCTCGACTAGATTGATTAAAATCGACGTCCACTCCATAGTCTTGTGTCATGTGTCCATCATCGACATTTTCTGTGCAAAAATGGCGTCCATATTCCCATATAGATGGGAACAAATGCACCTATAAAAAAGTTAAAAAATCATAGTGTCATGTGTCTAATAACCCAACTGTTAAAATATATATGTTACATTTCAAAGGTGCATTATTAAGTTTAAAATATACATAAATAGATTATTACCGAGTTGTTGCACCCAATCCCTACGTTTAGCGCATCCTCTTCAGCACGCGGGTAATGACCGCTTGCATCGCATTTCTCTCTGACTTGGTCAACAAGCCAACTGTTGGGGCATAT
Organism: Pinus albicaulis; assembly: GCA_034641835.2. Lineage (NCBI taxonomy): Eukaryota > Viridiplantae > Streptophyta > Pinopsida > Pinales > Pinaceae > Pinus > Pinus albicaulis. The sequence continues at coordinate 807,805,897 of CM076582.1, read as the reverse complement.
AATTGGCATATTTTCTTTTAAATGATCATGATAAGGCACACATCTACCATTAAAATGTTTGAATTCTTTCCTGTCACTATCCCATTTCATCCTCTTTTGTTCATACAATGCGACCGACGGTTGTGTCACTTCACAATTGTAAAGAAAGAATTTATTGATTGCTTCAATTTCTACATTCGTTGATGAAATCAAACCAATATATAGTACATATGAGATCAAAATATACATTATATCGAAGTTCAGTGTGAATATTTACTTTGTGTAAATTTGAAAAATTATAAGTCGCTTACTCTTTATCAAGTGCCTTTTTCCATTCGTTTGGAGAAGCTCCCCTTCCATTTTGTCTTCATCCCTTTCATCGTCCCAAATCACTGCACCTGGTGTGTTGTCAATCTGCTTGATGTACTCACTAAAAAATAGAAAGACTCATACGATATGTACCCCTCTACCATAGACCCCTTGGGTTTTTCCCTTTGTCGAACAAAACCTTTCAATTTCTTCATGCACCTCTCTAAGAATAACATCCAATGACAAGAAACCACCCCAACTAATTCAACCTCATCTACTAGGTATATTAGAAGATGAACCTACAAGCCCATGAAACTCGTCAACAGTTCCTTCTCAAACATACAAACAATCTCAACTATCTCTTGATGCCACCGTGGAATGATAGCCACATGAATCTCCTTTGACATGATCCAATGTACAAATGCAGATAATTTAGATATGGCACGTCCTAGGTCTTGGGGGAAGTCATGTTTCACACACCCACACATGCATGAAGGATAATGGCACTGCAAAGTTATAAACACATGCATACAAAATTAGTTATGTTTTATGATCCCATGGGATAAAAATTATTAATATAAAAAATAATAAAATCATGTTTTTGACATTATATCCACTCTTATAATATTCGAATGGTCATGTGATTTCAACCCCGAAAAATGGTCTTTCAAGCTGAAGCAATGTCATAGTGAAGACCCATATGAATATGGAACCCTCACACCCATTATAAATTCCTTTGCGAGAGAAAGATCATCTTTTTTTAAAATCCATGGGGCATCACCTTCTTTGAAAAACCAATTAGAGTCCAACCAGCCTCTCCTGTACTTTTTAATTGTCTTGGCCAATGTTTCTTTTTAGCTTTGGAAGTAATAAGATCTTTCCTAACAGCCAATGTGTCACTTTGTTTCGATGATATGTGTCTCCATAAAGAAGATGAAACATTTTTAAATATATGCATGGGATCTAATAAGTGGGTAATCTTAATATGCTCCCAAAATGGGAGGTTATAAAAGATAGATTTCCTTTTCAGCCTGTAGAAATTTTAATACAAATTATGTATTTTCTAGATTCTCCTAATCTAAAAATTATATGGCACTATTAAATACATAATCGCTTCTACAAAAATTCTTTCGGAATTTAAAACATGATCGCTAGTTGCAATATCAATAAGAAAGATCAATCACACATAACACAAATTTTTTTACTGGGAAAGAATGAAGCTAAAAACCCCACTATCATATATTATGTATATATCATGGATCATGAAACAATCTCATACAAAACTCTAAACCAAGAGCTCTTAGTACAATATAAAATCATCTCACACTGCCATACAAACATTGGAAAATTCATGTGCCAATTTACTGCCTCCAGACAACCTGCCTCCACTGTGTAATCCCAGCTGATAACAATCCCTAAATGAATGGAATCCTGCTTGCCTTGACTGCGCAATCCTCATGGGCACATCCAATGAGTGTGTGGTTGCATGAGTGCACCCACTAATGTCACAACTGATAGTCAAACTGTCTCTTTCACCTACATCTCAAATGGGTCTCCACTGGATCTGACATGCATGTAGTTAACGGTAGTAAATCTTCAGTTGCATGTGAGATCACTGATTGTGAATTAATTAAATAATTAATTCACTGATCTCTCACTAGTATCTTTAGTTACAACTAGCAAAACTGAGTTTAACTCACTTAACTGAGTTAAACTACTTTACAACTCACATAACTACACATCCAACTCTGTTACAACTTCGAATCACTCAGTTACAACTAAGTCCACTTGCATGTCCCACCAACCAACCTTTGAACTCGAATTTCCTATAGCTAGTTGATTTTCCACTTCAATTAACTATTTCCAAGTTCTCATTGAGAATAGATTAATTTTTATTGTCCAACTATTATTAAGGGATAATAATAGTCGACATGCATCTATAAATAGAACTCGCACATACATATAAAAATAGAACATCATCTATAAATAGAATTTTCTCACCATCTATAAATAGACATCATCTATAAATAGAATTTTCCCATGCATCTAAAAATAGACTTCCAGCTAAAAATAGCCCAAGGCTCCATCCTAGTGTAGGTGCATAATTTTCACTAGGATCTTCTTGATGAGTCTCAACACTCCCTCTTAACAAGAAAGGGATTATCCTTCACCCCGATCCTGTTTCTATGGTATTCGAATTTGCTCTTGGTGAGCGCCTTCGTCAGAATATCTGCGTCCTGATCTTCCATAGGAATGTATTGATGCAACATGATCTTCTGCTACACACAATCTCTGATATGATGATACCAGATATCTATATGCTTAGATCTATCATGAAACACAAGCTTAATCGAGAGTTTAATGCAACTCCGATTATCAAAATGAATCATTATCAGATCTAAATGAGAACCAAACAAACCAACCAATATATTTCTCATCCAGATAGCCTCACATGCAGCTTGACTTGCTGCCATGTATTCCGCTTCCACTGAACTGAGTGCGACAAATCTCTGTTTCCTAATGTACCAAGAAACAACTATAGATTTGATACTAAAGACCACCCCTGATGTTCTCTTTCTGTCTGTTGGATTTCCCACCCAATCTGCATCCATGAAGCCATGCAACTTCACCTCATCTGTTTGTCTGTACCATAAGCCATATTCAGATGTGCCCCTTAGGTATCTCAGGACATGCTTTCCCACCTTCCAAAAGAGCTTGGTAGGCTTAACCATCAATTTAATTAGCTGGTTAACCGCATAAAATATGTCTGGTCTCATGTTCACTAAATACATTAGCGAACCCACTAACTGTTGATAGACAGTAGCATCCACTACCTCTCCAGATGTGGCATCCTCTTTCCTCCAGTTTCCTGGAAGAGGATTATCCATGGGTTTGCAGCTCTCCATGTGGAACTTACCCAATATCTTCCTTTCTTACTTGCCTTAAGACACAAAAAGTTCACCATCTCGCTGCCATATTTCCAATCCAAGGAAATAATGAAGGAGGCCCATATCCTTCATCTCGAACTCCTTTGCAAGGTCCTCCTTGCATGAGTGTATCAACTGCTCATCACCAGTCAGTATTAAATCATAAAAATAAATAAAAATGATTAAAATATCACCCTCCACCACAATTTGGTATAGGTTTTCATCCGCCTCACTTTTGGTGAAACCAAGTCCAGTGAAATAGTTGTCTATCCGAGTGTACCAAGCATGGGGGTGCTTGCTTCAGCCCATACAACGCTCTTTTGAGTCGGCACACATGTGACTCACTACTGAAGATCTCAAATACTTCACGCTTCTCTATGTACACCTCTTCTTCAAAGATCCCATTGAGAAACACAGTGTTCAAATCAATCTAATGAATGTGCCAACCCATCTACGCTGAGAGAGCAAGGATGGTCCTTATGGAATAATATCGTGCGACAGGTGCAAAGGTTTCTTCATAATCAATCCGCTCGATCTGTGAGAAGCCCTGAGCCACAAATATGGCCTTGTATTTTTCAATACTCCCATAAACAACTTGCTTTACCTTGTAGATCCATCTCGAACCTACCACTGATTTATCAACTGGCTTTGGAAAAATTTCCCAAGCACTATTTGTGATAATCGAGTCATACTCCTCCACCATTGCATCTACCCATGTGGGCTCTTGCACTGCTTCCTGAAATGAATATGGCTCATTCACAATACATTTTCTCATGAGCGCCATGTATCCATTAAATCGGTCAGGATACTATCTTTTTCTGCGCTGTGAAGTGGGGGCTCCTACATTCTGTGTAGCATCAAGTCTCAGTCTATCAGCTTCTGTGGTATGCCTTCTACCAGTTCTGATGTTTGGCTCTGCATGAGTGGAATCCTCCACTCCATGAACCTCCTCCTGTGGTTGATCCACATCTAGAGACTCTTGGGAACCAACAGTTCCTCCTCCTCATGCAATTCTAGCTCCCGCATGGTTTCCCCCCCATCGAATTTTATATCCCGTTGCATAACATTCATCTTATCGTTATGAAAATACACATGATAATTATAGGGTGTTTTCGTGTACCCCACAAATATCCCAACTTTAGCAGTCAACTCCAGCTTCTTCCTGGCGTTCTTGGTCACATGCACATAAATAGATGAGCCAAAAATCTTAAAGTGAGAAACATCCAGTTTCTTACCAGTGAAAGCTTCCTTAGGTGTACTCATGCCAAGTACTCTATGAGGACAATGGTTTTGCACATAAACCGCAGTGTTGCATGCTTCCGCCCACAAATGCATTGGTAGGCGCTGATCATGCAACATCACTCGTGCTGCACCCACGATCGTTCTGTTCTTCCTCTTCGTGACCCCATTTTATTGTGGGTTATGAGGCGCTATGAGTTCTCTTCGAATTCCTTCTTTGCTGCATAAGTATTTAAATTCGTTAGAGATGTATTCTCCACCATTATCACTCCTTAGAGCCTTCACTTGCTTCCCCGACTCTTTCTCCACCAATGTCTTAAACTCACAGAACTTTGAGAATGTTTGATCCTTCTTCTGCATGAATAATATCCAACATTTACGATAAAAGTCATCAATAAAAATAACATAATACTTATGTTTTTCTATTGAAGCAACCGAGAATGGTCCACACACGTCTGTGTGAACTCTCTCCAGGATCACCTAAGCACGGTTCTCCTTTTCATGAAAGGTGGAATTTACATACTTCCCCATGGTGCAACCCTTGCACTGATCTAACTGAGCATGCGTTCCCATTGGAAGACCAGTAGATATTTGCTGCATGACCTTCAAGGCTCCATGATGAAGATGGCCCAATCGCCTGTGCCATAATTCACCCTCATCCTGACTTACCACTTTTTCTGCCTTGCCCATCATGGCAGCACAGCCATCTAACTCCAGCTTTTAGATATTCTTAACTCAAATCCCTATCCTCTTGGCTTCACCCGTTGTTTTATGTCGCATGAAATATTTTCCATCGCTGAAAACAACGTCATAGCCTCTGTCCTCCAACATCGCAACTGAGACCAAGTTTTTCTTCAGACCTGGAACATGCATAACATATTTCAATTGAAATGGTTTACCAGACTCCCTCTCAAAGGTAATGGTACCAATTCCAGTCGCACTGTATCATCCATCGTCACCGATCTCTCTATGCATTTGGAGATATTTCTCCTCCAAGTCACTGAAAATCTCCTTATCTCCCATCATGTGGAACGGAGCGCCACTATCTAAATACCACACCGATCCCAATGCACTTGACACCATGCATGCGATCATGGAGAAGTCAAGTTCAAATTGCGATGAAAGGACCTCACCAGCTACAGATCCAACAACCATCTTGTTCTTCTTCTTCTACGGACAGTTAGTAGTGTGATGCCCATGTTCGTGATAGTGAAAACACTTCACCTTGGACAAATCCAACTTCTTGCCTTTAGACTCGGATTTTGAATGGAATTTCTTCCCCTTCCCTTTCCTTTCCTTGTCAGCCAAAGCACAATCCTCTTCATCGTCATGCTTTGATGAACATCCATCTCTAGTGTTCCACTTGAACTCCTCCTGCACTAGATCCAACCACATTCATTCCCAATCCGGCAGTTTTTCCCATCCGTTGACAGAGTCTTCATAACTGTGCCAACTCTTAGAAAGTCCCAAGAGAGCCAACCTCACAAAATCATCATCAGAAACAGTGATACCCACACTCCCTAATTCATCCCGACATTGGAAAAAATTTATGAGATGCTTTGGAGTGTTGTCGCCCTTTTCCATCTTGATATTCCCGAGTTTATCTTTCAACGCCAATTTCCTATGGTCGCTGCTGCTTTGGAAAAGATCTGTTAAAGCCTTCCACATAGCATATGGTGTGGATTTCCCATGAAGGCTTGAGACAATGTGGTCTCGTACACCTTCCAACAGAATCCTTCTCATCGTTGCCACTTTCTTTTGCCAAGCATCAAGTAATGCAGCATCTGTTGAAGTGGGCTTAGGAACATCACTGTCAATGAATTCCTTCAAGCCATTATATTCAAGCACCACCTCCATCCTATCCTTCTAGGAAATTTATTTTGAGCTACCCTCAAGGGCATACTCTAGGCACAAGCCATTGAAAGCCATTTTTATGTTTACTCAATTGTAGCACCAAGAAATTATTTCTGCAAATTCGAATTCTTTCCACCAACAAACTCAACTCCTGCTTCAAAATTACAATCTTCTGTGCTCCAATACCGTGTAGAAATTTTAATACAAATTATGTATTTCTTGGATTCTCCTGATCTAACAATTATATGGCACTATTAAATATAGAATCGCTTCTACAAAAATTCTTGCAGAATTTAAAACACGATCGCCAATTGCAATATCAAGAAGAAAGATCAATCACACATAACACAGATGTTTTTACCCGGAAAGAATGAAGCTAAAAACCCCACTATAATATATTATGTATATATCATGGATCGTGAAACAATCTCATACAAAACTCTAATCCAAGAGCTCTCAGTACAATATATGATCATCTCACACTACCGTACAAAAATTGGCAAATTCATGTGTCAATTTACTGCCTCTAGACAACTTGCCTCCACTGTGCAATCCCAGCTGATAGCAATCCATGAATGAATGGAATCCTAATTGTCTTGACTGCGCAATCCTCATGGGCACATCCAATGTGTGTGTGGTTGCATGAGTGCACCCACTAATGTCACAACTGATAGTCAGACTGTCACTTTCACCTACATCTCAACTGGGTCTCCACTGGATCTGACATGCATGTAGTTAACAGTAGTAAATCTTCAGTTGCATGTGAGATCACTGATTGTGAATTAATTAAATAATTAATTCACCGATCTCTAACTAGTGTATCTTTAGTTACAACTATCACAACTGAGTTTAACTCACTTAACTGAGTTAAACTAAAAACTACTTTAACTCACGCAAAAAATCCAACTGTTACAACTACGAATCCCTTTCCCGATTTACAACTAAGTCCTTGCATGTCCCACCAACCAACCTTTGAACTCGAATTTCCTATAGCTAACTAATTTTCCACTTCAGTTAACTATTTCCAAGTGCTCATTGAGAATAGATTAATGTTTATTGTCCAACTATTATTAAGGGATAATAATAGTCGACATGCATCTATAAATAGACATGCGATCTATAAATAAAACTCGCACATGCATCTAAAAAGAGAACATCATCTATAAATAGAATTTTCTCACCATCTATAAATATAAATAATCTATAAATAGAATTTTCTCATGCATCTAAAAATAGACTTCCACCTAAAAATACCCTGAGGCTCCATCCTAGTGTAGGTGCATAATTTTCACTAGGATATTCTCGTTTATTCTCAACACATCCCAATGGGAATTTTCTCAACATAGGTGTCGAAGAATTCTGGATCATCGAACATAGGCTTCCCATTTGAATCGAACATTTCTATGAAATCCTTCTCGTTCTCTCTGTCATTTTCTCTAAGCCATTCAACTGGTGTCGTTATTGCAAGACTTTGGGTTCTCTCTTTTTACCATTGAAAGCAAACATTGCTCTTTTGTAAGGATGTTCTTCTGGTAGGAATACCCTGGAGAAGTCATACACTAGCTTTCGTAGGTCATTGGACCATCTAGATTTTAGAGAAGGTCCACAATATTTACATCCATAATACCCTTTTGTTACAAGACCTGCGAAATTATTGTATACAATATGCATTGCACATTAAAGAATACCATGAAGATCAAAACAATTACAACGAATTAAATTAATATGCAGTGAAAGAATATTGTTACATATATAAACAAATAAATAAACATGTAATTTACTAGAGCAAACTCCTAAGCCTGGATAATCATGTGTAGTGTAAGCACATATGCCATACAACGTAAAAATCCTCTCTGCCACGATGGGTCTTGATACATCATATACATTTATCCCATACCATAATTCCTTCAATTCATCTACCAGTGATTGTAAGTAGACTTCCATATTCTTCACTTATTTTCTACCAGGGACTATGAGAGCCAACATAAGATGTTCATTCTTCACTGAAAACCATGGGGGGATATAGTTATTTATCACTACTACAGGACAAACATAATAGTTGGTGTTCTGGGGGGAATATGGGTTGACGCCATCCATGGCTATGCTGAGTCGTAGACTTCATACTTCATCCTTGAATTTTTTGGGCCATGTATCGTCTATATGCTTCATGACTATTGAATCTGTTGGGATTTGCATAACTCCCAACTCACTTTTGTGTGAGGCATTCCATCCCTGCAACATAGCTAATTCTTTGCAACGAAAGAGCCTTTGAATCCTTGGGATTATAGGTATGTGCCTCAATATCTTAAAAGGAGGATCGCATGATTTACCCTTATTTTTTTATTTATCATACCTGTCATGCCCACATTTTAGACATATCTCTTTGTCTGTATATTCTCCTCTATATATAACACAATCATTTGGACATGCATGATATGATATGTACTCAACACCCAACATTTTCAACATTTTATTTGCCTCTTCGTAGCTACCGAGCAAGACATTATCACTCGGAAGAACCTTATCTTTGAATAACCCATATTTGGTGGACAATATTAAATGTAAAATTCCCATAATTATTAACGTTCATAAAATTAACCATTTGTAATGTTGATTGTGTGACTAGATTTCTCAAAATATAAGGGACTTGAGGGTCAATTACCTCAAAATTTCCGAGAAACATGCATTCAACAAGCCAAAATTTGCTTTAAATTTGTATAGTAACATCGTTGTCCCTAACTGGGTAGAATTTGACTGACTGCCAAGTCCAAAGAGAGGGGTGATGGAAGAAAATTTAAGGCTTTCGAAAAAGGTATCAGTGATATGAATGTCATCTGCTAGCTGATCATCATTCTGGAATGCATCTAAAAACATTGTCTCCATGGCATTCGTATCCCTTAAGTAATCATCCATACTAACCTCTATTTGATTGCCTCCATTTCCAGCTTGTGAAAAAATAATATTGATGTAGTCATTCCTAATTAGTGAATCTGGACGTAGTGGGAATTGAATAGGTGATTGATTCAACCATTCTTGGTATCGTTTCTCTATGATTTTTTATCTTAATTCAACCTTATCTCGATTTTACATTGTCGTGGGGTGCAACAGAAGATGGTAGGTAGGTCGCTCATCATCACTAGAATCCTAATAATTTCAAAAAATATATTTGAACATGATTACTAAAATATCGATGATATCAATTAGTAAGCACATCAATGCATAATTAATTGGTTTTATGTTGAAATAATTACATTATACCAAACAATTATTACCATCATTGTCCCAATATTGTGGCTAGAATATGGCATGTTACAATTAGCAGGGTGAAGCGGTTGTCCATTTTCATCTACCAATCGCACCTTGTGGTATGCTGCTCCTGATAAGAACTTTCACCGTTTTGGAACTGTTTGAATATTTTGTGCATCTGAACTCGATTATGAATCTGCATGAACTTGCAATTTGTATACTTTAACTTTATTCAATTGATTGACACAGATAATAAAAAAAATCAATTATATAACGAAAATATAAATAAAATTAGAAGTAATTACGTCTCGAAATGGATAGGGAGAACTCTGCAATGGACTTTGAGAAATATTATGGAATGAGCTGGATTTTGAATAATTTTCCATTTGATATAATTATGGGATTTTCTCCCTGCATTTGAGAAAAATAAATAATAAATTTTGGTGTACATACCTAAAAGTAATTTCGGTGCCTTAAAAAAGGAGCTATTGTTATCGGTGCTAATGTATTGTTAACTGCACTAGTGTGGTTTTATTACCGGACGCACCGGTGTTGTTAGTTAACAAATGCACTGAATATTGGGGAAAAAAAGCGCATTTTTTTTTAATTGAAAAAAAGCAGTAAACTGAAAAATGAGTGGAAAATGATTTTCAGAAATCTAATTTCATAAAAAGTTCTTTAAATAGTAAAACCTATTCATTATTTCATTATTATTTTTTAAATTTTCAAGGAGGGATTTGCATGAGAGACATACCTGGATCAAGAAAGCATTGTGGAGCAGAAAAATACTTTCGAACAACAACACTATTCAGAGAATCATAATTTGAAACATCTGGTGATTCACACAAAAACCTAGTATGGTAAAAATGTTAAATTTTACTGTAATAATTATTTTTTTTACAGTTTCTGTTAGATTTAATACATGCATGGTAAAAAATTTAAATTTTTTTGTGCATTTTACTAATAAAATATTTACAATCTCTATTTCTATTTATATTTAATTAAAATTCAGGAAAAAAAAAAACAAAAAAATACATTATTATTTTAAACCCTTGCTTCTTCTTATTTATGTGACTGCAAAAAATTCACAATTATGGCTTTTCATTTTAGATTTATGGGTTTGTATTACTATATATATAGGTGTATGCCATCTAACCAGTGGGACTACTTGTAGAGTCAGATCCCAATCCTTGTCGTCCCTTGCACAATTTTTTAAAGAACATCTTTTGTCAATTGGTGCGCACTGTCTAACGCACCGGTGCGCACTTTTAGTGTAACGCACCGAAGGCATATTGACTAAAAACACTGTTTGATAAAAACAATTTTCTATTAATTTATGTTTATGTTAATCGGTTCTCTAGTATTAATATAATGCATCGAGTATCCTATTAACAAAGAGCATCATACAATGTTTCTAATGTAGTGGCGGTGCATTTATAAGAACATATCACACCATTATCGGTGCTTAAGTTGCGAAAGTCACACCAGGCGTTTAATTTAGATAGACGCACTGTTTTCTTGACCTTTTTTTTTTACTTTAAAAGTATGTGACTTATTTATAAAATATATTAATGAATGGTACATGTTTTATATTGATAAAGAAATGATTGACAAGAGTTCAAGTAACAAAAATACTGATAGCACATCCAGAAAATCAAAAAAGACAAGTTCTTTGTAAATTCTTTACAAAAATTATTATTTTTGAACTATATGTAAGTTTGACTAATACGTATTTTTTAGTTTGTATTATACAGAGCCACAAAATGATGAAGATCGATAATATTCTTTCTGATCTATGACTAGAAGAGCGTAAATTTGATGGAAAATTTACAGAAGGGTGAATCAGGTGAATGAAAAAATACTATCGCTCCAATATGAGTTTTTTTTTTAATTTTCATTAATAATATGCTTAAAAATATTAGATAACATGTTTCAAACAATCAATTAATTTAGATATGTTTAATGTTCTACAGGGACCAACATCAAAGAAAAGGAATGGTGTTCTAAGAAAATAAAAAAATAGAACATGCAAATGAAAATGAATTGCTCCTTAGCTCATCTGGAGTGGTGATGGAGGTTAACGAAAGGGGGAAAATATTTTACAAAACTTTGAGGGATCTAGTGGAACGAATGTATAGACACGTTCTTTCCACTTACAATACAAAAATAAATCCAATGATTCCAAGAGCCAAATTTTATTTAAACTACAGGAAGAGTTTCTATAGAATTGGTTAATGAGACATGTCAAACTTTTAATAGAAAAAGCGTACACCAACAAAAAAGAAGGATTGAAAAAGTAAATTCCTTTAAATGTTTTTCTAGAATTATATGTATATATCACTACAAAGCAGTCATTTATAAATATCACTTTCGTTATATTTAGTTTTCATATATCAATATAAAAATTAAATAGTTTATTGTCATGTTACTTTTTTCACGAAGATTATGAAAATCTCAAACAATGAACGAGCTGATATCAGAAATATGCCAGTAGGAATGTCCAAAAAGGTGTACAAGGAGATGGTCAAAGAAATGGACATAATTGCATCGCACAAGGAGCCATCTCAACAACAACGTGCTTCAAATTTAATATGTAATCATTGATTTTTTTGATTAGGTACAATAAATAAATAATTTAGCATTAAATATTAATTTCCAAGTATTTTCTTGAAGAAAAGAAAAGAAAATGGAACCCATTCAGCACATAAAATGGGACGACAAGGAAAAAAAGGGTTGTATCTAAGTTTGTGAGTAATTATTACTTCCTTATATCAACTTAACTAGATTTCATTTTTGTATATTTTAAGTTTTTTTACAACAATCATCATTGAATGTATTCAAACAAGTGCTAACATACAAAGAAGAACCATCAGAAGAATTTATTGACATTGGGTTAAATACGAGTTGTCACTATATGTTGGCATATCATAAATTAATTGTGGAATTTGTAAGTATCTGTCTTGTTTTACTTAGCTCCATCTATAATTAATAGAACAAAAAAAATATTAATATTAAATCTATGAGTTTTTATGGGGTATAAAACTTGCAGGAAATAAAGTATGAAAGTGCGCCAACAAATGAATTGTTGAAAGAAGGCATGAAATTTGGGTTTGAAATAATGTGTATAGTTCACGAGTAAATTCTTTCTACGGTACATTTCTTTTCGATTTACATTGATGTATATTATTTAATATTGCAATTTTCATTATTCTCACCAATGTAGATACACTCATTACACTTTATTTTTATGTTTGTAAATGGAACTTGAAGAAGAAGAAAACAATCAACACAATGAATAAAACATTCCTCCAAATAGCCCCAATTCATGGAAGTAACTCGAGCAGTGACAACAGTTCCAGCGAAGAATGATGATCAATATGTTTGGATATCAAAGCAAGGAGTTGTAATTTTTGAAATATTTGTCTTTAAAATCAGACATTTTGTTTAATGTAATAGACATAGTGTCCTAATTGAAATACAAAGGGATACCAATAATTGTCCCATTTTGTATGAAAAAGAGTGTCTTATATATATATATATATATATATATAGTTTTAACTTATTCTATTGTGTTTTCCATTGTCATTGTGAAATGTTACACCACTGATTAAATATATGGATGATTAAATATTATAATGAAGAGATGCGAAATCTGATGATATAACAAATTAATCCAAACATCACATTCAAATTCACTAATGAAAATTTAATTGATATGAATACTGTTATAAGATATGTGTCGAATTTTGATGAATAAAGAATTTTAAAAAATCACAATAATTGCACTGTCATAAGTCGATGTTTCTAAAAAATAGAAAATGAATACCGGTGCATGTGTATGATATTGTGCGTTGGTGCGTTTCTACAACCTATGAGCATTGCACCAAATACTAATACCAATTAGAACGCCCGATGCGCTTTATCGACGACTACGACCCAGGCGGATAGGCTTTGCATGCACCAGTATGGTTTGCCTTTAACGCGTTGGTGTGTTTTTACACCTTAATAGCCCGAGGCGTGTACACAACCCATACGCATTGGACGGATAGAAGGTGAATGCACCGGTGCATTTGTATTTGTAGCGCACCGGTACTGTTTGCAGTAAATGCCTCAGTGCTTTACAAATATAACCTGAATATATTGGTGCATGCACCTTCTATTGGCCCGGTGCGTACTTTTCGGTGACATGCACCGGCAAGTTGCTAAATACCTCAGGGCTTTCTAAATTTGTTTTCCATCTCGGTGCTTGGTATGTTTACAGTATTGGTGCGTAAATGTTAAAAGGAACTGGTGCGTTCACACATGAATCGTGCACTGATAATAAATACATCTGTAAAAACCTCCAACCACCCAGTATTTTTTAGTTTTGTTGAAGTTCCGTTAGAAGCTCCGTCAAAACCTCCATTAACAAAAACATATGTTGTGGCGAATGTTTTTTAAATAATTTTGGCCAATTTTATAACACTAAAAACCTCCTTTATAACCTCTGCTAGAGAGTCTTTTCCTTGTATTGGTATAATAAGAGTGCAATATATTATCACAAAAAATCAAAAAACAACATTATTTTCATTTATTTATAGTTTTTCACATTTATTAACAATCAATCTAAAGGTTACGCACTCATCATCAATATTTACATACAAAATTTGGTAGTGGTGGAGGACTACACAATGTTATTAGACACATGATTTTGAGCATCGTTCTTATCGATTCTCTCTTAGCTTCCATGATATAAAAGATAAGGAAAGATAAAATTCATTCTCCAATGTGAAATTTTATCATGTTTTAATGGAAAATAATCCCACAACAAACAGCTTGGTCAATCAAGCAACATTAGAAAAAGAAGGAGATATAGTTACTAATTGTAAAGTTTTTTTCCAACCTATACCCTAAATCAATGAAGAACAATGCACATAATTCACATTTAAGAGGGTACATGGCTCATTGCAAGGTAAGCATGTCACATCATAGAATGTACTATGAGAAGCAATGTCTCCCACCTTTTCACATGATTCAACTCATTTCTTTGCATACTTTTGAATTGGTGAATAGTATTTTCCTTAATCATTGTGAGACTACCCTCATTTCAAAAAATAGTGCTAACAATCCCAATTTTTTTTAAAAGATGGTTAAAATAGTTATATTTTTAAAAATTTCACCTTAATAATTGATACAAAACTTTAAATAGACCCTCCAATCGAAAAGTGACATCTACATATAATATTAGTTTTATTTTTGAAGTTAAAATTTTAAATTAATTTAAATTATGACTATGACAATTGGTGTCCTTGAAAATAAAAATAAAAATTAAAACTAATTCCTATATTAGAAAGTGATATTATATGAAAATTGACTTATTAAATTATTTTAAAGGGGGGATGGTGTAGCCATCACACCCCATGCACTTGCACATGTTAACAAACTTAAATTTTATTGCATTAAGATGGAATCCTCTGCTTATAGTAGGCGCTCTTGCCTTTTGTGTCATAGCTCCATGTTTTTTAGCTGCATACAAGGATTTGGATATTTCCACAATGGATTTGGATTTTTTGGCTCACTAGTTTATTGAGGCTCGGGACCCCCTAGATTGGAACCTCACTGCACCCATATTTTGAAAGATTTTTTTGTATGAAGCGGGGGAGAGGTAACAAGGATTGCTATTCTATGAATTTGTGGCATCCAGAGGAACAAGGCACATAAAAAACAACACTCTAGAGAAAATGGGACATTAACACAGGAATAAATCATCCTATGCCTAGTCTTTGCAAGTTTTCTACCTTGATTTTCTTTGCATGGTGGAATTATGTTTTTGGTTTGCAGGGTGTTTTGGTGGCATTGAAACCTTTTAGATTATTCTGGTTAATTTAGTTTGGTTTCCTTGCTTGAACCTACTCCCTCGACTCACCCCCTTCATCAATTCTACCTCGCCTCATTCCCTGGTCAGCCTTGATGCATGCCCATAAATATCATCATGGTTTTTTCTTGGTTTAATTTTCCTTGGTTCACTAGTTTGTGCATCCTATGGGGGGTTTCCAACCTTTTTTCATGTTTTATTCCAAACTTTATGCCTCATTGGCATATGCGCTCTCGCTAGGGGTATAGAGGTCATGGCCCTTCGAGCAGACCTCATGCCTAGACTTAAACCTTGTCGGTCACTATTATCTTTCATTTTACTACTCCATCTGAAATCTAGGTGGAAATCCAATAATTGGAAGCTTTAACCACCAATAAGTGCTAGGATTATTATGGTTTTGAGATTCAAACTGAAATTTCTTGTTGGGCTTTGGACCTTGGCCACACAAGGTGACTATGTAGCCAATACCTTAATTTCATCACCCTCCATTTGCAAATGATGTGCTTCTGGAATGAGTGATCAAAGAAAAATATGAGTACCATAGTGAAATAATTGGATGCCTCAATGAAATCCAAACACCACTAAATATTGACACAAATTTCGATGGTACTTTGTCATTATTGCGATGATGTTTCGTAGCTATAATGAGAATATGAGATTTCACGAAATGTCATTTTCAATGCAGTTGTACTATTGCTCCCTTCTTGTTCGTCGGAAACAACCCGTCGAAATTCCCCATCATTTCCGCGTAGTCTAAAAACGCTGCATTTTCACCCAGAATCCGGCAATGATTTTTAGAAAATCCGGCAAAAATTTTCCCAGAATCTTGTTTACAGTCGTTAAAATTTAATATTTTAAGTGCCCTAAGGGTTTTTGATAGTGCTGAATCCATTTCCAGTGAATCCATTTCCAACATCAAAAATGGATTCTAAGCACTCCAAGCACCTGATTTTTCGAGTTTTAGTTGACCGGATTCCGGCAATTTTCTGCCGTCCGAGCTATTTCACAGTAATGCAGGGTAACCCTGCAATTCCCAGAATCTCTACAATACCATGCATATAAAAGTGCATCTCATTAAATTCCCCAATTAAGACTCAAGTCTGGCAATTTCACAAACTTTTGCAGAAGCTGATAGTCTCACATCTGATGATTATAATAATCATTCCATAAGTGAAAGTTCTCTTTCAATAATGACCTCATGGTTATGAACCCATACACAACCCAAATTCCAATTAAATCTCATATTCAAGGTTGTTTCTCAACAGAAATTCCTTTTCCAAAGGTCTTTAGAAAAAGACTATAGTTAAACCCCATTGGTTCCACCTTCCATCACTCTAAATATAAATAGACTCCTTTAATACACAGTAGGACCTCATTTTAAAAACCCAACATTGGTTCAAGGCCCTAAGTTTTCACCATACTATTTATTGACGCACAATCTATGCATATTCACCATGCTTCTAATCTAAAAGTTCGAACCTTGGCAAACTAACACATATTGATTCTTATGCATTCCGGCATTAATGAATGGAGTCTTCACGACATTGTAGTAAAGTGCCAAGTCAACATGAAATTGGCTTACCTTCCCATCCAACGCTATTGAATTCAGCTTTATTGCATCAGCCGAAAGTCTCTTATCGATTATGTAAACACTGTATGTCATTCACTCCATTGCCAGTTCTAAACCCAATTCATCAAATCGGATTTGAGAACGCTGGTTGTAATGTTGTGTATTAGAATCGATCCCAAGTCGGATCTGAGACGGATTGACGTGCTTTTAGTTGTTCTTCATTCAGAACTCCATTTCCCAATTTCGCCTTTGACTCAAGGGTTTATTAAACCTTCACTCTCATGATTTCTCTGCGTTGTCATCGATTCTGCATCTCTGCACCAACCATTCAGCCATAACTTCAATGTAATTCAGTCTTAGATCGGCCCACGCAACTCTGGTACCATCTTCCAGTAAATAATTCCTCCATTAATCGATACTTCACAGAATATTAAATTCTGGTAGTCTTGCTCCATTCAGGGTTCTGCGCTGACTCCCAATCGATCTCTGCTTGACCGAATTTAACATCTGGCTTTTTATTTAATCATAAAGTTTCAAAATATTAATTGAAACAATTGTTGGGTCACACAGTTTCAAACCATTCCTTTTGACCTTCGAATGCTATTCGATTCCAAGGTTATTAAACCCAGAACCTTCACTAATTCAAGTCTGTTCTTTAATCGAAGACAGGGCGCTCCCTCCTTCAAGTCGACTTAACAAAGCCGATATGCCAATGCCAGACTGAATTTGAAATTAAGTTCGATTCCTTTCCAAGATTATCGATCCCCTTTTCCGCCCTCTTCAACATATGCAGATTAAATTCGATTCAAAGTATAAATCGATACTCATTTAAAATCGATGCTTGCAATCTCTTAATACAGAAATCGCTTCATCTTATCCAAGACTGAAAACACATTTTGATTTAGAATTTCTTTCATAAACACACATCAATTTATTACTATCATTGGAAGGGCATTCATTACAGTTCTTCTTATAACCCAGCAACATACACCAAATCAATTGATATTGAATCCCAATTCATTCCTACAATATAAACTCAGAAAGAAGGCGTAATCTTCAGAAAATTAAATTCTATTTTAATTCACACAGCACTTACATAATAATCTCCTTCCTTGGCCTGATTTCCAAATCATTGGCCCTTTACAAACTGCCCGAAGGCTTCCAAGTAGAAACCCCTGCTCTCTACTCACACTCTCTCTGATTTCAATGCCTTTGAGGCTTGATAATTTATACAATTTTAAAATGATCTAATTTAAGTTCAATCCCTTCAACTTCTCAAAAAAATCCTAAAATCACTCTTGAATCCCTAAGGATCCTCTCTCACCCATAATTAATGAAACTAATTTCTAAATTAATATTTAGAAAAATCTCTCATCCCTTGACCAGATTCTCTCATATTCTCAAACATTTGAGAATTACTTACAATATTTAATTAAAAATACATAAAACCCACTCAAATCATTCATAAAAATCTAGCTCCTCTAAAACTTAAAAACCACTAAGTTTTAATAAAATAAAAATTATTTCTCTTTGCCTAATGCTCCTGCATCAGACTCCCAAGGTTGAAAATGATCATGATCTCCTGATCATGCATTTTAAGTCTTTGTCCTTGTCTTCCCGGATCCCATACTTTGTTCTGCAAGTCATCATCTGTTGTCACTTGTTGCTTTTCTCCAGGTTTCCATATCTTATGCTGCATCCTGCCTCCAGCTATACTTTCATACTCTGCTTTTGTCTTTCCCTTGCTTAAATTATTCTGCTTTCTTGTTGTTGTCTGTTGTCTCTGAGACACCTTCATCATCAGTTTTCTGATGCTTTCAATCTCTATGTCCAGCCTGCTGTTGTCTCCAATTTCTGTTAATTCAGCTGCTGTAGTTGCTTCTGTTGTTACTGCTTTTCTTGTTGCCACCATTGATGTTGCTACTGTCAATGTTGTCTCAGCTGTCATCTCCCCGATTGTTGATAACATTGGTTTTACTCCTGCAGATGTCACCCCACATGTTGCTTCAGCTGCCACCATAGATGTTGCTGCCTCTCAAACTTCCTGTCCCCCTGCAACATTCTTTTTCTCATCACCTGCAAATTTATCTTCAGAAAATAAATTATCATTTAATTCTCTTCTTGCATATCCATTTATCTCTGTTTGTATACTAGTAAGAAAAATCAATTTTAACAAACTAGTAGCTGCTTCTTTCACAACTTCAAGCAAATTTACTTCAGTGCTTGCAACTTCTTCCTCTGGTTCAAATGTATCCAACAAACATTTCAGCCATTTCTTCTCAAGCATTTCATCAACATGCTGCAAATTAGTTCCAACATAACCTTCGTCTTCCCTTTCAACAATCTTCAGTAATTGTCCATCATCATCTTGATTGATTTCGGCAATCAAATCAAGTTCTTCAAACACTGTAGCCTCATCTTCTAACGTTGTAGCAGTTCCAAAAAATTTCCCCACAGTCTTCTCTTGGCTATACATACAAGCCAACTCTCTCTTGTCACCCATGGTAACAAGCCTCTGCTTATGAGACATGATTGTCTCACCTTCTTTCTGCAACAGTTCTTCTTCTTCCAAGACAATTCCAAATTATGGACTGTCCTCTGCATCACCTATAAACACAATCAAATTTTAATCTTCAAAATCACAAGACCCAATGGTCTCACTTGTTGATTCAATCACCAAGTTTTCTCTCTGTAGTTCCAAGTCTTCTTCAGGACTCAGAAAATCTTTACTGGCTTTCTCCTCAGCATTCTCTGGCAATACTTCAGTATGTTGCTCTGAGTTCCTTTCCAACTCCTCTGTGTTGCTCTGAGTTCCTTTCCAACTCCTCTGTTAGCACATCAGTATGTTGATTTGCATTCATCATGAGACTGTCAGCTAGTCTCTCCTTCTTACCATCCTCTACTCCATGACTGTTATTCATGAAAACTTGCTTACCTTGCTTCTTCAACAAATTATCCTGTGTGTAAGTTCTCTGCCTCTCCAATTCTCTTCTCTGAAGATCTAATTTCCTATACAATTCAACAATTTCATTAGGAGTGGAACTTGGAAACTTCACACAATTTTCTATACCTTCACCAGTTCTTGACCAATCATCAGATGGTCTTCCTTCTTCTGCCTTAATACTCTGATTAGACTTCTTTGTCTTCATTTCCTCCTGAGATCTTGCTATCTCAGCATCGATCTGAAAAGACTTCAGATTAAACTCTTCTTGAACAAACTCTAAAGCTTGCTCATCTCCCTGTACTGTACCTGCAAACATACACAACTTATTATTTTTAAAACTGCAAGACTTTTCAGTCTTGACTGCTTCCTCCAATACTTCCTTCTGAACAGATCTGCGTGTGGAATCTTCAAATTCCATCTCTGGCTCAAGAACTCTAAGTTCCTTCTTCAATAAGGCAATCACACTTTGCCTCAACTTCATCTGCAATGGTTGCCAAATCACTCTCTTTCCCTTCAGTGGAAAGATCCATCCTCCTTTCTGATTTTCCTGCTCTTGCAGCCATTCCTGTAGTACCTACAATTGTACCTTCATTACTGCAATCTCTCTTTCTCTGACTTTATCAGTCATCTCACCTCTGTGGCATTCCTCTGAACCTCTTTTATGATCCTCCATGATCATCTTCTCCATGATTTTCAAACTCACCATGAGTTGCACTAGCCTCTGCAACAGCAAGCTCTCCTGCTGCCCCTTACCTCACCAATCCACTTCACTGGATCTGGTCTTTTGGTAAGTACTGGTTCACTGCCTCTGGAACCTCTTGAGCACTCTCTTCTACTCTTTCTAGGCTATCTATTCAACTCACCTTCTCTTCAGAACACTGCAATTTTCCTCCTTTAGCTGAATGTCAGGTTCACTGCCATCATCTTGTCTGCAACCATAAATCTTAATCACAAATTTCAAATCAGAAAATTATCTCACCTTTAAGATCCTGCATGATCTTGTCCTCCATTAATTTCTGCAATCCTGTTCACTACAATTGTTTACTGCCGCATATCAGATTTAGAATATTATATTCCTTTCAGTATTCAACACACATTCAAATAAAACACACTTCAGTTCAACAGAACCTTCCTACACTCATTCAGGAAAACAAATATCTTCAACAGAGCCTTCCTGCACTCATTCAGAAAAAATAAAAATAAAAAAATAAAAAAAAAATATCTTCAACAAAGCCTTCCGGATCTGATACCAAAATGATGCAGGGTAACCCTGCAATTCCCAGAATCTCTACAATACCATGCATATAAAAATGCATCTTAGTAAATGCCCCAATTAAGACTCAAGTCTGGCAATTTCACAAACTTTTGCGGAAGCTGATAGTCTCATATCTGATGATTATAATAATCATTCCATAAGTGAAATTTCTCTTTCAATAATGACCTCATTGTTATGAACCCATACACAACCCAAATTCCAACTAAATCTCATATTCAAGGTTGTTTCTCAACAGAAATTCCTTTTCCAAAGGTCTTTAGAAAAAGACTATAGTTAAACCCCATTGGTTCCACCTTCCATCACTCTAAATATAAATAGACTCCTTTAATACACAGTAGGACCTCATTTTAAAAACCCAACATTGGTTCAAGGCCCTAAGTGTTCACCATACTATTTATTGACGCACAATCTATGCATATTCACCATGCTTCTAATCTAAAAGTTCAAACCTTGGAAAACTAACACATATTGATTCTTATGCATTCCAGCATTAATGAATGGAGTCTTCATGGCATTGTAGTAAAGTGCCAATTCAACATGAAATTGGCTTACCTTCCCATCCAACGCTATTGAATTTAGCTTTATTGCATCAGCCGAAAGTCTCTTATCGATTCTGTAAACACTGTATGTCGTTCACTCCATTGCCAGTTCTAAACCCAATTCATCAAATCGGATTTGAGAACACTGGTTGTAATGTTGTGTATTAGAATCAATCCCAAGTCGGATATGAGACGGATTGACGTGCTTTTTGTTGTTCTTCATTTAGAACTCCATTTCCCAATTTCGCCTTTGACTCAAGGGTTTATTAAACCTTCACTCTCACGATTTCTCTGCGTTGTCATCGATTCTACATCTCTGCGCCAACCATTCAGCCATAACTTCAACGTAATTCAGTCTTAGATCAGCCCACGCAACTCTGGTACCATCTTCCAGTAAATAATTCCTCCATTTATCGATACTTCACAAAATATTAAATTCTGGTAGTCTTGCTCCATTCAGGGTTCTGCGCTGACTCCCAATCGATCTCTGCTTGACCGAATTTAACATCTGGCTTTTTATTTAATCATAAAGTTTCAGAATATTAATTGAAACAATTGTTGGGTCACACAGTTTCACACCATTCCTTTCGACCTTCGAATGCTATTCGATTCCAAGGTTATTAAACCCAGAACCTTCACTAATTCAAGTTTGTTCTTTAATCTAAGACAGGGCGCTCCCTTCTTCAAGTCGACTTAACAAAGCCGATATGCCAATGCCAGACTATTTGAAATTCAGTTCGATTCCTTTCCAAGATTATCGATCCCCTTTTCCACCCTCTTCAACATATGCAGATTAAATTCGATTCAAAGTATAAATCGATACTCATTTAAAATCGATGCTTGCAATCTCTTAATACAGAAATCGCTTCATCTTATCCAAGACTGAAAACACATTTTGATTTAGAATTTCTTTCATAAACACACAGCAATTTATTACTATCATTGGAGGGCATTTCATTATGCTTTTCTTATAACTCAAAGACATACACCAAATCAATTGATATTAATCCTAACTATTCTCACAATATAAATTATAAAGTTAAAGGCGTAATTTTCTGTAGAACAAATTTATTTAATTCTACAAGACGACATACACATCTCTTCTCACTCTATGTCCAAATCATTGGTTTTACAAATCGTCTTTACGTTTTCCAAGTAGTGCAAGATCGGGTTTCTACTCAATACCTTCACCTCTAATGCCTTTGAGGCTTAATAATTTATACAATTTTAAAATGATCTAATTTAAGTTCAATCCCTTCAACTTCTCAACAAAATCCTAAAATCACTCTTGAATCCCTAAGGATCCTCTCTCACCCATAATTAATGAAACTAATTTCTAAATTAATATTTAGAAAAATATCTCATCCCTTGACCAGATTCTCTCATATTCTCAAACATTTGAGAATTATTTACAATATTTAATTAAAAATACATAAAACCCACTCAAATCATTCATAAAAATCTAGCTCCTCTAAAACTTAAAAACCCCTAAGTTTTAATAAAATACAAAGTATTTCTCTTTGCCTAATGCTCCTGCATCACATAGGCTCGGTAGACAACTTCATTTCCCACGGTTGTGATGTTGTTGTCGTCGTAAGTGGCGTCACAAGACTGATGAAACCGACAATTTTTTTTAAGAGATATTGTGACGAACTCGTCAAAATTGCAATGTTGGGGACATGAGACGCAATGTCGCCAGACTGATGGGATTGTCATATTTTTAAAAGATATTGCAACGAACTCACTATGGTTGCGATGTTGCAGACATCATAAGGGGCATCGCAAGACTGGCGGGAATGGAATTTTTTTTAAAGATATTGTGATGAAGCCATTATGTTTGTGAGGTTGTTTCCGTCAGAAGAGGCGTCGCAATACTGATGAGCCCGCCAATTTTTTTAAAATATATTGCGACGAAATCGCCATTTTTACGATGTTGCTACCATTGGAATGTGGTTTGCAAGACTAACAAGATCGCAATTTTTTTTAAATATATTGCAATGAAGCCACCAAGGTTACATTGTTGCTACCGTCGAAAGTGGTGTCAGAAGACTGACACATTCGCTATTTTTTTTAATTGCAAAGAACCTGCCATAGTTTCAACAATATTTTGATTAATGAGCGCAAATGTCAGGATTATATCGTAGTTCATTTCACAAGTAAAGTGATCTGTTGGTTTTCTGACAGGTCAATGTGATGGAGGATAAGCGATGGGAGCCCATCAGAATGAGTTGTATTACGAAACAACCCATTGTCAAATCTACAGTGCTCATTCGTTCCAACAGGTTCGATAATTTTTATAAACCGCTAAAGACACCTGTCAAAAGCGGTAAAGGGTTTTGGAAAAATTGGGCTCTTAAAAATGGCGTGACAAAAATATAACCAGTGTGAAAGTGAGCGTGGAAAGCAAGTGTGTACACCATGTCATCACTCCCTTCCAGCTCATCCCTCCATGTCATTCCCCATACTCCCTATTGTCATCACACCTTTTATTTTCCCACCTATTACATAGGGTATTAAAAGGGTTTCCCCATCCATTATGTTATTTATCCTTTGGTATGCATCTACTATAAAAACCAGTGTTTGAATTCAAAGGTAATTTTGACATATTATTTTTTGCCTCTTAAATTTATTGAATATTTTTATTTTATTTACCATTTATTTATTTTTACAGTTCTTAGGGTTTCTCCCTATTTATTCTTTTGGTTAGATAATATTATCTTCATTATTTGCCATGAAGATGAACTATGTTAGTTGGTTTGAAACATCGATATTTCAAAATATTTGTGTGATGGATCGAGAATATATATCTCAAATTACTCTATAGCATTGTAGACTAAATCAAAACATTCTACATATAAAACAAGAGAATGAAACTGTATGTGAAAGGACATTTTAAAAATTTTATTCTATTCCATCATCAATTGGACATTTTCTCCAAGAGTCCTCTCCTTGGAATGGAGAAGAAATTGTTATTTATACAAAAACTTTCTTTGAAAATAAGATAAAAATAATATTAAATTCAGATCCAATATCTCCCATGTGGTTATATAACCATTTGCTAAGAATTAACAAGTAAATATCTATAAATTTTTCTAAATATCTTCTCATGAATATCTCCATAATATTTGATAATAAATATTCCATGATTTTTCTTCATCCAAGATACTTAAGTGATCTTTTCAAACCCTCAAAAGATATTTAAAGGTTGAAGAGAAAATTCGAATTTGGACTTTAATGGTAAAATTTAACATTGTTGAAATCTTCGAATATGACTAAAACCATCACCAAACTCACCCAACTTTCAAATATTAATGAAATCATGTTATTTTTCTAATATTTAGTCATAAACTTACTCAAAATACTAAAATAATTGCATTGAAAAATATGGAGTCTAATTTCAAATATAAATACAAAAATGGATTAAAGTAAGGTTAGGGAAGAATGGAAAAGGATAAAAATATGGTAAAAAATATGTGAATTAAAGAATCAATTTCATGAAACAACATCCCCCCAACTGAATATGTTGCATATCCTCATGCAAACTAACATCTGATTTTTTTGAACCGAGTGATGCAGTCTTCCTTATCTGAAAGGTATTTGAGTGGAAACTTAGTTTTTTGTGTGGCAACAACTAGTTTGGTAAGTGATGGTTCTTGTGTAACAACACTTACCTCTTGGAATTGAACGTTTATTGATCATCTTGTGGTTGGTTGTAGTGTGGTGTTGTGGAAAACAACAACCCCCCATTTTATATTTGTATCATAATAAAATGAGGACCCTTTAAAATATATATATATATATATATATATATATATATATATAATTTTCTTTCAGATTTCCTTAAAAAATCAAAATAAATCATTTTATTTTAGACCTTTATTTATTCTAGGTTAAATTTAACACTTTGTTAAATAAAACATATAATAATGTTCTTTAGCCCAGAAGCACCGTAGCTAAGATTTAATCGAAAGAAATAAAGCATTAGGCCATTTGATTATATTAAAGTTCCAAATTAATGTATTCATACTCCTCACTTTAATGTTCGACACATAGCCTGGAGGTCTCACCCTGGGTTGTTCCTTACTTGAACCTTTTGAATGATTTTAGTATAAATCGTCTGGAATGACTTGGAATATTATGTGCACACTTCGACTTATTTATTGGTTCTCAACCCCACCTCCTTTACACATCATCCCGACCCTTATTACCCAGGGAATACATATTAATCATTTTTATGAAATGTCGAGATACAAAAGCGTTGAGAAAACTCATACCATTCGACCCCACTTTTCCTTTTATTGCTACTTTATCATTGAATGAAGGACATCCCCTATCCATGTATTCCCATTCTTCGTCACCCTACCCCTTTATAATGCATGAACTTATTTTTGTCTAGGATTTACCTTCCAGGCTAACTCGATGCAACCATTCAATGCTCAAATAACTTCCCATTAGAACACGATGGCTCCCATTACATGTTGGCCTGAAGCCTAGTCAACTTGGGGATTCCCAATGGAAATTATTGTGTTCCTCCCAGAATTTAACCTGCGGGATAACATAACCTCCCACATTACCTATCAACTCATCCTTTCGATTAATAAATCCATTCCAATTGTCGTCCTTAAAATGTCATAATCCCAATATGGATAATTGAAATTTATGCCTATATTTACTTACCATTGTTTAATTCAATTTGTTGTTGCATCATTGGATCTTTATGCTTTCAGTCTATGATTTAACTTGTCATTTTATGTGGTTATTTGTCATTCCTTAGCTCAGTTTATATGATAAAACCCTCTAATTATTTCTTTTTTTTGTAACATTTGATTTTTGTAGCAAACTGTATTCTAACTGAAAGAATGGTGAAAGTGAAGACAAAAAATGCTCCACAAAAAACCACCGGGCCGTTTAAAGAAATAATTGACGAAATGATACCAAATATTTTTCTATTCTCTGATATTGTTTATACGAGGGACTCTAGTAATTCATCCTGGAATTCCATTTATGAAATATTTTAGGAAGAATTGTGAGAGGAAGATGACGAGCCTCCAAAGGTAGCAACTACAGACTAGGGTGGCAAAAATACTTTGAAGCAATAGTTAGGGACGCCTCTAATCTCCCCTTCATAGAATTGTCACGCGTCCAAGGATTCTTCCTTATACATACATGATACGCTGGGTAGTGGAGAATGTTGATATGAGTGAAAGGAAATTTGTCACCCCATGGGGAAAAATATTATTCCTTTCAAGTTTGAACACATTCAAGGTATTTATCATTTTACCACGCCACATATAAGGGTAAACGAGCATCACTTCCGAAATTGATAAATCCGCATGGAAAATTGACCCAAATGAGTTTAAATAGGAATCCTATGGTCTATATTCCATCCACTCTTTAGCCTCTCCTTTGTTTCGTTGCTTCCATGCTTTGTTGATTGTTTTTCTTACAAAACGTCTCACAATTTCTTAGAGAGTGGGTCCCTCTCATTGACAAAGTTATTGATGGTTATGTTCTTAATTGGGCCCAAATCCTGTTTGATAACTTGGCTAAGAATATTATCCATTTTTTCTCTATACAATTGACCACTCACAACCCACAATTACTCATGTTAGCTTATGTGATGGATGCCATTTTTTTCCTTTGGACTTATCATGCATGGGCTAGAAATGGAAATTTGTCAACCCTCTTCCCATACATGTTTATCATAGTATACTTTGGGAGGAAAACTATTTTGATCATTTCTACCACATTTGTCACCTCATGATGATTCCTTTATGCCAAACCATTTTCAATTCTAAGCTTCCAAGGATGTCTCCCGCTACCATGGATTGTTTGACCAAAATTCGGAATTATTTTTTTGAGGAGATTTTTAC
This sequence comes from Pinus albicaulis, assembly GCA_034641835.2. NCBI lineage: Eukaryota > Viridiplantae > Streptophyta > Pinopsida > Pinales > Pinaceae > Pinus > Pinus albicaulis. Next base: position 807,778,287 of record CM076582.1, on the reverse strand, counting down.
TTACATTATGGTTTGGGGAAGCAATGGTTTCCTAGTTGTTTTACCCATTTATGTCCTAGAAAAACTATTATCCAAATATATTACTTATCAAAATTTCAAGACTAGTGTAACCCTTGAGCTCGAGAGATATTCCAAGAAGCTTTGGCCACCCTTCCCTTTACAAGTTAGTTTATTCACTCTCCAGAATTATCAGCGTGATGAGAAGAAAATTCAAGATTTACATGAATTGAAGCTTACTACAATTATTTCCAAGCCTCATTACCCTTCTACAGTAGTGGAAATTTATCTAAAGAATCACATATTAAAAGTTATGTCCATGAAATCAACAAGTATGCCTATTTTTTTGTGGAATTTTTTATTATATTTTAATTTCCAATAAATGAGAGAAGTTATTTCCAAATGACTACCAACATTTATTTATATTTAGAGACACCTGAAGGTCGAACTTGCCACTCCAATTAATCAAATTACATGAAGTTAATGATGTCATTGAAAATAATGTTAGTCCTTCCACATAGATTACACCTCAAATTATTACTCCCGTTTAAATTTCTTTTGCAGAATCACGAGATCAGACCTCTTTGGCCAATTCATTAACTAATGAATTTTCCAAAGAATGGAAAAATTTTATGGATGTTACTTCGACATTGGTATAGTTAGGTAAAGAAAAAAAAACACATGAATCATATACAACTAATAGTATTATCCAACAAACAATTATTGTTTCTCGAGATACTTCAAATTATGTCATTGCATAGTCTAGTGTTATTTCAAAAACACCTATGAGTACTTAGCTCAATGTAGAAACATTTATAGCACATCCATTCATGGAAAGCCAATTTAATGTTGAGGAAATTCCACTTATTGAAGTATTCTATATGTTAGAATGAATTCTTAACGCAAGTGTAGAAAAGAGATCACTTTAGCTACACATGAAAAACAACCCTAACAATAAAGATGGTTTTCTAACTTCTTTAGATCTGAAATAGACAGTTGAAACAAATGCAAAACAAACCCAGATCTACGCGGTAAAATTAGCTAAACATTAAAATGAAATAAGAGTTTCTCCAAATATCCAATGGAAAAGACAAGATTTATAAAGAATTTTTATATTATGTTAACACCTGGGAAGGGAACAAAGAATGATTTTACCAGTCCCCCTCAATGGGATGGGTTCTTGGTTTTCCTCAATGCTTCAGTGTCAAATTTTCTCTCTCTTAATGGTGTAGAAAACCCAAAACGTGTTGAACTCAAAGGGAACTCAATAAGCAAAAGGAAAATAAAAGTAATCAAAGTATGACAATGATAAGAGGATCAGAGTCCGACCATGATAAAAGGATCAAAGGTAAATAATGAATGGAAAACCCTCCTATTTATAAAAAAATATTGGGTTATCCTTGATAATGGTGCATAATAAAATATTATTAACCAAGATCTAGATCTAACTGCTGGAATATTTTATTATATTTTGTTGGAGGGAAAAGGAATTTAAAATGGTTAAATCCCTTTATTTAGAAATAATAAACAAATAAATGATTTATTTATTATTTCAATGATGGGGTTAAGGAATAACTTAACAAATAATTATTTATTTTATTATTCCTAAATGATTTAGTGAAATTTAACAAGGAATATTAATTGAATAATGATTTAATTAATTATTCCTAGAGAATAATAAAATAAATAATGATTTATCTAATTATTTCTCATTAATTGGGTTAAATATGACTAGGAATATTATTTAAACAATGGTTTAATTAATTATTCCTAGAGGAAAATAAAATAAATAAGGATTTATTTAATTATTCCTCATGGGGTTTCCTATCTGGACTAGAAATAACTTAATAAAATATGGTTTATTAAATTATTTCTTATAGTGAAAGAAATTTTACAATGGTAAAATTGGTCTTACATGGTGTATTTCGATCCATCTAACTGTAAATGGTTAAATGACCAAAAATTGGTGTAACAGATTTCCCCCCAACATGCGAGTGTTAAGAGTTAATTGTATGATCGAAGTACGTTGTAAGAACACAATCACTAGACACCGAAGGGGAGTCATAGAGAGAGATATATGTAGACGGAGTGAAGCGAGAGAGGACAATAACCTGAGGGGGTGAGACTTACAAATGAGATAAGTCTCCTTTAATGTTTGGGTACCTATTCTCAATGAGGTAGGAGAGGCATACCTATGCCCACCGAGATGAAAAAGTACAAATAATAATGGTGTGCCCAGTAAAATGAGATTGAGCTATAAAGTACATAATATGTTGGCATAAACGTGGGCCAGAAAAAAATATAATGGATTCCACATACATATTATGCCTGGGACAACAACTAGGAATGAATAAAATAATATCTGAGTACATGAGATATAATAACAACCAGAGAAGCCCTGATAAACAAGAAAGGGATCTAGAAATATGAATGGATCATCTAAGTGATACATGCATGCTATAGGCGCTGCAAGCGGTTAGGGAAAAACCCATCGAATCTGTGGAGCTGCATTTGAGGCTGTAGCATAAAATGAAGTCATCCGGGCATGTGGGGGGCTACCTGAAGGGCCACCCCCTCATGAGGTCTAAAACATATCACACACACCCAAGAATCATTGGATCAATCTGCTGGATCACCAAACTATCGAGTATACGAATCTCGATCATGCTGAAGTGGAGTGGATGAGAAACAATCAATTCAAAGGGAAATAATTAGTCCCTTTGCCTGATCCGAGGCACTATACAAGAATGGAAGTTGGAACAATGATACACCGCCCTCTAGAGATGTCTTCTGGAATGAATGTGCTGATGTCGACGGAAGGAGGTCCACCATAGGTAAGGTAATGAGGGTCCTCAACTAAGGCACAAAAGATCATAGTAGAGCGACTGATGGACTGACACCAAGGATAATGATGGAATGGGGGATACTGAGTAGAAAATGGATGACTTCCCTTGTCAAATCATAAAAATTAGGGATGACCTGGCAGCGAATGACTCGACTGCTGGGGGAAAGGGGGTCAGTTAGACTAGAGGCCAAAATGGGCTACACGAGAGAAGGACAAGGCGTAAAATGGATGTAATACTGTAACATAAGGTAAAGAGACTCGGGAAATACTCCATAAATGTGATGATGACTCAACTCAGATGCTCTGATCAAGGGCGACTCGATGATGCTGCCACACAGAATAGGCCCAGTGGGGACCATAAAATCACGAGCAATAGATGGTTACTCATGACGAAAATCGACACATGCATCGGCAAGTATGAAGGCTAAGTGGTGCCCCAAGTAAAAGTGGTGTAGGAGTAGAAATTCGATTTTGAGAGGTGGCGAATTGACCCTTCTTGGAAACAAGGCTTCCGAGTGAAGTGTCAAATCACAAAAAAAAAGGGACCTAGACTTGCCACTTCCGCCCGGTCGAGCACGGGAACCAGATGGTAAGTGACAAGTTGTTATATTTTATGGTGCATTTAAAGTTTTAGAATAATGTATATGGTATTGATTCATTACTTTTGGTATGCAGATAGAGTACCGGTGAGACCAGCTGGATATATGGGACGACCCACAGCGCCAAGGGCTGTAGAGTCTAGCACAAATATAGGAGTTTATAGAGAAAATTTAAAGGAACTATTGGAGGATGTCCACCACAGATGCAAGCTATTGATGATCGAGGTATCAGAGCATGACTGGCATGATCTAGATGATGGCTACATTTAGGCATATATCGGGCTACCCTCGCAGTGGCGAGGGGTCATGTGGTGCATGGCGATGGCCGGGAAGGGTATGCAGGATCTGCAGGCTGTAGGATCCAAGCCATTGGCTTGGGACCCTCCAAATAGTGATTATATGTAGGGGCATGAGGTGCCCCTAGTTTTGATTTTTGTAACATGCTATGGGCATTCAGATGTATTAGAGTACAGGAATCCAAAACATTTATGATTTTGTGGACACAAATTATGGATATGCATATTTTTATATATGACAAGTATGTGGCTCGCTATTTGTTTATGTTTATTTCCTTGCGTTAAATTCATGTGATAAGTGCCAATCTATAATATTGTTTGCAATACTATCTACATAGTGATTTTGGGCTCTAGGTACATGAATAAATGTAATGGTTTAAAATTCATGCATTAAGAATTTTACTCGTAAATATCTTCTAAAAAGGACATGGTTATTCACACGATATACACCATTCAATTGCATGAAAAGCAACAAGGAATCTAAATGAACATGAAGATGTAGGATGCGATGGTCAAGGGCATCGACTAACAAACCTATCACCACATCATATTCGACATGATTATTAGTGGCGTATCCAATACATACGTTGTTGGAGAGGACTAACGAATGTATGGGGGTCAAAATGGCCTAAGCTGCCAAGGCTAGATTCCACGAGTAGCGATTTGCACCGTCGGCATAGACGATGTACGGTGTGGATGAAGGATCCATATGAAAGGCATTAGAAGACAAAAAATTAGAAGATGATGGATAATGAAAGTATCTTGAATGCATGGTAGAAATAAAACATGCATGGGGGAGGCTATGGATAAAATTTCTAAGCCCCTTAGACTTGTTAAAGATATGGTCAATACATGGTGTAGGGAAGCTGTCTTGGGGACAAGATTTATTTGGGTCACGAAAGTCCATACAGGCATGAATGGTGCATGTTTTATTGAGAATGGGATTGGAACAACCATCCTGCTTGAGCTTATCAACTGCGATTTTGAGGGCCTCTCGTCGAGAAGGATGAATGTGTCTCAACTTTTAATGGATAGGGTAGGCATCAGGCCATGTGTCGATATGGTGTTCGAAAATGGTTAGATCATGTCCGTGCCTCTCTGAATAGGACTTGGTGGAAACATTACACAATTATTTGAGTAGCTTGGTGTAAGCCTCAATTTCTTCCGGGGTGCAATGTGCCCCCAAGGAAATGTTTTCTTCTTCGAAAGCATCGGGTGCAGGAATGGGATTTCTAAACCGATCGACCTCATCTAAGATGAAGTCTTTAGACTCCACAACATACTGGTCATGGGACTGTTGCAAAAGGAAGTACGCACGGTGGTGCATATCATCCCAAGGAAAGTCAAGGGTGGTCATTGCTTCCATAATGTCTTCATCGGAGTGAAAGATGGGGGGGTGGTAGAAGAAGGACCACATGATGCAGCAGGGCTACCTGATGCATCATCATGAGAGATATGGTTCACATATGCATTGCTATGGAGGGTATATGAAGAGCTATTAGATGAAACATATATCGATGTTGAGCCTAAGGTGATCGCCAAAAGAGGTTCAGTCAAAACAGAAGGGAATGCCCCGGAGGGGTTTTCCGCCAAGGATCTCATGGATGATGACAGATAGAGGATAGTGGCCGAAGGCTCTGTCATCTCGACACTGGTTGGAGGTATCACAATTGGTGGAGAAATATCCTCTGGTTTGGACTGAGCCAAATGCATTAGTAGAGGAGTAGAGGATCCACTAAGTTCGGCCTCGATTCTGTGGAAAACCTTAAGGGTGTTGCAGAAATCATCGAGACAGGGACAGAGGTGAGAGTAGTGGCCATAAAGATCACACAAATGATAAGGGTGATTCATGCACAACATTTTTAGTTTCTTATCTGAATCGGGTAAGGTAACATGGACCTTTGGGATATCGGATTCAGGAAATGTTTTTTTGACCACAAGTTTGAGAAGAGGAAGCTCAGGACAATTTTGGGTAGCATGCCCAACTAAATCACACAAAGCGCATGGAGTGTTGGGTATGTGTTATATTCTTTCCACGGTGGGCAGACCCACTCATGGGAAAACCCACCCATGGTTTTTTGCATGGGTTTGCACATGGTTTTTGGGGACGATGGTTTTCGACTCCTAGTATTTTTGTAGATCTGGTCAAGGGAACTACGGTTATGTTCTAATACAGTGTTAATGGATTGGGGTTTATGTATGCTTCAACATGTATATATATGTGTTGTAACACTGAAAGGAATATAATGAAAAATCAAGATGATCGTCCCGATTTGGGATCCAGGGGAAAATCTCTATGTATATATGTTTTATGTTTTGTGCTCTCGCTATTGTTTATTTCTATTTTTAAGATTCGTTGGTAGATATTTTCTTTACAGGGTTAAAACCTACACGGAGGTGACTTATTTGGAGGCTTATGAGGAGCAGGAGTTGTTTGGGTAGCCTTATCCTTAGGTTCCCTCTTTTTGTATTTTCCCCCTTCACTAGATGTTTTCGCAATAGGAGTAGATTCCTGTTGAGGTGGCTGAGGCACTTAAGCAAAGGCAGGAGTCGTGGTGACCGATTGGACTGGGGTCAAAGCGGTATAAGGTTTGAGCTGAATAGGCGGGGTTTCAGCTGGGGGATCAATGTACTAGACTGGGATCCCCAGGTTCAAGTTGGGAAGGCTCAGTGTAGCCATAACATGCATCGAAAAGACTCTGAAGGGGGGAGCTAGAAATTGTATCTGACCAGAAGGGTAATGGCCTGGCGGAATGGCTCCCAACTAGTTAAGGCTAGGGGGAACCATTCTTGGTTGAAAAGGAGTGGAAGAGACGACAGAAGAGGGAGAAGGTTCTTAAAAATAAGGCCATGCAGGCTCCGTCGAGTGACCACCAGTAGGTTCCCGAGGCATAGGCTGTTGGGTGGTTGAACTGGACCACTTATGGCTAGTCTGAGACAATTGCATCATGCAAACATTCGACGAGATGGGATTTGTGACAAGAGGAGGGGAACCAAGGAATGCACCAAGTAAGGTGGAATCTTTATAGACTCCAGGTGAAACACTAGTAAGAGGTGTGACTGATTGCTTATCGACCATCGAAGATATGATAGACTCGAGGGAGGTATGAGACTTTGATTCATAATATGTCAATTGATCAATGGTAACGATATTTACATTGTGAGGAAATCACATCTTACAATGAACCGCGAATGCGATAGTAGACATCATATAGGTGTATTTACGACCCAAAATTATATTGTAATCCAAGGGGGCATCAATGAATTTAATGTCAATACAAACAATCTTTCCCGCAAGAGTGACATGATAGTTGCGGTAGATGCCAAGGGGCTGAGAAGAGTGGCCATCCCAAGCACGCAAAGTGATGGTGGATGGGGCTAAGTCAGGTGATCCGAGTTTATTCCAAACAGAGGCGTACGTCACGCAGGTGGATGCGCCCTCATCAATGATACATTGCAAGACATAGGCATTACGAATCTTGACTGGTATTTGGAAGGCAACGGATGAAGGTAAGGGGGGATGTTCTGACTTTTAAACATAAAATACAATCAAACTATCATTTGAAGGATCCACAATGCCCAGAGTAGATAATAGGGCTTTACGTTGTGAAGGGCACGACAGGAGGACTTCCAGCGTTGACATGAGAGAAGGAGATTGTGCCAAGTCATCTATTATGTTGTAATTGTGGGTGGCTTTGGTAGAAGAAGCAGTTCAGTGTAATGGACCTTTGGGGATCTTGGTAATGACCTCTGCCCATGGCTGAGGGATATGTAAAGGGGAATTCGTTGTCGAACTGGACTTTGTGGAAACTTTGGTTTGAGACTCGGTCGTAGACGAAGCAGGTGGCTTGCCATATTGGCACGACCGAGTTTGAAGGTTGACGTCAACGGTATTAACCACTTCAGAATTCATCATGAAACTCTGGTATTCGGGGGTACTAGGCTATGAGGATTGAGGGGCATCCTGACCTTGAGAGGGTTGGGAAACCACATATCCTTGCTAAGGGAAAGGATCAGTGAAAACATCCAGCGAAGCAAGCGTAGTATTTAGAGAAGCCGAAACCATGTCTTTCTATCCTCTATATGTTTCTTGTGCTTCCCACAACTGACACACTTGGGGTAAAAGGGGACAATCATAAGTATAATGGCTATGGACACCACAACGAGAACAAGGCTTGTTCATACGAAAAGGCATGTCATGCTTGGGTTGATTGCCTTGTTGTTGGTTGTTAGTGTTTGGTTGGTTCCCTTGGCGCCCTTTATTACCTTGCGCGGGTTGCTTTTGGTTGCCTTTCCTCTTTTTCTTGGAATTTGGAGGATCGGTTGCACTCTTCTATGTATAAAATTGACTCAGAGGGGGAGGTGGCTACTATGGCGAAGGTTGAGAAGGCATGGGAGGTTGGGGTGCTAATTTCGGAGGGGCTGGAGCATAGGGTTGTTGATAAGTATAGAAAGGAGGTTGAGAAAAATTGGGGTAAACAGGTTGAGCAACCGTAGGCCCTGGCATCAGTTGATGCAATGGGGAAAATGTGCTTTGTCTTGGATACATGTTTTCGGGAGGGGGATAAGTGCTAAAGGAGCAAGCCCCTCCCTAGGGGAAACCATAACCCATGGGAGGATGAGTATACGGATTTGAAAGAGATCCAATGATACCGTCGGCGGCGTGAGATGCCCACGGTGCATTGGCACCACCAGGTCTAGGAAGATCCAGTAAAATAGTATAAACATAACCAGATTGGGCGTAGATCAAGTCATATTTCAACGCGATTTGGAATCTTCCTCTTTCTGAGGAAAGTGAGATGCAACATCTTTACCAATAGAGGGAAAAATCATTCTGAGAAACCAATCCATATAGACATGGTCATCGAATGTGGAAACTCGACATAATCTCTTCCTTCTACGCCATCCTTGGACATGGTCAGAAAGGTGGGTGGCAGAATTTTGATAGAATGTGGTCAACAACTCGACCGATATCATATCAGAGAGGTAACTAGAAGTAGGACGTAAATTCCATAGAAAGAGTCGCAAAAGTGGAATGAGATGCAGATGCTCGACATACCACTTTGCAGCGTCTCTAGTGAGTGTACGTTGGAATAACCAAAGATGGATGGAGTCATCAGTGATAGAATTGGATGAACACCGCATGTGAAAGGAGTGGATGTGATTAGTAGGGTCCTCTATATCGTTTCCTTCAAACTTAGGGATGTCAGAAGAAATCTCATTTGGCATAATAGGCCAACTTGGATCATGGTGTATAGGGTCGTTAATTAACTGGCTGAAATCGGGGAGGCTTAAACCTGCCATAAAAGGTAGAAAAGGAGTATCCGGAATACTTCCAGTAGTGGTTCCACTACTAGCAGATCTATAGTTAGGGTCGAAGCTACAACCAGCTTGAGGACTAGTACCTACATTGGCACCTGACATGGTGGCAGAATGAGGTAGAGGAGAACCGGGTACAGAATCAGAGGAAGGACCCGATGAGTCAGAATCAGAGTCAGTATGGGGACTCGGTGGAGGATGAACTTGGGATCTACAAGGTGGAGTAATTATTCCTAACAAAAACTAAGGATGAAGGCCTAGGAGTCTCTGAGATAAATGCAATGGGGGCGCAATGATCGCAAGACACAAGTAACCCAATAATGAAGAGAGATAAACGAAAGCACAGAGGGGAAAATAAATTAATTACGATGTTTATGTCTTGGATTGGTGGTTTAAACCGAGCTCTCTTCAGTTTAGGTGTGCATGTGTTCAATATTTGTGTTAATTTTAATCAAGCCCAGATGGTTATGTATAAAAAAAAAGAAAAAATGTTTTATAATTGTAAATAAAACTGAAACAAAAATAAAATAAACATCTAAATATGCATAAATTCAACCCAAAAATAAGGGCTCCCAAACAATTGTTCTAAGAGGTAGGTGGAATTAACTCAAAACACACAAGATGTCCAAAAGATCTAAGGTCTAAGGGACGAGGATCTAATGACTCAGATATGCTGGAAAGAGGTACAAAAAACATCAAGAAACAAGAGGGAAAGCTGCTGCAAAATGGGAGGCGACAGGTTAAACCCTAAGGGAAACAAGGGGGACACTAAGGGAAAGGTGAGACAAGACTCAAGAGGGATTTTTGGATGAGATAATAGCCGATCAAAAGGGATCTAAAATAAAGAAATATCAGACCCTGAATAATGGCTAAAAGTGCTGAAAAATCTCAGACTACCTACTTACCTAAACCCCTCCTAAAAAGGTGGAAGCATACTAAAACCCTAAGGGGCTTGTTCCTACTTCAAAGAGAAAAAATGAGCATATCCAGGCCTAAGAAGGGTGGATAAATATGTCAAAGAACCCTGAAAAGTGCTTGTGGAAAACCCTGAAAGTTACAAAAAAAATCCCAAAAAAAAGTTGCAACTCACAGGTACTGATCTGTAGGCTGCTAAAATCGTAGTTCTGGGCCCACTAGGTGTAACCTGAGCCTAAACTTGTAGGCTCTAGGCTAAAAAGTGGAGTTGTAGTTCCAGGAATCTCAGACGACAGGTTGCGGAAAAATTTGTCGTTTGTGGCGCGGTTGATACCTATTACCTGTAGAAAACACATGGAAACACTCATAAGTTATAATTTTAACTGCTTTAGAGCATAAAAGGTATAAAAAAACGTTAAGAGGCTAAAAAATAGCTGAAGAAAAACCCTAGGTACTGAAGCAGATGGTCATGCAGGAATTCGAATAAAACCCTGTGGAGTCGCCAATTGTTAGAAGGAATTCTTAACAAAATTGTACGAAAAGAGATCACGTTAGATGCACATGACAAACAACCCTAACAACAAAGATGGATATCTAAAATCTTTAGATCTGAAATAGATGGTCGAAACAAATGCAAAAAAAACCCAGAGCTACGCAGTAAAAGAAACTAAACAGTAAAATGAAATAAGAGTTTCTCCAAATATCCAATGGACAAAACAAGATTTATAAATAATTCTTATATTATGTTAACAATTGAGAAGGGAACAAAGAATGATGTTACCAGTCCCCCTTAATGGGATGGGTTCTTGTTTGTCCTCAACGCTTCAGCTTCAATATCTCTCTCTCTCAATGGTGTAGAAAATCCAAGATGTGTTGAACTCAAGGGAGCTTAATAAGAGAAAATAAAATAAAAGTAATCAAAGTATGACAATGATAAGAGGTTCAAAGTACGACCATGATAAAAGGATAAAAGGTAAATAATGAATGGAAAACCCTCCTATTTATAAAAAAAATATTTACTTATCCTTGATAATGGTGCATAGTAAAATATTATTAATCAAGATCTAGATCTAACTGCTTGGAATATTTTATTATATTTTGTTGGAGGGAAAAGGAATTTAAATGGGTTAAATCCATTTATTTAGAATAATAAACAAATAAATGATTTATTTATTATTTCGAGGATGGGGTTAAGGAATAATTTAACAAATACTAATTTATTTTATTATTCCTAAATGATTTAGTCAAATTTAACAATGAATATTAATTAAATAACGATTTAATTAATTATTCTTCGAGAAAAATAAGATAAATAATGATTTATCTAATTATTTTTCATAAATTGGGTTAAATATGACCATGAATATTGTTTAAACAGTGGTTTAATTAATTATTCCTAGAGGAAAATAAAATAAATAAGAATTTATTTGATTTTTCCTCCCAGTGTTTCCTATTTGGACCAGAAATAACTTAATAAACTATGGTTTATTAAATTTTTTCTTATAGTGAAATCAATTTTACTATGGTAAAATTGGTCTTACATGGTGTATTTTGATCCATCTAATTATAAATGGTTAGATGAACAAAAATTGGTGTAACACTATATTCCTCAACATAAGGATATTTTAAAGAAAAGAAGACAAAAGAGGAAATTTGTTGATACACAGATTTCTACAACAAGCATTGGATTGCAAGCTACTTGATTAGGAATGATCTGGAAAGATGAATCAACCTCTCCTCATGTAGAATTTGAATAATTAGCCAAATATTCAGGGGCCTATTCTTTAGCCAGTATACATAAAGTGGTTCGAATCAAAGAATTTATAAAAGAAAAAGAGGAGAGAATTCACTAATTAGAATAAGAGGTTTCATGGTTTTACTCACAGTTGTGAGCACAAGTTTCCCGGGTCAAAATAAAGCATGACTCTGAAATTAACCAGAGGAATGATAAAATAAATGAATTGCAATAGAATGTAGAACAAGCTAAAGCAAGTGCTTTTGACCTTGCTAAATTCAAACATGAAGCCAATGAGCTAAACCTTCAACATCAACATCAAAAACAACATCTTGGTAGAAAGCTAGGTTTGATACATGATCAAAAAAATATTTTTTACGCATTGGTCTATGAAATAGTTGATATTGAGAGTCAATATGATGATTCCAAATGTAATCTTAGTGAACTCATAGAATGGGAAGCCGAATCTAAGAGATATTATCCCAAGTTGTTGAGGATCATTGAGATGCAAAAATCCATAGCTCTTCATGCATGGAAAGACAAAATATGTTTGGTCAAGAGATTGGTTAATTATTCTCAAGATATTTCAATTTCAGCATTCAATATAATATCACCCAATCACTCATGGAATAAAATTTAATATCAAGATATGAAGAGCATGTTTTTCCAAGGACAGATTTATTACAACAAAGGTGGCTAAGGATCAGGGAAAATGCAATAAAACAATTGAGTAGTTGGTAAAACTGGATTTCAAATTGAATTGGGAATTTGTTATTAAACCATGTGGTTACTTTCAATTAACCAAGACTATTATTGACCAAGAAGGGTTAGTTATTTCCACCATTACAAGCTCATGTTTTCTTTTGTCAAATGAACATCAAGCATCATTCTCCTCCTAAGTTGGAATCGCTTCTATAAGTTCATTGTCAATGGAAAGAACCTATTGGCTCCTCATCTACAAAAAATCAATTGAATTGATCATTTTAATTTTAATTTGTAACTAATAGCTAATTTATTTTGAGTTGTTTCACTTTGGTTAAAAGAATAACAAAGGCTTAATTATTATCTCTATTATTTTGGAAAACTATTTAAGATCTTCCTAAGCTTAGGTTAAGAGGTTCTCAATTTTTGCAAGAAGCACTATGTTACACTTTTGTACATGGCTATTTCTTTAATATAAGTTGAACCATATTTTGATTCCAAGATTTATAAAGAAAGAAAAAATGGTACTTTTATCATATGTTTACCTTTGATCTATATTTGGAATCTAATCTTATGTTTTATTACTTGTGTTCATGATTATCAAATGAAATGTTATCACTTCTTATAGTAATTCTTTTACTGGTTACGAGTATAATTTTTACGAAAATTTTATGTGAATATGATTATAGTTAATTCGATTAAATATTTAATTGAATTAATTATCTTTTAACTATTATAATAAATGATTTAATTTGGAGATCTACATTTTCATGTTATTCATTATCATTATATTCATTGCAATATATCGATATCAAGGTTATTAAGTAGGAAATAGTTTATATTAATTAGTTTATGTTTCTATTTATTATTTTATTAGTCATTTACAATCCCATATCATTCTTTCTTTAAACCTTTCGCCTCAATTAGTAGGTATAGTATTCTATTGTCAAATTGTCCTTTAGAAATCAAAGTTCTAGTTATTATTAGTAGTAGTATGTTGAGGTTGGTTATGAAGAACTTGCCTTTGTTTAGCATGTCATTACTTCATTTTTGTACCATTTTCTACATATTATCCCATTCATGATTAGAAGTAAGTATTTGGGGTATCTTTTGTTGTTCCTTAGGAGTACCCACAAAAAAAGTAACATTAAAAAATGGGGCACCACTTTAGGATTTCCTATAGAAGTTGTGTGAGTGGTGTAGCTAAAGACATTATGAGCTATTATCTGGTCGTCTAAGTATGTAGGCATTGAAGCAGGAATAGGTAGCACCTAAATTAGGGGTGTGGGAGTGTATGGTGGCGTGGGATATGGATACAAAGCAATAGATGCTTGACTTATCATGGGAATGGATTGTGTCAAGGCTTAGTTTAGCAAGAGAATATGATTATAGGCTCTTGTTGTTCCTAACAGAGTTAATTGAATTATACTACCAGTTTATCAAACTCTTAACCATATGTTTTGGTTTTTCGTGGAAGATATATATATATATACCCTCCCTGCATTTTGGGTTAGTGAACAAGGGTTATCAAGCCTAGGTTGGATAAAATTTCCTTGGTGTATAGCCTAACCCTACCTATCTCTCTATATGTACAGACCAAAGTGATGATCTACCATCTTATCTGTGCTAGCCAAGGTGGACTCGCCTATTAATCTGTGATGATTGTACTGGGATATAAATATATGACCGGTCCATTGCACCGATCTGTAACATAATTCATGGTATGATCCGTGCTTGAATAGGGGTCTATTATTGTTGGTTAATCGTGGATGATCAACCCTACTATTGAGATATGAGCATAAGTGATTTTTATTTGAAATATGAAGAATGATATGAATCTATGACATTATAAGTATAGTACAAAATCCTACATTGCAACGAGTTGATCTATGTCTCTTTGGAGAAGCTTGAATAAATTGTGATTTGACACCATATTTGAAGGAATAAAAAGAAGGAAAGCATGTTCCCTATTCCTATATTTATTACTTCATTGCATCAATACTTTTCATAATCCAATCAAATATATAAAAATCATTCACCAAAATAATTATTATTCCTAATTTGATCTAAATTCCAAAACTCATTGATGAACTTTCACATCAATGCACTCTTGTCATTTTCCTTCCCACTAGGAAAACTATTAAACATTGATATGTCCAAAACTCATTAAAATCATAAATAAAATAAAATCATGATCATTGAATCTACTAGGTTAATTCATCATATGTTATCTAAGCATCACATAAACTAATAATTAAACCATTAAATTATCATCAAATACTCATAAAAAATAGAATATTGGGTTTTGTCATCATAATAACAAACACAAAACTATGTCATTTATAAACCATCGTCCTCAAATAATAAGTTTGGTTTTTCATAATAATTAGATAAAATGGGTCACTATAGCAATAATCTTCTTCTGCTAGGCTAAAAACTCACATATGATGATCGAGGAGAAGACAGGATCTTGGTATTTCACTTGTAGATTCTTCAGTGGATTTTGATTGAGTTGACTATTCAATTTTATAGTTCATCATGGACTTTGGCTTGCATAGTAGAATGCCAACATATATTTCTTCATTCTTAAATGCCAAGAGTTAATGGCTATAAATTTCAAATTACATAACACATGGATCTCAAAATGAGAATTGTAAGGGCCAATTAACTCACTAGAAATATGTGGGAAAGCATACTTTTTTAAATTATGAAGATTTCCTTGTCAAATTTTGCATTCTTAGAGAATATGTTATTTGAATAACTTAATACAAAATCTAAATGAATTTTTGTGGATTGTGGTGAGAAGATGGGGTTTCCATATAAGGTTTTCTATAGGAGTGGGAAATTTCTATAAATTAATTAATAGAGCAATAAAATACACAAAATATTGTGAAAACACAAATATAGAAATGCATAGAACAATAGAGACACATATATACATGGTTCAACCAATTTGGGCTACATCCACAGAGAAACATCCAGTCCTTCCTTTGATATTATCCTGCAAAATGAAGAGATGCAACCTACAACAAATTCATTGTAATTTTTCTCCTCTCTCTCTTTCTCACTCAAAATAATAATCCACCTCTGCAATACAATTCCATCACATAAAATTAGGGGTTGCCTTATAGGGAAAAAAAACCTAAATTAAACATAACTTCTACCGTCAGATCATCTACCTAATGAACGACATATATTGACTATGAAATTACAATATTTTACAAGGGAAATTTTCATCTATTTTTAGCTTCGTGGGCACTCCCCATGAACCCTCGCCAAGAAGGGGGATACAAACATGAAACACCCCCTCCCCTGGACCCCCCCCAGGTAGCAATAGTGGGAGGGAAAGCCCCCAAAACACCCCCCGGTCAGGCATTGGGATCCAAACATGGTTGAAACAAAACTTCTAAATCAAGAAGATAATCAGGGTCCACATCCAACACTAAGGTGGACGTAGGGTAAAATTTCCACCATTGATGTTAGACATAGAACATGTGGAAGACATCATGGGGAATTAGGAGGAATTTTGCAGCCTCACTAAGAATCCTTTGAAGGCTCAAGCAATTTGGTCTAGCATTAGTGTAGGTCATGTGCATTCATTATGAGATTCCAAGAAGTTACACCACTTGGGATCCAAAATCCTTGAGGATTCTACCATAGAAATTTTAGGAGAGTTGGCATAAGAGCTAAGTGTATAAGGTGTTAAAACCTTGGGATACATGGAGAATAAGGTGACAAGACTTATTGATGATTAAACTAGGGACCATAACTACTTAAGTGCATAGAATTTGATTCAGATTTTGATCCTGAGAGCACTGCATGAGGTTTTACAAGTAGCACATCCAACTTGTGGGAAGCTACAAGGACATATTTACGACAAACCTTGGGACATAAATTCTAGATGATGTGCACCACTACGTGTGGTATGTATGATTGGAATGATGCATGTGTTAACGATGCCATTAAAATTAAACCACAGATAGGGGAGAATTTGAGCATGTGACAGAAAAAATCAGTTATCAAAACTAGTTTAGTTTTTTTTATTTTCTTTAAGCATGTACTGGGTTGGCGTCCCTAGAGGAAGGCATACAGGTTCATGCCTTTGCAAGAAATACTAGAATGGGGTCATGAGTTAAAGTGGTAACTAGAGACTTTGGAGAAGAAAAGTTGACTTCTACTAGTCATTTTATATATTACTTGGATTTCTCTTGTTTCTGAAAGATTCTATAAGGAAAGGATTGCTAGGTTTTACCTTTGTGGGTTTATCCATGGAATTTTGCCTAAATTACAGTGTCTCTTATATTTTTTTTCTTGTGCACTGTGATCTCTATATGAATGTATTAATTATTAATGTATAATTTCTTGATGACTTAAATAAATGAAATGAATATTAAGAGAAATATGTCACAAGTAATTATCATGATAAGAAATTCTCACTTGCATTAGAAGTTGAACAATAGGATCTAGTGCTTGAAGATTTCAAGAGTTTGATAAAATTTTGCAAGAAACGAAATATTAAAAAAATCTAAAACATAAGAATAACAATAGAATAATCACGCATTATACACAATACTTGGATATAATTTGTGAAATGTAAAAGGTAAGGTGCACACATGACAGGGAATGACTACTCAAGAGGAGAAATTTGTCCACTTTCTTTCCAACCATGTTACATTTCTGGACAACAAATTTATGGCATAAGAATACTTGCAATGCACATAAATTTGTTAAAAGTAGATAAATAATAAGAAAAATAAGAAAATAACTTAAAAAACGTTTTTATGACTAGATAAAAATTAGACATTCTCTACCATTGAAAGTTCGCTCATGGTGACCGGATGTTGTGGTTTCTTTTCCAAATATCATATATAAGAAATAAAATGATTTTTTGATTAGATAATGTCGAAGTTACAATTAAAACTTTTATAATTCAACTTATGACATAAAAATATCACTTTAAAATATGGCTATTACAAGATATATCTAAAGATTTTGGTTTAAGATGTTGATCATATCTTTAATCTCAGGAATTTTATCTCTAATGTGAATCAAGTGAACAAGTTCTTTGTTTGTTCTAGTCAGAAGCTTATTGATTGCTACAATTGGATCGAGAGAAATCAATAACTCATCTCATCAAACCAATCAGTATCATCGTGGTCATGTCCCTCAAACTACATATTTCAACAAAATAGAAGTTACTTCAATTATTTAAACAAATAATGAAGTTCACCTTAAGATATTTCAATTATTTAAAAAAAAAATATCCTACCTTATTTAAATTTCTGAAATATAACTCGAGTGAAATAAAACATTTTATTTTCATGTTGTAAACATTCTTGGAGTAGTGAAATAAAGAAAACATTCTTTTCCCTGTTGTAAACATTCCTCAAAGTAGTGAAATAAAAGAAAATAAATCTAGTAAAATTGATTGAATAATCAAGCCAAATTAATTTTTGTCTCAAATTTTGTAAGTAATGAGTTCTCTTCAATCCTTTAGTCAATAGGAAATTCAAATTCTATTTAAAACATCTTAATTCAAATTTTTTGATTTTTTGTGTTAACAATTTTTCCAAACATTTAATATTTAAAGTAGCTAAATAGTTTATTATCGTATCTTGATTTGTTTCTTGTTCCTTTCAATGTTTCATTAGTTGTGTATAGGAAGGCACGATAAATTCTTGAAAGTAAGCAAGAGGCACATTGGCCCTAAATTCAATCTTCCCTACCTAATAATTTCCCTTGAAAAGGTTTGACATTTATCGGCTAGTTTGAGAGATTTGGCTAGCCCTAGGTATGAAACCCTAGTTTCAACCTAGGCATTTTAGCCTTATAACATGTGTGTGCTTCATAACGCCCCAAGGGAAAGAGTCGGCCTTTGGCACAGATCTAATTTCTCATAAAACCATTATAATTGAGTTATGTTCGAGACCATCACAAAAGGGTTAATGTGACTTATAAAACTCATGTTTTTTGGAAAAACCACCATGGCCTCGACCAGGCATACTTATGCATGTACACAGCAAGGTCCCTTACCTGATCGCAACCTAAAATTATCTTATTACAGTGGAATAAAAACGTGATACATACCATATAAGGAGCCTTTTTGTTTACTAATCTCCTTCCTTTTCACTCCCATGACCATATGTGTGATCGATATCGAGCACCTTCGTGACAAGTAGCTAGGATCAAGTGCAAAAGAGGGTTATCAAAAACCATGAGAATGTCAAGGATGACATAATCATAGAGGTTAATCCTTAGGGGTTCATGAAGGTCGCGCAGAAGGAACGATTAGGATGAAAAGGACCAGGATGACATGGTATCTATGGTAATGTGGAATAGGCTAGTATGATTTTCAAGTCATGCATTGGCTGACAGGGAAACCAAATTTTCACAGAAAGAGGGCTTGCTATGATGTTGAGAAGTGGAAAGTGGGACACACTTGACATGAAACGTTACAACAGTTGACGGGGCCATCCCTTTTATGGGGTATGTATCTTATAAATAATAAGGCGTAGTATCCACGAGAGACTCGAGATGACTCAACACCAAGTCGCCATGGTACAAGCAAGGTCATCAAATTTTTTAAGTGGGAGTGAAATTCTATGGACCAATCAGAAACATGGACAGTGTGGTGGGTGGACCTATTAGGATATATAAGCCCAGAGGTTATTCCCTGGGAGTACAAGGCAATATGTACCTTGAAGAGAAGTGGGATGACATAAGTTTGGGACTGTGGTGGCATACACACAAGCCCTGCAATTTAACCATTAGTGAAAAATGGAGAACCCACCTTACTGGTTAGCCCAGAAAGCTGGCCCCTGAGAAAGTTATGAAGGTTGAAGGAAAGAAGGGTTGAGTAACAAGACCAGGGAAACATGAATGCAACCCTCAATAAATTTCCTGACAATTGAATGCATAGATCAAAAATATTCAGGAACGATTCAACAACCAATGTTCCCAAGCCAAGTTCTATGACATTAACTCTATGGAAAGGTAGTGAATACTTGTGACAAGAAATACAACGAATCCTAGCATCCATGTAACAGAGTTCACTCAAATATTTTTCCAGACAGTTTGGTGACAGACTCAAACAAAACTCCAATTCGTAGTTACAAGGAATATCTGTAGTATTGGGTGCATGGATTCCAAGTTGTGAAAATAAGGGAATTGTTGTACTAAAATGAATGTGCTATGGATGTACTTCTCACACTAAAAATAACCTTATTTCTAGACCTTTAAAGAACTCAGAAAATATCACCAACAATCATTATAAAAGAGACGTGAAATTCAAGACATAAAAGCTAATAAAAATAACTAAATAAGAACATGAATTGATGACGTGAGAAGTGTATAAATTCCTTGTAGATTCAAACTACTAATTGTAATTTGCTAAAACAATAGACTTGAATATACTCTACCAATTTCTGAAACCAGTTTAAACGATCGCAAAATCATGAAGAATACAAGAGAAGGAGTTCAATAAACACATTACACAATGATTTCTTGGGGAAAGCCACAACTAAAATCCCCGCTATTTGTATATTGCATTATTCATAAAATATGAGAAGATTACAATGATTTTCTCATTCTCGAGCAACCTCTGCTCTATCTCTATTTGTCCCAATTTTTCCTAGACATGCCTAGGCCAATACTTAACTAAATTTTGGCTTTCCCAAGTCCTTATTTCCTTGCACTATTTCCTTGGGAATTATCCCCCTATTAATTAGGGAAATCCCCATCCAATACTGCACAATTCATCATAGGCCTTCATATGACTGCATGCATCACCTATACAATGTGGATGATTATACAACTAATAGTACACTAACCTTGAAATCAAATCTCAAATCGGTAACTCTCAGATCACACATGCATGAGTTATTTATGGTTGATTTATCAGTTAATTTTTTGATCACTGACTGTGGTTCAAGTTCCACTTCCACACTTTGAACTTCCACTAGTTCCTCCAATAGTTGGAACTAGTTAAACTAACATTAACTTATATAAACTAAATTAATTAATTACAACTCAAAATAAACTGAACTAGGGCTCTTAAAAATTAGGAACCACTCAACATAACTCATATCAGACCCTCAACTCAAATTAATTGAATTTAAGGGAAAATTAAATTAGAATGTTTCTTGGTGTCATTTTCAACACTCCTCGGTAAGAAATGGATTATTAGATACCCCGATCCTGCCTCTATGGAACTCGAATTTTCCTTTTGATAAAGCCTCAGTTAAGATATCTGCATCTTGTTCCTGTGTAGGAATGTACTTTAGCAACGTGATCTCCCTCTAAACACAATCTCTGAGATGGTGATACCTGATGTCGATATGCTTGGACCTATCATGAAAAAATGGATTCATTGAGAGTTTGATACAACTCTTGTTGTCATATTAAATCATTGTAGGATCCATCTATTGACCAAATAACCCAACAAGGATCTTCCTCATCCAGATAGCCTCACGAGTTTCTTGACTATTATCCAGGTACTATGCTTCTATTGAACTATGTGCAACTGATCTTTGCTTCCTTTTGTACCAAGAAATTGTTGTTGAACCAATACTGAATATTCCTCCTGATGTGTTCTTCCTCTATTATGGACTCTCTACCCAATCTAGATCTATGAAGCACTGTAGCTTCACTCCCTCTATCCTTCAGTACCAAAGAAAAAATTGAGTGGTGCCTCTGAGGTATCTTAGCACATGTTTTTTCACCTTACAATAGATTTTGGTTGGCTTAACCAATGCTTGACTAATTTGGTTAACTTCATAACACATGTGTAGTCATGTGTTCACCAAGTACATAAGTAAACCCGCAAGCTACCTGTAAATGATAACTTCTACCACTTCACCTGAAGTAGAATATTTCTTCCTCCAATTCCCTGCTAGAGGAGTCTCCATGGGTTTGTTGCTCTCCATGTGAAACTTCTTCAATATCTTGTTGGCATACTTGCCTAGAGAGACAAATAATTCCCCATCTCCTTACCAAATTTCCAACCAAAGGAAATAATGCATGAGCACCACGTCTTTCATCTTTAATTCTCTTGCCAGATATTCTGTGCAATATTTTATTAGCTTCTCATAACCTATTAGAATTAAATCATCAATATATAATACTATAATCAATAATTTACCTTCAACCACAATATGGTAAATATTTTCCTCTGCTTCACTTTTGATGAAGCCCAACCTAGTGAGATAGTTGTCGATCCTGATGTACTAAGCAGGGGGTGCTTACTTTAATCCATATAGCGCTCACTTGAGTATTCACATGTGTGACCCTCTTTCGAAGGTCTGAAATCCTTTCAGCTTCTTTATGTACACCTCTTCCTCAATCACTCCATTGAGGAAATTTTCCTTCACATCCATTTGATGTATCTCCCATCCCATATGCGTTGAAAGTGATAAAATATATGTGATTGAGTACCTTGCTACTAGAGAAAGGGTCTCCTCATAATAATTCCCTCCCCCTAAGAGAACCCTTTGGCCACAAATTTGCCCTTGTGTTTCTCAACACTCCCATCTGCTACTTTCTTCACCTTATAGATCCACTTGGATCTGACAACTTACTTGTCCTCTGGTCTTGGGATAACTTCCCATGCATTTTTCCTGATAATGGAGTCATACTCATCTACCATGGCATGAAACCATACTAGTTGTTTCATTTCTTCCTTGAATAACCTCCTCTGACTATGATATGATGTGGGTGATCCCACATTCTCTCTAGCATCATGCATCAATTTTTCAGCCTCTATGGTGTGCTTCCTTCCATCTCTGGATGTCTCTGCATGACTGGGTTCTTCCACTCTCTTCTCCTCTACTTTTGGATGATCCACAACATTATAAGGTTCTTGTTCTTCCTTTGGAGCTAAAATATCATCATTTGCATGCAACTGGAGCTCCTTCTCAAGGGAACATATCATGGCCTTCTCTTCTTCGAACTTCACATCTCTACAAACAATTTTCATCTTGTGGGATGGAAGTTACACTCGATAGTTGTGATATGTATTAGTGTACCCCACATTGATATGCCAAAATTAGTTTTTGGTTCTAGATTTTCCCGTGCATCCTTGGAAACATGACAGTAAAATGATGAACAAATATTTTGAAGTGTGCTACATCTGGTTTCTTACCTGAAAAAAATTCTTCTGGTGTACTCATCCTGAGAATCCGATGAGGACTCCTATTCTACACATATACCATTTTGTTGTATGCTTCCACCCACAAATGTAATGGTAGGCCCTGATCATGCAACATCGCTCGTGCATATCCCACAATACTTATGTTATTTCTTTCTGCAACCCCATTATATTGTGGGTTATGGGGTGTTATTAAATCCAGTAGAATTCCTTCTGATGCACATAAATTCTTGAACTCATTCGACACATATTCTCCACTTTTATTTCTCTTTAGAGCCTTCACTTTCCTACTTGTTTCTTTCTCAACAAGTTTTTTAAATTCACAAAATTTTGAGAACGTATGGTCGTTCTTCTTCATGAATAATATCCAACACTTATGTGATAAATCATTTACAAATGTCACATAATACCTGTGCTTGGCCTTAGAGGTTGTTAAGAATGGTCCACACACATCATAGTGAACTCTTTCAAGGATCGCTTGCACTCGAATTTCCTTAGCATGAAAGGTTTCTTTGGTGTGCTTCCCCAATGTACACCCTTTGCATGTATCACACTTGTTAGCGCTAGAATCAACACTTGGATTGTGACAAGTGTCTGACCGGACACATCTTAATCTCAAGGGATTTTCTTATAATTTGATTGATTTTTTTGGAAAGTGGTTGGAAAGCACACACACTAAAAGGGGTTTTGAGAAAATAAGAATCTCACACACATATGAGGGCACTGGTGCATAATGTGGTAGAAAGGTTGGGTTTTTATCTTTATGGTTAGAATAATGGAAGATAAATAGTGGATATGTAAAACAAAAGCCCACTGTTAAGAGGAAAGGGTGACACAAATTCTAGACCTGAAATGTATAGTGAAAGAATGCTTTAAAAGACTTACAAGAGTCTCACTCTACATTTTAAGAATCCTATTACATAGAATGCTTCCAACTAAAATGATCCATGAATAAGGAATGCTTGATAAATAAAGACTGAAAAAATAGATTAATCGTGCATGCTAGATCAAAAGACTTATAAGAACATCAGACTGGATTTAATTAAACCCCAAGAAATTCTTATGATCAATCTTCAATCCATATTGAACCAGGAAAGCTTGGAAGAAGACTTAAAAAAATAGCTCAATATGTCTTGGAAGTTCACAAGATTGATAAAACATGAGATAGAACTATGTAAATCATAATCTGGAATGAAACTGTAAATTATGGAAACACATAAGGAGATAAAAAAATACACACCATATAATTTGTGAGTCCTCAAGAGTGCCTCTGGATATATTATATGTTCAAAAATGTACAACAAAGTATGCAATGAAATAGACAACCAATGAACCCTTTCTTCCTTGCTTGACATAGTATATATACAAAAAAGGAGTTATGTTAAAGCCTCCATAAAAAGTGCAATTCTGTTTTAGAAACATTATTACATTCCTATACATATAGTATAGCTTATCTTAAACATAACAAAAAATTAGACTGAAATAAAACTGAAGACAAAACATGATAGTATGTAGCTTGAAATGGCTAAGTTGAGGTGGTTGAGTGCTCCTCGTTTCCTGGAAAAACTTCCTCCACAAGAAGTGCCACTGCCAACTAAAAAGGACACTTGGACCCTAATCTGCAAAAGTGTAGGAGTAACCAAATGAAATGACATCTGGAAGATAGCTTGATAGGATGAAACTTGGCAAAAGACCTTTACCATTGAGGTTGAATTCACTTTATCATCATTTAGTGTCATTCTTTTGAAATGATAACCAAAAAGCAACCTTTTATCCTTCTTACACAAAATCTGAAAATAATAGCTACTTTTCTAGAAAAGGTAGCTATTTCTGAAAATATTGTGTATAAGCCAAAAATGATATGATTCTTCATATTTTCATGGTTTCGTACATTCAATCATCAAAGATCTAGTATAGAAGAAAAAATCCTTATAGCTTCTGCCTTGGTGACCCTCTTATTTGGCTTTCTCTTCTATACTTGCTTTTTTTCCTAAGTCTTCTTCTTCCTTGCTTCATTTTCTGGGATTTCATCTATGTTTATTATTTCATCTTTGAGAGTAGGATTGGCTATGAGTTTACTTGCTAGTATTAGCTTGTTCTTTGGTCTGGTGTGAGGCCATTGAATGTATGGATTTGGAATGCATGAAGGCCTCCTTCTCCCAAGTATAACTCTGCTTGACTGCCCTTCTTCAAACTCTAACTCGCTAAAATTTGTTTCACTTCCATCCTCCTCAAAATATGAGTATGAGTGGATTATAGCTTTATTCTTCCCTTTTGTTGAAGAACTGATAGATGAGTAAAGCTGAGTTATAGTAGGCTCTTCTACTGTAGTGGTCTCAAAAACTTTTCTTTTCCACTTTTTGAGTGAGGAAAAGACTTGTGCAAGTGTAGGTTCCTCTGGTGCTAGAGTGGCATTTTTTTCTTGATTCTCCTGTCTAACCTCTATAACAGGGCTTGGATTCAAGGTTTCATGGATGACTTCCACTGAAGGTCCCTCTATCAAAATAATTTTTCTCATGTGTTTACTCTTTGAAGAGGAAGCTACCTCTTCCTTTCTTTTAGACATATTAGTCTTGTTAGGTAGGGTAGCCTTTTGTTTGAGTTTTCTTGCATGCTCTTGCCTAAAATACCCCAAGGTTTGTGGCTCCTTAGGTGGTCTTCTGGTGTAAACTTCCTTGGTTGGTTGCACTGTAGGTGTAGGTGTGATGGTTGGTGTAGGAGTGGTGGTTTGAATTCTATCTCTCCTAGCTGAGTTCCTTGTCTGTCTGCTAGATGGTGTAGAAGATTGACAAGTTTGTGAAGGGGTCAATGTAGGTGCAGGACACGATTGTTGTTCTTGGGTATTTTTCCTTTTAGGCCTTCCTACCCTTCTACTTGAGTTAACATTGTTGAAGCTTTCATCTGCTAAAAACTTATCCCACGTGGTTATCTTCTTTCTCAGATGATAAAACACTGGTATTTTGATCAAACCCCTGTGATAGAGATTGTGAAGAGAATAGTACGGGGTTCTCTATATTTTTTGGGACATTGACAACAAATATTTTTAAAGGAAAAATGGTAGATTCATAGGTTTAGAGCCTGAGATGTGAGCTAGAAACCTCATCTAGTATTTATGCACAGTGGAAAACCTACCTTCACAGGTAATATATCACTTCACAGTGGTAATAAAATATTTCCACTCATGCCTAAACTACGAAATCTGAACAGTAGGGGTCCAATTTATATTTTCATGTGCAGGCTTTAGATATGGAATTAAATCATCTTTAAGCAGATTTTTATTCTTGTACTAGGACTCACCTATAGCTAATGTTTGGGTAGCCCTTGCAATGATAGTCTTTGTGATCCTAAAGATCCGAGACCCCAACTTAACCTATTCTCCATCGAATGTCTCAAAAATTCCTGAGCCACTGCAACATTTTCACCTCAAAACTTCTTTAAAAATTGATACCACCCTACTGCTTGGAATTTGGGTTTAGCACGATGGTCAACAAAACATGTATTGGTCGGTTCTGAACAGTTCACCTTACCACCCTTACCCATATTGTTGACAATTAACTTAACCACTAATGCACACATGTGAGACAAGGAACAACAACCCTCCACGAAACCCTAACTGCTTGTACAAGGTAATAAACTGTTTTGTTGGAAGATAAAAATGGTTTGTTGTAGCTTTCACGAGGGTAAACGGAAACAGAGCTCTGCATGCCCTAAATCACGGTGAGAGGGAGTGACATGAAACCAAAATGATTTAAATTCTGTTGCCAACTCATTCCACCGAACATTTCACTCCATCACATTATTAAGTAAAAGCTACTCGTACTTCAACCTTAATACATTTCACTTTAATGAGTAGCATTAGATTTTAACTAGCCTTAGAAAACAAAATAACCAACCTCCTTTTGATGAATCCTCTAATTAGAAATAGCCACCTTTTCAGATTAATACCTCTTCTTTTATATTCAAAGAGCAATGTCCTTTCACCTGAGTAATTCTTCTTTTGTCTCCTTGTAAAAATTTTGTAGGAGAAAGCTACTTTTTTGAAAAAGGTAGTTATTCCTATGTTGCTTGTAAAACCAGATATTATGAAGAAAATAGTTGCCTTTCTAGGAAAGGTAGCTATTCCTATGTTATTTCTAACACAACTGATGACTCTGATATTTTTTCTTTAACCTTGGATAGAAATACCATGGTGAATGAACAACACTTCTCAAGCTATACCCATGACCTTAACTACTCAAAGTAGTTAAAATACTTATTAAAAGAAAATTTACCCTAATAAATCTATGACACAAGCAAAATTTGGACTCAAAATTCTTTTGGATTTTGGTTAAAAAATTATAAAAACTAATACATTTTAACCCTCCAGGGCCTTCAACCATAGGTTACGAGACAAGAGAGGATCAAATACACAACTTACAATGATGACTAGACTTTGATTTTTTTTGGAAAATTGCAGTGCTAACAGTGGCTCCTTTTGGGGATGAAGTCCTCCCTGTGAGGCTTCAAGGACTGTAGATCCAGTGCCTTAAACTCTCGGGACTTTTAAATTTCATAAGCTAATGAAAGGAACTGAATTTTATTAACTGAAATGAAAACTGACTCTATTTATAGACGCAAATACCATTGGGCATGGAGTTTTATTGAGACAACACTCTAGATATTTACAATGGAAAGACTGTGTGACTTATCAAACAAAATTTTTCTTAAGAAAATTACCATTGATTGGACCTCCAGCCAATTGATCATCATCTAAATGCTTCAGCAGATATGTGTTATTTTCCAGAACTTGAGCAATTTTGAATGGTCCAAACCACAAGTTGTCAAACTTACCATGCTTTCCATGATCTTCTCTTCTTGCATCCCAGCGCAATACCAAATCATCTTCTTGGAATACCTGTTGTTTTGATATTTTGTCAAAGACAACTTTTACTTTGGATTTAAACTTCTGTTCTTTTTCCATCAAGGATTCCAGAATTTGTTGAGCTTCAATCAATTGCAGTATGCTTCTCTGAATGGGATTTGAATTATCAGTTTCATCTTGTAAAAAATTCATAATAGGAATGGCCAACTGTAATGGAATCAAAACATCAACACCATAAACAATTTGAAACGGAGAAACTTCAATTGATCATTTGCTACTCACCCTATCTACCCAAAGAGCATGAACTCGCTGAGTATCCCAATTTATTTTGTTTTCTGTCATCATCTTCTTTATTATTCTTACCAGGCTTGTGTTTGATGACTCAACTAATCCATTACCTTGGGGGTAATAAGGTGTAGAATGAGTCAAATCAATGTTCTACTTCTGACAGAAATTGTTCATCTTGCCAAATTTAAAATCCATTGCATTGTCAGTCACCAAATTTTGAGGGAAACCAAATCTAGACATAATATTTTCCAATATAAATCTAATTGTTACCATGTCAGTGGCATTTCTAGTTGGAATGGCCTCAATCCACTTGGTGAAATAGTCTGTGGCTATAAGAATCCACTTGTGCCACCCTGATGATCATGGATGAATGTCACCAATGAATTCTAGCCCCCACTACTGGAAATGAGCATCTGTTGAAATGGGAATGAGAGGTAGTGGGAGAAGCTTCTGAGTATTAGAAAAATTTTGGTACTTAGTGCAAGCTCTGACTTTAGAAAAAACATCAGAGAAAAGAGTTGGGAAATAATATCCAATTCTTAGAATTTTATTTGCAGTAGCTTTCCAATATAAATTTCCACCACACACCCCTCGATGTATCTTTGACATAACTTTCTGAGCTTCAGCTTCATCTACACATCTCAAAAAAACTCCTACAGGGTATTTCCAATAAAGATGATTTTCCATTATGCAATACTTGACAGCCTTCAGTTTAAAATCCCTTCTCTTTGATTTTTCCATTTCTAGAGGACAACTGAGATTTAATAAAAAAATCACTATTTCCTTATACCAGTTGGAATAGAAGAGTTCAGGATAATCATATATACCTTCTTTATATGTTTCTTCAGCTACCTCCATGTTCAGATTTAGAGCTTTGCAATTTGATTATGCCATCAAGCGGGCCAAGCCCTGTCCCTTTATCAACTTAGTAGGTCTGATTTCAATGTCAAATTCCAAAATCTTTGTTAACCATCTTCCCCTCCTGCCATCTGTGTATGGATGCAACAATACATCCTTGACAGAAATATTTGGCACAAAAGCAATGAATTTAGAATGCATAACATAAACTCGAAAAAACTTCAAAGCCTTTACCAATGCATATGCATGTTTTTCCACCAAGTTATACTTTAAATCATCATCTCTTAATTCACGGCTGAAAAAATAAATTGGCTACTCCAAGCCTTCCCTATTCTTTTGAAGTAAAAAAGCTGCAATAGTTTCCTCAGAAGCATATGAAAAATTCAGAAAATCCTTCTCAAAATCGAGGATGATTAACGCTGGGGCTTCAGTCAAGGCATATTTGATTGCTAAGAAAGATTTTTTTGCTTCATCTTGCCACCTGAACTCTGTATCTTTCTTCAACAAGACATTTATATATTTAATTAATTCTACAATGTTTGCAACAAAACTCCTCAAAAAATTAATTTTACCCAAAAATGACTGTAACTCTTTCTTATTTCTAGGTAAACCAATTTTCTGTATAGCTTCAACTCTCCCTAGCTCAATGCAAATACCATTTTCTGGCACTATATGCCCCAATATTTTTCCTTCTTGAACAACAAAGGATGGTTTCTTTGGGTTTAAAGACAAACCAAATTTTATGCACTTGTCAAACACTTGTTGCAAATGTTTTAAATGATCCTGATTAGATTTTGAAAAGACTGTTATGTCATCCAAATAAATGACTACAAATCTTTCCTTTTCCCCTGTAAAGGAAATTTCCATTGCCCACTCGAATGTTGCACTTGCATTCATTAAACCGAAAAACATCTTATTGTACATCAAATTTCCTAGGGTGTAGTGAAATGTTTTTTCTCCGTGTCTTGCTTGTCAACTGAAATTTGATTTTATCCTTCAAAGCCATCTATCATTGACAACCACTTTAAGCCTACAACCTTCTAGAAAATATGATCCATTTTGGGTAAAGGATAGTTATCCTTCAGCGAAAACCAGTTCAAATTGCGAAAATCAACATAAATTATAATTTCGCCATTCTTCTTTCTAACCGGCACTATATTAGCTACCCAATTGGACAATCTTAAAGGCAAAATTATTTTGGCTTCCCACATTTTTCTGATTTCTTTTTCAATGATAGGGAGCAACATAGGATTAATATGTCTTATCTTCTGTGCTACGGGCTTTGCTTCTGATTTAAGAGGGATTTTATGCTCCATTATACTTCTGTCATATGTCTTCAAATCATTGTAAGACCAAGAAAAACTGTCGACATACTGCTTTAGTAACTTGAAATATTTAGTTCTAGTTTCTTGAGGAAGAAATTCACAAACTTTAACATATCTAGGTTGATTTTATGTACAAATATTGTAGTCAATTGTACTCTCTTCATCTGTCTTACTATCAGGATTTAAAAATACATCATTATTGTCAAACAACCTCTCCAAAGTAACCAAGCCTTTAGGAATGAAGTTTGTTTTTAGATCAATAATGTCTTTTCTAGCTATAGGATTTTTGAATGGCTTGTTGTTCTGACTTTCAGCTTTTTCTTGTTCATTATCAATTTGAATGTCTAAAAACTCCTCCACACATTCCAAGATTTTTTGAATTTCTTTATCATCTTCAAATACTTGCCAATACTTGATATTTTCAGGAATGGAAGGTCTATTTTTAATCTGAATATCATATGTTTCTTTAACATCAAGAGGAACCTTAAAATTACTAGCAGCAATGGCCAATGAATCTGCCAATTCATTTTCTTCTCTGGAAACAAAATTCAAATTGAATGCTGAAAAATAATGTTCAATTAAATCTCACACTTCACTTCTGTAATTCTTCAATTTTGAATTTTTCACTTGATAATTATCTCTCACCTGTTGTACCACCAACTCTGAATCACCAAAAACAATTAACTATTCAGCACCCAAATCTTTTGTTGTATTCATTTCCAAGATAATTTCTTCATACTAAGCAGTGTTATTAGTAGTGACAAATTGTAATTTGTACAATAAAGTCACTACCTACTGAGTGGGAGAAATAAGAACTACACCAGCCCCTGATCCCTCTTGATGAGGCTCCATTAGAATACAATTTCCAGATCTGCCCTGCTTCTAAATTATGTTCTTTTGTGACTTGAAAATGTTGTTTTTTACTGATTTCGGGCTGAAAATTGTTGTCATCGGCAGCAAGGTGAAAAATAGATTACCCTAACTCCTTTTCCGCTGCATATATAGGATTATTTGATGGATTTTGTTGATCACTTATGATATAATCCATATTTTTTTCCTATATAATCTCCTAAATTCTCCTCCAAATACTGGGTGAGTGGTGTATGTCATATCCATTTGAAGAGTGCCTCCCAGCTTTTTGGACCAAGATCTGGAAAGAAGCATTCCAAATATAGAAGGTATGTCTGCAACCACTATGTCCATCACTAGACCTTTCATGGGGAGCTGGGTAAGAGAAATTACCAAGTCTTTGATCATTCGTAAAAGCTTGACCCTTTTGGAGTCAAAAGTGTAGAGGTCATGGTATTGTTTAGTGATGTCCAATCCTAATTCATCCATCACTTTCTTAGGCATCATATTGTGAGAGGCCCCAAAATCTAATAGGCAATTATGCAACAATTTGTTATGAATGTTGAGTGAAAGATAGAAAAGTGGAGAATTATCATCATTTTGATCTTGGACATGGCTTCCCAAGTAAATGGTAGGATTTTCATCCTCTAAGTTAACTGAATTAGGAGCAAGAGATGGATGTAACATACTTTTAAATAACTCTTTGTAGGCTGGATTTTTCAACAATTCAAGGAGTGAAACCAGAATCTTGATTTTAATCAATTCTGACTTGAAATTGAAATAAGAGGAGCCAAATATTTATTTTCTGCAACAATTTTGACGATTGGGGCAAGGTTAGGTGATGCAGGAACATCATTAATTTTTGCCTTTTGTTTGGCAGCATGTTTTTTAGAATCTTTTTTTTGTTGAGGTTGTTGGACAACCCCTTTTGACCTTAAAGGATAATTTCTTGTCTGGTTTTCAGGCTACTTTTTCTCATTTTGAACATGAATATGAGAATCTTCATCATCTAAAAATAGATTTATCCTAGACTGATCTTCATACTTTTTCAAAGTCAAACAAGTTGACTATGATGTCATCCTCCTCTTCTTATTCTTGTTGATTTTCTTCAACAAAATTTTTCAGTGGAGGGTGAACATTTTGATCATCAGGATTTCTTCTTGGGCATTGTAAAATTTGTTGAGGCTGAAAGGGTCTCCTAAAAGGAGCCTGATTTCTATTTCCTTCATTTTGAGTGAGTCTAGCAGCATGCATGTTATCTAACTCCAATTTTGTCATTTTGGAAGCAAGATCTTTAATCAACTTAGACATTTGATCAAGCTTTTCTTCTACTATGAAAGTTTTAGAGGAGTAATATGCTTTCTCCTCTTTCATTTACTTTTTATCCTTTGCCCCCTTCCCCTCTTCAATTTTCAGCTTGTTTGAGGCCATAAGATTGGACTACACTCCAATATCAGCCTCCTGCATACCTACCAATGTTTGTGTCTTCTCAGTTCTCAAACATAGTTAAAACTTGGAGTCTAAGGCATTGGAAAAGGTTATAATGGATGTGGTTTCAGGAGGTTTGAATTCTACAGGAATATTTTAATAGAATTTATTGAATCTCTTTGTAAAGTCTGCTAATGATTCATCAGTCTTCTTCTTTAAAGCTCTAAACTCTGTAAGGTAATACAAGTAACCCTTACAGTCACCCCATTCCTTTACAAACACTTCCTCCAAAGCATCTATTCCTGTTATTGAATTTGGTGGAAAATTTTTGAACCTCTCATGAGCTTCTCCATCCAAGATTTGAACAAAGAGTCTTGACCATACATCTTCATGTTCAATGTTTTGGTTATCTGCATAACTGTAAAAGGAAACTTGGTGTTCTTCAGAAGATACTCCTTCTCCCTCCCCTGTGTATTTGGGAAAATATTTTAGATAATCCCCTTGAGAAAGAGGATGAAACGATTGAGGAAGAGCGAGTGGTGCATATATTGCAGCAACAATCTATTGCATCCTTGTAGGGGGAGGTTGGGCCATGACTTATTGAGGTACAAATAATGGAAAAATTGACAATGCAGATTTTTGAATGCTGGAAATTACAGTTTGTGGAGTTTTTACTTGTTTTGGAATTGTAGAAGATTGAAATTCTTGGGTTGGTTCTTTAGGCTTCGGAGTTGTAAATAATGGATTTTCAAAGAAACGGACAGCAAAAGGCTTTATTTCCACCTCTCTAGGAGAATCAGATTCAGATGTAGATTCTTGAAGGATTGGTGTAGCTTCAACTTTGTTCTGTTGAGTTAAACAATCAGAGAGATTAAAAGTCAAGTTTTCCAGAAGGTTACCTTATCCTTGATGAGAAGAGGATGAACCAATAGTTGGGTTCTGAGAAAAAGGAAAATATTCCTGTTGTGGACTAAGAGAGGATTGATATTTAGGATGAGTTTGAAGAAAACTTAGAATTGTTTTAATATATTTTTAAGTTAAAATAGCCCTATCTAGGAAGGGTACAATTTCCAATAGTTGTTCTAATTCCCATTCTGTTAAGACAAAGGCTTTTGATTTTTTGTTTTCTTCACTAACACCTAAAACTTATGATTTTTCTTCTTTCACTGGAATAATACTTGTTTCTAATTTACTAAGTGATGACTGAGAGATAATTTCAGCTGAAACTAGGCTAACATCATCTACTTTGCCTTTTATGGAAACAGTTTCAACTTGAAATATTTCAAGAGATTCTTTTGAAACTGAAACTTATTTAGGTTTTGAGATAGATGATGGTACCTTTTCTTTTGGAATGTACTTTGAATGCACCATTTTCACCAAATTTGATGTAGCTTCAATTGATTTCTGTTTCCCTCTTGCATCCTTTATGATATTCTCTGGGTCAGTATATGGAATCACAGGAGATGATCTATGATTTCTTCTTGTGGTAGGCGGTCTTGAAACCCCTCGTCCTCTTTTTGAAGTCACTAGTTTAACCAATTACAATAAAAAAATGACTAGTTTGTATTCACCTTTAAAAACTAGTATTATACATTCATGCAAAAAAATCGGGAGAATACTGAGTTCAGAATTTTCATCTCCTAGAAGACGCACCAAAAGATGTTAGCGCTGGAATCATTACTTGGATTGTGACAAGCACCTGACTAGATGCATATTAAGCTCAAGGGATTTTCTTATAATTTGATTGAGTTTTTTGGAAAGTGGTTGGAAATCACACACACTGAAAGGGGTTTTGAGAAAATAAGAATCTCTCACACATATGAGGGCACTGGTGCATAATGTGGTAGCAATTTTGGGTTTGTAGCTTAATGGTTAGAAGAATGGAAGATAAACATTGAATATGTAAAATAGAATCCCACTATTAAGATGAAAGGGTGACACAAATTCTAGACCTGAAATGTATAATGAAAGAATGCTTTAAAAGAATTACAAGAGTCTCATTCTAGATTTTAAGAATCCCATTACATAGAAATCTTCCAACTAACATGATCTCATGAATCAAGAATGCTTGATAGATCAAGGCTAACAAAAACATATTAATCATGCATGCTAGATCAAAATACTTATAAGAACTTGAGACAAGATTTAATTCAACCCCAAGAAATTCTTATGAGCAATCTTCAATTCATACTGAATCGGGAAATATTGGAAGTTCACAAGATTGATAAAACATGAGATAGAACTATAGAAATCATAATCTGGAATGAAATTGTAAATGATGGAAACACATAAGGAGATAAACAATACACACACCATACAATTTGTGAGTCCTCAAGAGTTCCTATGGATATATTATATGTTCAAAAATGTACAACACAATATCCAATGAAATAGACTACCAACAAACCCTTTCTTCCTTGCTTTACATAGTATATATACAAAAAAGGAGTTATGTTAAAGCCTCCATAAAAAGTGCAATACTGTTTTAGAGACTTTACTACAATCCTCTACATATAGTAGAGCTTATCTTAAACATAACAAAAAAGTAGATTGAAATAAAGCTGAAGACAAAACATGACAGTATGGAGCTCAAAATGGCTGAG
This sequence comes from Pinus albicaulis, assembly GCA_034641835.2. Lineage (NCBI taxonomy): Eukaryota > Viridiplantae > Streptophyta > Pinopsida > Pinales > Pinaceae > Pinus > Pinus albicaulis. The sequence goes on along the minus strand of CM076582.1, from coordinate 807,743,523 downwards.
TTGAGGTGGCTGAGTGCTCCTCATTTCCTAGAAAAACTGCCTCCACAAGAAGTGTGACTGCCAACTAAAAAGGACACCTAGACCCTTATTTGCAAAAGTGTAGGAGTAACCAACTTAAATGAAATCTAGAATATATCTTGATTGGATTAGAAAAATACCATTATCATTGAGGTTTCATTCAATTTATCATCATTTAGTGTCATTATTTTGAAACTAGAACCAAAAATCAATTGTTTCTCCTTCTTACACAAAATCCGAAAATAATAGCTACTTTTTTGAAAAAGGTAGCTATTTCTGAAAATACTGTGTATAACCCAAAAATGATATGATTATTCATATTTTCATGGTTTTGTACATTCAATCATCAAAGATATAATATAGAATAAGAAATCCTAATAGCTTCTGCCTTGGTCACCCTCGTTTTTTTCTTTCTCTTCTCTACTTGCTTTTTATTCTGAGTCTTCTTCTTTCTTGCTTCATTTTTTGAGCTTTCATCTATGTTTATTATTTCATCTCTGAGAGTAGGATTGGCTATGATTTTAATTGTTAGTCTGAGCTTGTTCTTTGGTCTGGTGTGAGGCCTCTGAATGTGTGGATTTGGAATGTATGAAGGCCTCCTTCTCCCATGTATAACTCTGCATGATTTCCCTTCTTCAAACTCTAACTCACTAAACTCTGTTTCATTACTATCCTCCTCAAAAGATGAGTATGAGTGGATTATAGCTTTCTTCTTCCCTTTGGCTGGAGAACTGATAGATGAGTAAAGCTGAGCTATAGTAGGTTCTTCTATTGTATTGGTCTTTGAAACTTTGCTTTTCCCCTTTTTGAGTGAGGAAAAGACTTGTGCAAGTGTAGGCTCCTCTGTGTTAGATGATCCAAATATAATAATGTAAAGTTAGGATAAAAATATTTATTAATTTATAATATTTAATAAATATTAGGGACACTTAGAAATAGAATATTGTTAGCAAAGATAGGACTCTAGAATTGAGTCGTATCTTAGGCTCTAAAATAGGAATAAAGTTAGTAGATTGGATAGAAGATCATTTATTGTAAATGGACACTTGTTATTTTTTCAAGTAGTCCATAACTAAATTAAGTTAGGACATATAGCTTATAAATAGGTTAGTTTCCTAATTGCAAATTAGTGGAATTTTACGTTTGCAAAATCTTGCAATTTTTTATGTAATTTCTTTTCCAATATCATTAAAATTATGTGTCTGAGGACACTTCTGTATTAATGTGGTATTGGAGCCACCAGTATTGCAGATGAAGTGAAGATGGAGATTTCAACTATGCAAGCTTTTGGAAAATTCTACCAAACAAGTTAATTGGTATGCAATCTATTTAGCGTTTATTAAGGAAAATAAATTTGTAATATTTCCAATATTTAGAATTCATCTAAATGGAATATTATAGTTGATATTATCATTAGAATAGAAGAACAAATGGGTAGGGAGGCCCATTAACCTCTTTAGAAGAAAGAATAACATTCCTCATGTGAAAAGAGGAAGAATAAGTAGCTGGAAGGAGCACATGTAGGTGTGAACAAGGAGGATATCATGTTGATTCAGTCATATTTGACCAAATCAACATACACTATCTAGATACATTGTATCTCCTTGATGAACTACGCAGATTTGGTGGAGGACAACTTGCATGAGCTTGGAGGAAAATATGGATGGGACCCAATGTGAAGAGGTTCACTCCTATCTATGGAGAGGATGGAAGGCTTTTCCATTCATGTGTTAGATTATCATTTTTGATATTGGTCTGCTTAGACTTGGCTTCCTCTTGCTGTTTAGTAGGGTTGCAGTGTTGTTTAGCACAAGGGTGTTCTCGAGCGGGAATCCCACATCTTCCCTTGAGAGGCCTCTTGGGAGAGTATTGTACTGATTTGTTCCACATCCAGGCTTGAGGCCAAGAATCATTCTTCAGTCACAACATTATTTCTATAGCAGTGTAATTTTGTGTTGCAGGGTGTTTCAGTGGAAGATCGATCATTCCACTTTCGGGTCTATCTCTCAGTAGAGGGTGCCTTCCTTCTCTTGAGAGATCAACAAGGGATATTTTTGAGTTCATTTCATATCTTAGCACTTGGCCAAAGCACCTCTGCTCTCCTACATCACAGTCCCTTGCAGGAACTACGTCATTTTCTAGAGAGTTGATGCAACAAGGTTTTAGGCCTTGTTTATGAGCTAGTTTCCTAGGGAAAGGGCCAACCCTTCTCCCGGAAAGCTTGAAAAAGGGATTCTTATCCTTCTTGTACATTATTCAGCTATGTTAATGTAATTTTTCAATGAGAGTGCGTTATTTTTTAGCTGAATATTCAAATCTACTCTTTTTATACATGTGTCTGAAGAAACCCCTTACCGGGTTATCTCTATAATGCAATAAGGAGGCCAGATCTCTGTTTTCTTAGCATACTGTGCCATCAATCTACAGATCTATGATTTTATATTGTAATGTGTAGAAACCCTCATAAAATAATGTTGTACATGCTTCAGTCTTTTTTGCATAGTCTAAGTCATGGGATTTGGGTGTTTTGTAAGGCCGAGAGATCTGTTTAACCTATCAAAAGGGATTTGTTTCTGATCCCCTTTTGTATGTAAGGGCCTTAATCTATATGCTAAGGGATCCAACCATTATTTCCCCTTATTATCACGCAGTTACTCGGGAATAACGTTTTTAGGGTCTATTTTTTTGCTTTTCCCCACTTGGAGACAGTGTATAAAGGCATACCTTTGCTAATATGTTCATAATCTGATGGGAAGGTGTTTAACACAAATTTTATGAGACAATTTTCTATAGTACTTCATTTGTGTTCATGTATTGCTAGATCTCCAACTTTGGAACATTATAAGATGTTCCCATTGTTGTAGATTTCCCTATTTTGGGATATTACAATGGTATCAAAGCTACTTTCTTGGCACAGCCTGTGAATCTCAGCCATTATGCCATCAAAAGAAAGGGATATGTACAGAAAAGAGAAGACTCCATTATGTGGAGGAAGAAAGGAAGATAGGCTTACAAAGCTTCTTTCAAGATCTATATAGAGCTTTCAAGGAGATCTAAAGAAAATAAGAATGGAGATGGAATCTGCAGAAGAGTTTGGATCTAGAGCTAGATCTAGATTTGCACATGGTAAGTGTGAGCATGCATCTACACACCATGATGCATAGTGCAGTCAAATTCCCAGATCTATCATGAGATGGATGAAAGAAGGGAGAATGCCTAAGAGGAAAACTCTTAGTGTTTTGTTGCAGGAGTATGAATCTCAAACTAAGAGGTTTAGAGATCATACCACTTTCCAAGAGTTTTGCAAGATCTAGGTGAAGAGAAGCAAGCAACAGAATGTGGATAGATTTATTCTATCTACTTTTGATGGTTCACCTACATGTTCAGCTAGAGCTTGGGTGAAGGAGCTAGACTTCTATTTGTAGAAACACCACATTTCTGAAGATGAAGCCATCATAATTGCAGCACTGCATTTCAGAGCTAAGGCCTATGCATGGTGGATTTTTGAATCTTGTTCTTTGAAAAATGAAAATACTTCCTCTTATGCAAGATTCATTAAAACATTGGTGGGAAGGTTTGATGGGAAGCTTCCTAAGACACATGTATTGGAGGAAGGACAACCTAAGAAAACAAAAACCTTGCATGTGATGGAGGAAACTTTAAACTTAACTCCACTTCAGAAATCCATGGGAGAAGCTGACATCTTGAATTGTACCTTGTTAGAGGCAAGACCTCTATCTCATATTCCTAAACAAGAGGGCATGGAGATCTCTTTTTCACAAGAGGATCCAATTATTGGAGGGTTGCCATACACATTGATGAAGATGAGGGCAACAACGCTGTCACATCTAGAGCACATCTAGTACCTCATGCAGCGGAAGGAGGAGAACATGCTCCAATAGGAGGAATTCTTGTATCCTTGCAATAATTTCCCCAGGATCTCATACATGGAGGTCAAAGCACAATCAATAAGCAGCATGATTGTGAAGCATTACAGATGGAAGGAGAAGATAGGAAGGAAGGGAAAAATCACTTGATGAGGAGCACACACACCTATCCCTTTAAGACGTTTGATGCACAAAATAGGAAGACTGGATTGCACAGTGAGAGCAGGGACAAGTCTGTCCATCCATATATTCAGCCTACTCTTGACACTGATGTCTCATTACATGGAGGCATTCCACCTGGGAGGCCACCAGATCTAGAATTGATGGGAGACACCTTGTCATTTGGTTCACCACTCTCAAATTCAAGAGGGGTGAATACTTTGGAGGATGACTTTAGCATGAGGGATGTCAAAGGAGTAGACAGCAACATGAGGAGAGCTTCACATTCCAGATCACCAGCGCTGTCTCTCGGGAGGATTGATCCATATTGGAGGTCTCAACTTCTGGTAGAGTACTCCAAGGATCTCGGTGCTTGCAGGATTCTTGATGACCCGGATAGAGATGATAGATATATGGTGGATGATGTGGTCATCTATTCTTATGGCAGAGTCTCCTTGACTAGAGCTTCTAAGCTCAAGGGGAAGCTGCTACATGCAGCACATGAGGACTTCTTTTCCATGCATTTTGATGCATATCTTTCCTTGGCAGGGGAGTTCATTTGGGAGGGCATCCAGCATGATATAATTTAGAATATGGAGAGATGCATAGCCCATATGGTGATAGAGAGGATGTCACAACCACTTCTTTACTCTTTGGAGGTGAGGGAGAATTTCCAGCTGGGCGATTTCAGCTCAAGGTCCCAGGTACATGGTGGAGAATGTATAATTCCACATTATGTTTTGTATTTCTGTAATTTATATGAGAAACATGTTGTACCAAGGAGGATTAACCCTTCTTGCATATTGTATGATGATATACTTGAAGCCATTTGTAGCATTGAGATTGTCTATCTCATTGGTGGTTTGTGGGGGAAGCCACATGATTTTTGGTGTGCACCATTGACACCACTTTGTACTTTCATGTTTCTATATTGTACAATGATTCTGGCAGCAAAAAAGTGGCTGGAAAAGCACTTGTTATTTTTTGATTGGATGCAGGAAAAGGATGCACTACGTTGGTTCCATGTGAGGAACCTTGATCCACTTTCTGGTTGTCATATGACAGCTTGTTTCTATTGGTTTTTGCTCCCATGTATGGTTGATATTTTTATGTTCATGGGGAGATCTGTTTGGAGAGTGGGATATGAGTTGGAGATGCCCATTGGGAGTATAATTCTCCCTCCTTTGCATGGTGCATGCTTCAGGAGAAGTAATGGGCAGCCCATGATTTCCAAAATACATCTCTTTTCTTCATGTGGGAGGAACCATTTCGAGAACTTGAGTTTTTGGAGGAGGCACTTCATTGTTTATTTGTTTGGTGGGGTAGCTTGGACCACTCTTGGAGGTCATGATATTTCAGCCCAAGATCAGCGGCAGCCCCATACTTATCATAAATGGAGAGAGAAATCACTTGGTTGGGAGGATCCAATCTCTCCATGCAGCCCCAACACATTGTATGGACCAGGGGTTGAGGATCTTTTTGAGCTAACTAGATTGGCTCATTTATTCGGAATGAGATTCCCCATGTTGGTCATCACTCCTAGCTTAAGGAGGCCATTGGACAACAAGGATATTTCCACTTGCACCTTCCACTTCCTCATGTTTTACACACTTGGCAGGAATCATTGGAGGACAGATTTATTGCTGAGCTATGGTGGGATCTATTGATGAGGAGGCCACAAGAAGAAGAAGGAAGAAATTTTGCTCTACCTTTGCAGTTTCTTGAGGACAAGCAACATTTTGGAGGGGGGGGACTGTAATATTCCCAATATTTAGACTTCATCTAAATGGAATATTATAGTTGATTTTATCATTAGAATAGATGAATAAATGGGTAGGGAGGCCCATTAACCTCTTTAGAAGAAAGAATAACATTCCTCATGTGAAAAGAGGAAGAATAAGTCTCTGGAAGGAGCACATATAGGTGTGAACAAGGATGATATCATGTTGATTCAGTCATCTTTGACCAAATCAACATACATTGTCTAGATACATTGTATCTCCTTGTTGAACTACACAGATTTGGTAGAGGACAACTTGCATGAGCTTGGAGGAAAATGTGGATGGGACCCAATGTGAAGAGGTCCACTTGCTATATATGGAGAGGATGGAATCCTTTTCCATTCATGTGTTATATTATCATTTTTGATATTGGTCTGCTTAGACTTGGCTTCCTCTTGCTGTTTAGCAGGGTTGTAGTGTTGTTCAGCACAAGGGTGTTCCCGAGCGGGAATCCCACCTCTTCCCTTGAGAGGCCTCTTGGGAGAATATTGTATTGATTTGTTCCACATCTAGGCTTGAACAAGTATTACTTTGTGTCGTTGTGCCTTTATTTTCATAGCGTTGTACCTTGTGTTTGTTGTTGCAGGAAGATTAATTGGTCCTACCTTGTAGTCCTGCTTCAAATAGGTGCCCTTCCTTCCTCGAGAGATCAGCAGAAGAGATTTCTAGCTTATTTCATATTCGTACCTCTGTCACATACTCGCTTCCTATGACAGTCCCTTGTAGGAACTATTTCATTTTCCAGAGAGTTGCTGCAACAAGGTTTTAGGCCTTGTTTCTGAGCTAGTTTCCTAGAGAAAGGGCCAACCCTTCTCCCAGAAAGCTTGAAAAAGGGATTCTTATCCCTCTTGTACATTATTCTGCTATGTTCATGTAATTTTTCAGTGAGAGTGCGTTATTTTTTAGTTGAATATTCAGATTTTCTCTTTTTATACATGTGTCTCAAGAAACCCCTTGTCAGGTTATCTCTATAATGCAATAAGGAGGCCAGATCTCTGTTTTCTTAGCATACTGTGAAATTAATCTCCAGATCTATGATTTTCTATTCTAATGTGTAGAAACCATCATAAAATAACGTTGTACATGCTTCAGTATTTTCTACATAGTCTAAGTCATGGGATTTGGGTGTTTTTAAGTCATTATAAGGCCGAGAGATCTGTTTAACCTATCAAAAGGGATTTGTTTCTGATCCCCTTTTTTGTATGTAAGCACCTTAATCTATATGCTAAGGGATCCAACCATTATTTCCCCTTATTATCATGCAGTTACCAGGGAATAACGTTTTTAGGGTCTATTTTGCTGCTTTTCCCCACTTCGAGACATTGTATAAAGGCATAATTTTGCTAATATGTTCATAATATGATGGGAAGGTGTTTAACACACATTTCATGAGATAATTTGCTGCAGTACTTCATTTTTTTTCATGTATTTCTGGATCTCCAACTTTGGAACATTATAAGATGTTCCCATTGTTGTAGAATTTCCCTATTTTGGATATTACAAAATTTGATTTTTTATGGGTATTTATCCATAGACTGTTTAATCTGTGATTTTATGTGAGCATCTTAAATTCCTTTAGAATTTTCGGTTCTGCCCCATTTTACTGTTTCTGCAAAATCTTTATGGGTCTCGAGTATTTATAGTTCATAACGTGCCATTTTCAAATTCCAAGTCTGAGCTTTTAAAAGCAGCCAAATTCTTATCAACAATTTACTTTACATGAGACTTAGACAACCTAGCTATCTGGTCTTCAGTCGCTTGCGGACGAATCCGCAGACCTTGAACAAGAACCTGAAGGTAACCTGGAACACAATTGAGATCTTGAGTGTCGATGTCTTATTGGGGCAACAGGAGATTGAGATTCCTTCTGAACTGATGGAGATCTAGGTACTCAATCACTGTTCCCATTTCCAGCAAATACCTTCTTCCCATCTGGAGAGCGTTGTGATGAGTAAGACCTCCAAACAAGTGAACGATGAACCCATTTGTCTCGGCGTTATATATTTCGATTTATGATCCGATAAATGTGGGTTTTGAATGTGTTGAATTGAAGAAAAATGCGGAGGTTTACTACTCTGCCCACAAACTGCTAATTGCCATGATTGTCGAGCAGCCAAAAGAATTTCCCTGAAGACGACAACTCAAATGATCGAGAGCTTGACCTATCTCTCTTGTCTCGGGGAATGCTCCTTCTTCCAGCATTCTGGTTACCCTACTTGTGGATGCGGACTTTGCCCATCTGCGACACCAACATTTGAACAACCAGCTGATGATTATGTTAACGCAAATGAGAAATTGAATAGGTGAACGACCACGAACAGGTGATATTGATCATGTTTCAGTTCAATTGGAAAGCATGAAATGAGTATTAAGTATTAGTCGTATGTTTGGTGATGCATTCCTCTGTCAGGTACACTTTGACAAGTTGTACAGCAGTACACAGAGCTGGACGTCTTAGTACACAAAGCTGGAAAGGATGTGCCTTACATGCATCTCAAAAGGCGCAGAGGCAGAATCCCTTGCACATTTCATATCCCATTGAAAACATATTTGTTCATTCGTCTCGTGAGATATATTGGTGAGATATATTGCAACAATGAATACATGTCTAATGTCGTCGTCCTTACCTCGGACGTCGAAACGAAGCTCAGAAAACGTTGCACATATGGCCTCCAAGACAGCAACTTCGGCCTTTAAAAAATAAAAATAAAAAATTTTATATATTTTTGTAATATAAGTGGAGTAAGGGATATATTTCATGATTTTTTTATTATTTTTTTTAAGGGATAAGGAGCATTGTAATATTTTATGGCTGGAGTTATAAGGGAGACAATTGTATTTTTTTTTTTTTGAGTAATAAGGTGAAGTAAAAAAAAAAATGAAAATGTTGTCATTGTTTTTGGAGGAATAAGTAGAATTTTTATTTTGGAGAAAAATGGGTTATTATTTGTAACTCAAAGTAATTTTTTACTTTGAGGGGGGGTAGATTTTTTTTTTTAAGGAGATTTGTAAGGGCATTGTCAAGCGGTCAAATTTTCCAAAGATTTCATTGTAAACACTTAATGAGAAATTAACTAGAGCCAAGTGAAAAGCTCAATCATTTTTCTCCTTTTTTGAACGACTATATGAGGGTCAAGGCCAAGCCCCGATAGATCGTTTTTTCTTTGTGTGGCGTGTGTTGTTTTTGGCGTGGCATGTTTCGTGTGACGAGTTGCTTATTTTTTCTTGTGATTGATTCTTTTAGTGCACTGATTCAACACTATCATGTCAAAGTTAATTAATCTGTTCTCTAAATCTGATAAGCTAGATGGGGTGAAATATCATAAGACATGGAAACATCTAATTTAAAGCACTCTCATTTATAATTAATTGTGGCATGAAATATGCGATGGAAACATTAAGCCTAATAAACCAACAGATGCAACTTCACTTGCAAAATGGGAAGTAAAAAATGCCAAGGCATTAGCTCTTATAAAAGCTTCAGTTAATAATGAAATGTACATACATATTGAAAATTCCTCATATGCATGGATTGTTTTACATACATTCAAAGATCTCTTTGATACAAAACTTGAATCAAAGAAGGTTGATCTTCAATTAAAATTTCTTCAAAAGAAATTAACTGAAGGTGGTGATGTCCTTGAGTATATTTCACAACTTAAAAACATCAAGCAAGAAATAATAAATGTTGGTTTTCAAGTTGTTTATGAAAGTTTCTTAACCACGATTTTAATTGTTGAATTGCCATCATCTTACACACATTTTTTGGAAACTTTGCAAGCCACTGGAAAGTTAGAGAAGATAAAATTTGATGAATTGAGTGACATGTTAGCCCAACATGATAAAACCTTTGGGAACAAGAAACATATTGGGGAAGATGTCTTCTTCACTGAAGCCAACTCAAGGAACTCCTCAGCTGATAGTTCAAGAAACCGAGGAAGAGGAAATTTCAATCAAAGTCAAGCAGCCCAAGGTCGTGGTCACAGTCAAAGCAGAGGAAACAATTTCAACAGAGGCTACAATTCAGGCAGGAGCAATTTTCAAGGATGAGGCAACAATCAAAGCAGACGATATAATCAAGGTAGAGGAAAAATTCCAGGCAAAGGAAAAACTCAGAACAGAGGTCAAAGCAGAGGCAGAGGACAATATCAAGGCAGAGGACAGTCTCAAGGTAGAGGCAGAGATTTCAGTCAAATTGTTTGCAGGAGATGTAACAAAGTTGGCCATTATGTAGAAGATTGTAGAACTTCTATTGAGAAAATTCCCAAGTTTCATCCAAACTTTGCACAGTTTGCAAATGATGAAGATGATCCTGATGGTTCTAAATATGTCTTCACCAATACAGAATCAATAACTTTACAGGTTTCAAGCTTTCTTAGAAGTGATTATGAAGATGCATGGATTATGGATACACGCGCAACTCAACACATGAATTTTCGACGTGACTTCTTTTGGAGTTTCAAACAATTCCATCTAAATTCAATCTATCTTGCTGATAAAAAAAAACATACTCCTTGCAAAGGTGTAGCTAAAGTTTTTTTACCTGGCATTGGAGAAAGAATGATTTCAAATGTATGGTATGTCCCAAATTTAAGAAAAATTTATTATCTTTAGTCACAATTTGACAAGCAAGACGTATGGTGATTATGGAAGACGGCTTAATTAAAATTAACTCAGTCAAACAAAACATGAAAAAAGTAATGACAAGTTATGAAGATGGAAAACTGTTAAGGATGAAAGGGACAATTATTCCAAGAAATTATGACTTTGCAGGAGCATCAAGTACAAACATTTCACCGATCAGATTGTGGCATGTAAGATATGGCCATCTCAACTTTGACAGTCTCTCTCAGTTACAAAAATAGGGAATGGTTAAGGGACTTCCAAAATTCAAAAGGGGAAATGCAAAGTGTGAATCTTGCATTTTTGGAAAACAACATCGAGATACTTTTCCTACAAGTTCATGGCGCGCAAACAAGCATTTGCAGTTGGTTCATAGTGATATTTGTGGACCCTTACCAACTTCGCTCAGAGGATGCAGATATTTCTTACTCTTTATTGATGATTTTAGCAGGATGACTTGGGTATATTTTTTGAAGCAAAAGTCAGAAGCATTTGAAAAGTTCAAAACTTTTCATCAGCTTAGTGAAAATGAAGTAAAGGAGAAGATTGGCACTCTAGAACTGACAATGGTGGAGAATTCACTTCAAATGAATTCAAAATGTATTGCATGTATAATGGCATAAAACGACATCTTACCAATGTCTACACTCCACAGTAAAATGGAGTAGTAGAAAGAATGAATCGTACCTTGTTAGGAATGGCGTGATCTATGTTAACTTTCAAAAAGTTAAGTCCTTTATATTGGGCCGAAGAAATTCATACCGTTGTCTACTTAAGAAACAGATCTCCCACTACTTCTTTAGACGAAATCACAACTTATGAAGTATGGTTTAGCTTCAAATCTTGGGTTAAACATCTCAGAGTTTTTGGATCCGTATGTTATGCCTTAGTTCCAAAGGAAAAATGAACTAAGCTTGACTCATGAAGCTTGAAGTGCACAATGATTGGGTATTCTGATGAGAAGAAAGGGTACCGAAATTTGTCGAATGGGAAATTTATTGTAAGCAGAGATGTGATTTTTGATGAAAATGAGAGTAAGAGTGTTGAAGAAGTTGAAAGTCTTCTTCAAACGTTAGAAACAAAAAGTGATAAAAGTCACAGAACTTTAAAAAGTCAACCAAATTCACAAAATTGGTATGAACTTGAGTTTCCTTCATATGAAAATGATTCATCCAATCTGTCTTCTTCACCAGTGCCATCTGGGTCTTCTAGCAGTTCATCCAACTCTCCTTGCAGCAGCAGTTCTTCTGACAGTGACTCTCTGCCCTCGGAACCTGTAGTTGATCAACAAACATCAGTTTACATCAACCCTCTTTTCAATGATGGTGATTTTTCACAATCTCAAACCAGTGAACATCAATTGGCAAAATGGGTAGTTCAACTTTTGAAAGATGTAAGGCCTAATGAACAGAATAAAACAAGAATAAGGGGATCACAGAGAAATGAAGGAAATTTTGCCTTGATAGCAAATGATTTTACTTAACCTTCTACTTATCAAGAGGCAGTAAAACATAAAGAATGGCAACAGGCTATGGTTGATGAATATCAGGTAGTTCAAGACAATAACACTTGGAAACTTGTTGATTTTTCTCAGAATGTTAAACCCATCGGATGCAAATGGGTTTACCGAATTAAGTACAAGCAAAATGGTGAAATTGACAAGTATAAATCAAGACTTGTTGCTAAGGGTTTTGCATAGCATCAAGGGATAGATTATGAGGAAACGTTTGCTCCTACAGCTAAATGGAACACCATCCAACTCACACTTGCCTTAGCAGCTCAACAAGGATGGAAATTTCATCAAATGGATGTAAAAAGTGCTTTCCTCAACGGTGATTTACAGGAATAAGTGTACATTACATAACCACCAAGTTTTGAAATTGAAGGACAGGGACATAAATTCTGCAAACTGATAAAGGCTTTATATGGGTTAAAACAAGCTCCCCGAGCTTGGTATGCTAAAATGGATGAATACCTTCGAAAAGTTGGTTTTCAACAAAGTGAATCTAATGATACCTTGTATATACACCAACAAGGTAAAAATATGGTGATTTTGGTTATGTATGTAGATTATTTGATTATCACTGGAAAAAATGATGATCACATTGCACACGTAAAAAACGAGTTACATGCAGGTTTTAAGATGACATATTTGGGACTACTTCACTACTATCTTGGAGTTGAAGTATTCCAATGTCCACATCATATCTTCATTTCTCAGAGTAATTATGCAACAGAAATTCTTCAGCAATTTGGAATGCAGGATTGAAAGTCTATTCTTACCCCTATGGAACAAAACTTGAAACTTTTTCAAAATTTGAAGGTGGGGAAATGGTGGATAGCACTACTTATCGACATTTGATTGGTAGCCTGATTTATCTGAAAACTACTCGACCAGATCTTTCTTATGGCGTCAGTATTATTTATCGCTTTATGCAGGAACCACGAGACAACCACTGGAATGCAGCCAAAATAGTTCTTTGTTATGTCCAAGGAACAAAATATTTTGGTCTTCTTTACAAAAAGACTAAAAACTTTGTACTTGGTGGATTTTCAGATGTCGACTTTGCTGGCAGTATTGATGATAGGGCATCAACCTCAGGTTATTTAATGAACATGGGGTCAGCTGCAGTATCCTGGAGTTGCAAGAAGCAAGCTATAGTGGTCACTTCTTCAGTAGAGGCAGAATACATATCAGCATGGGAAGCAGCATGTGAGATTGTTTGGTTGCATAGAGTTTTACAAGACTTGGGTATTCCTCCAGCAGAAGCTACTTCATTATTCATTGACAACCAGTCAGCAATAAAGCTTTCCAAGAATCTAGTTTTTCATTCAAAGACAAAGCATGTGGACACAAAGTATCATCATATCAGATCACTCATTGAAAAGGATGTCATCAAGTCGATTTATTGTCCTTCAGAAGATCAGACCTCCAATATCTTCACCAAACCTCTTGGAAAAATAAAATTTACTAAGTTCAGGGATGAACTTGGTATATGTTGTAATGTATCTTTGGATCATAAGGGGGAATATTATATGATCTAAATATAATAATGTAAATTTAGGATAAACATATTTATTAAATTAGAATATTTAATAAATGTTAGAGACACTTAGAAATAGAATATTGTTAGCAAATATAGGACTCTAGAATTGAGTCGTATCTTAGGATCTAAATTAGGAATAAAGTTAGTAGATTGGATAGAAGATCATTTATTGTAAATGGACACTTGTTATTTTTTCAAGTAGTCCATAACTAAATTAAGTTAGGACATATAGCTTATAAATAGGTTAGTTTCCTAATTGCAAATTAGTGGAAGTTTACGTTTGTAAACTCTTGCAATTTGTTATGTAATTTCTTTTCCAATATCAATAAAATTATGTGTCTAAGGAAATGTAATATTCCAAAATTTTCCTACAATAATTTGGAATATTATTTTTTGTTGATTTCACCTAGGAGGAGAATAAATGGGTAAGGAGGCCCATGCATAATGATAATCTCAATAAAGTCCCTCATAGTATGAATGGGGATCATCTTTGGAGCTGGTTTTCACACCCTCTTGTGTGAACAGGGTCATTTGCAAGTGGACAAGGTCAAGTTTGACCAAGTCAACAGCGCTGGGATAAGAGGTGGAGAACACTTAGAGAAACAACGCAGTATGAATGGGAAGAGGGTTATTTGGTGGAGGAAACCCTAAGAGGAGTGGGACCCATGGAGAGGGGCTTTCACTTGTTTAAAAGGAGGGCAAGGCAGCCATTGTTTCTCATGCTTTGTATTATTGATCTCATTGTCTATTCAGAAATTGTGCATTCTTTGCTGTTTAGCAAGAGTTGCTGGGGGAATTCCTATTTAGGATTCCTTCTCCTTCTTGAGAGGCCTCTTGAGGGATTGCATTTATTTCCCTCACATCTAGGCTTGAGGCCAAGCATCCTCCTCCAAGACAACGTTATTTCTATAGTAGAATAATGTTGTGTTGTTGGGTGTTACAATGAGGGTTCACTACACCACCTCCATCAGCTATTTTTTAAAGGAGGAGTCTCTCTTTCCTTTGAGAGATCAGTTTGGAGGCCTTTGGAGCTGATTGCAGATCTTGGCATTGGTCCAACCCATTCTTTTGCCCCTACAGCGCAGTCCATCCATTGACTGCGTTATTTCTAGTGAAGCATTTGCAGTGGGGCTCTCGCAGATTGTTGGAGGGTGAGATATTTGGTGAGGGGATCAGCCTTTCATTTGAAAGATCCATTGGAGGAGGCATATTCAGTTTGGGCATCATCTACAACCATCTCCATCTAGTTCTATTTCTGAGTAGCAGCTTCTACCCTGCAACTCCGAAATTTTTCAAATTTTGTATTTTATAGCTAATCCTTCCAGGATTGACATGAGGTAGCCTTTGGGAGCTAAGATATTCACTCCCAATGTTGTATTGGGCCATATATTTGTATATCCATGTATTTGACATATTTAGCATGTAGTTTCTCTTATAAAACTGCGTTTTCATAGATTGGGCACACATGTGTAGCAGTGTTTTATCATGTTTCTTGTACTTGTTTCTTGAGGTTGAGCATTGCCTATCTTGAGTAACCCTTTTCCTCAAGATCTTGTATTCATTTTTTGTTGCTATTAATTAATAATATGGCTATGGATTTCTCTCATGTTTCTATGAGTTGAGTGTTACTACTGCTCCATTATTGTGTTTGCATATTGTTGGGTCTCCAACTTTAGAATATCTTGAGATATTCTCATTGTTGTAGCATTTCCCTAATTTGGGATATTATAGGACACTTCTGTATTACTCTAGTGCTGGAGTGGCATTTTTTTATTGATTCTCCTATCTAGCCTCTATAATAGGGTTTGGTGTCAAGGTTTCAGGGTTGACTTCCACTAAAGGTCCCTCTGTAAAAATTATTTTTCTCCTGTGTTTACTCTTTGAAGAGGAAACTACCTCTTCCTTGCTTTTAGACATAGTATTCTTGTCAGGTAGGATAACCTTTTGTTTGAGTTTTCTAGCATGCTCCTGCCTAAAATACCCCAAGGTTTGTAGCTCCTTAGGTGGTATTTTAGTGTAAAATTCCTTGGCTGGTTTCACTGTAGGTGTAGGAGTGATGATTGGTGTAGGAATGGTGGTTTAAACTCTAGCTCTCCTAGCTGAGTTCCTTGTCTGTCTCCTAGATGGTGTAGAATATTGACTAGTTTGTGAAGGGGTCAAAGTAAGTGCAGGACTTGACTATTGTTCTTTGGTCTTTTTCCTTTTAGGCATTCCTACCCTTCTCCTTGATTTAACATTGTTGAAGCTTTCATCTTCTAAAAAAATTTCCCACGTGGTTCTCTTCTTTATCAAATGATAAACCACCAGTATTTTGATCAAACCCCTGTGATAGAGATTGTGAGAGAATAGTTTGGGGTTCTCTGTATTTTTTGGGACATTGACAACAAATATTTATAAAGGAAAAATGGCAAATTCATAGGTTTAGAGCCTGAGATGTGAGCTAGAAACCTCATCTAGTATTTATGCATAGTGGAAAACCTACCTTCACATGTAATATAACGTTGCACAGTGGTAATAACATCTTGACACTTAGGCCTAAAATACGAAATGTGAACAGTAGGGGTCCAATTTATATTTTCATGTTTAGGCTTTAGATACGGATTTAAATCATCTTTAAGAAAAATTTTATTCTTGTACCAGGACTCACCTATAGATGATGTTTGTGTAGCCCTTGCAATGATAGTCTGTGATCCTAAAGGTTCGAGACCCCACCTTAACCTATTATCAGCAAATGCCTGAGCCACTACAACATTTTCACCTGAAAAATTCTTTAAAAACTGATACCACCCTGTTGCTTGGAACTAGGGTTTAACACGATGGTAAAAAAAATGGGTATTGTTTGGTTCTGAACGATTCACCTTACCACCCTTACCCATCTTGTTAACAGTTAACTTAACCACTAATGCACACCTATGAAACAAGGAAAAAAAACCCTCCATGAATCCATAACTGCTGGCACAAGGTAATAAACTATTTTGTTGGAAGATAACAATGGTTTGTTGTAGCTTTCACAAGGGTAAACTGAAACAGAGGTTTGCATGCCCTAAATCATGGTGAGAGGAAGTGACATGAAACCAAAATGATTTAAATTCTACTACCAACTCATCCCACCGAAAATTTCACACTATCACATTATTAACTAATAGCTACTCATACTTCAACCTTAATACATTTCACTTTAATGAAACTAACCTTTGCAAATAAAATAACCAACATCCTTTTGATGAATCCTCCAATTAGAAATAGCCACCCTTTCAAAGTAATACCTCTTGTTTTAGTAGACCTTCAATATTCAAAGAGCATTGTCTTTTCACCTGAGTAATTCTTCTTTTATCTCCTTGTACAAATTTTGTAGGAAATAGCTACTATTTTTTAAAAAGGTAGTTATTCCTATGTTCCTTGTAAAACCAGATCTATGAAGAAAATAGTTTCCTTTCTAAGAAAGGTAGCTATTCCTTTGTTTCCTAACACAACTTATGACTCTGAAATTTTGTCTTTAACCATGGATA
Organism: Pinus albicaulis; assembly: GCA_034641835.2. Lineage (NCBI taxonomy): Eukaryota > Viridiplantae > Streptophyta > Pinopsida > Pinales > Pinaceae > Pinus > Pinus albicaulis. The sequence goes on along the minus strand of CM076582.1, from coordinate 807,726,499 downwards.
GAAATCTCATGGTGAATGAATAATACTTCTCAAGCTAAACCCATGACCTTAACTACTCAAATCAGTTAAAAGACTTATTAAAAGAAAATTTACCCTAATAACTCTATGACACAAACAAACTATTGGACTCAAAATTATTTTGGATTTTGGTTAAAAAATGATAAAAACTAATACATTTTAACCCTCCAGGGCCTTCAACCATAGGTTAGGAGACAAGAGAGGATCAAAGACACAATTACAATGATGACCAAACTTTGAAAACTTTTGAAAAATTGTAGTGCTAACAACGTTGTTGTAGTCCACCCTTGGAAAGTCATGTAGAAATATGTTGCATGATCTTCAAAGCTCCATGGTTCAGATTCCCAAGTCGCCTATAACATAATTCACCGATGTATTAGCTTTTCACCTTCTATGCTTTCCTTCTCAAAGCAGCACAGTCTTCTACATCCAATTTGTAGAGGTTTTTTACCCGAACCCTGATTTGCTTCACCTATCCTGTGGATATGTGATGAAGGAAAGCCTTTCCTTTTCTAAATATCACATTGTAGCCATGGTTTTCCAACATAGAAACTGAAACTAAATTCTTCTTCAGACTCGGAACATACATGACATGTTTCAATGTGAGAGGAGAACCAAACTCCCTCTGAAAAGTAATAGTATCGATGTCAGTTGTGTTATACCTTCCATCATATCTCATCTCGATGTTCATCTGGAAGTCCTTCTCCTCCAATTCGTTGAAGATTTATTTTTTTTCGTTCATATGGAATGAGGCTCCACTATCTAGGTACCACAAACTACCCATCATTGATGTCACCATGCATGAGATGAGGGGGAAATCCAACTCATATTGTGAAGCAAGAGCTTCACATGTCACTCCTCTCGAGGGATTATTGTCGGCCTTCTTGTGTGGACACTTTGTGGCATAGTGTCCTAGCTCATGACAATGAAAATATTTAATCTTAGACAAGTAATTCTTCTTGCCTGCCTCACTATAATTTGATTTGGAATGGGATGTCTTTAATTTCCATTTATTTTCCTTTCCATCCAAGGCACAGTTCTCCTCATCATCATGCTTGGATTAGGATCCATGTTTGGTGTTCCACCTTATCTCTTATTGCACCAAGTCAAACCAAAAACGCTCCCACTCTGGTATCTTCTCCCTCCCATTTATCGAAACCTAGTAGTTGTGTCATCTCTTGGGAAGGCCTAGTAGTGCTAGGCTAGCCAGATCATCTTCAAAAACTATTACACCAACACTCACAAACCCATCCCAACATTGGGTGAACTTGGTCAAGTAATTTGATATTTTGTTGCCCTTTTCCATCTCAATCTTGTGAAGCTTGACCTTTAGTGCCAACTTCCTATGGCCACTAATGTTCTAAAACAAGTCTATCAAGGCATTCCACATTACATATGGAGTTTCCTTCCCATGGAGGTTTGATACAATATTATCTCCAACTCCTTCGAGTAAGATCATTCTCACCTTTGCCACACATTTATTCCATTCCTCGAGAGCATTAGTTGTTGGAGGCTCGGGAATATCATTGTCTATGAATTTCGTCAGTGCATTATCTTCCAACATAGCCTCCATTATGTCCTTCCAAGCTATGTAATTATATCTTCCCTCAAGGGCATACTCATGTCTCAATCCATAGAATGACATCCTACCGACCCTGAAGAATGATACTACAAATTTGATTCACCTGCAAGGACAAACTCGTATTCTTCTTGATCAGGAGCTCAAATCTGAGCTTGGGAAAAAGCTCAAAAATGAAAGTGCTCAAATTGACTTGGAACCTGAGTGACCAGATAGGCCTCGGCGATATGATCCCAACGCCGTGAACGGCACTCAAATCCGTTACCATATGGAGAAGATATTGCATTTTGAAATTGCCTAATAACTTTTAATTTTGAAAGGAAATTTTTTAATATTATGTGTTGGAATAATTTTATTTTTTATTAAGATTTAATAAATTATTAAATTATATATTTTATATGATTTAAATTAATCATATATTATATTAATTAATATATGTTTTAATTAATTTTAAAATAATTAAACCTTATTAAAATCTAATTATTAAACCCCATCATATATTAAAACAAAATTTGAATACAATATTAAAAAACCCAAAGTCTGAAGGTTTAAATTCGAAATGATACGTGGGAAAATGATTTAAACGTTCATGGCATAACGTAATGTTGAAGTATACGTTCTGGCACATTAACGTTGGAGCGGAAGTCAATGGAGTGGGGGCCAGCCCCTTCCCCACGGAACCAATGAATTATAACCGCGGGCTAGCCAAACTAACAGGCGGGAGTTATAAGTGGCAACGGTCACGTGGAGTACGGCCACATGTAACTTAAAATTTAATGCTAACAGTTTATGCCGCCCCCAATTTTAGCGCCATCCCTCCATTTTAGGCGGAATTCCACTTTTAGCTCCAGTTAACTACAGTTGGCCCACAATTAGTGGGATTTTTTCCTAACATTGGGCAAAATACAGTTTGGAGCATATCTTTCACATGGGAGATCTTTTTGGAGTAAATTTTTTTTTTTATTTTGGGTCTCTTTGACCTTCTGGACTCAATGAATTAGGTTTGAAATCTAACAAAGGTCATCTTCAGAGGTTTAAGCATCGAAGAAGAAGAAGGAGCCATTAGGGCCTGGAAGGAGAAGGCTGTGTATTGGACTGTGTTTCTCTGTTTAAGGTAAATGAATAGGAATTATTAGCTATTTCATGCATTTTGAATCTGTTTAGATGGTTTTCAGAGCCTGTTAAAAACTTTAGAAAGCCGAAAAGCTTCATTTAAGTTTTAGAGGCAATTTTCCAAACAGAGTGTGTAGGCGAAACCGGAGTAGCCGGAGGCCGTTTTTGATGAAACAAAACTATATCTTGACTATTTCAGTAATTATGGAGCCAATGGAAGTGGTTTCAGATCATTTTTAGTACTTCTACAGCTCGAGAAGTTGATATGAAGTCGTGGGCAGCCCTAGGCAAACTGTGGAGGAGAGCCATTTTTGGGGATGTTGTGCTTAATGTAAGAAATTTATCAGTTGATATTTGAAGTCTGATCATTATTGGATGCATAAGTAGTGGTATCAGGGACATAAATATAAATCTGATGGATTTTGTACCATTTAGAAGCTCAGAGAATCTTAGTGCACCAACAGAAGGATGTGTGTCCATGGAAGCCTAAAACTGTTTGCAGGAATTGGACAGCCATTAAAGGGATTTAAAATGGTATTCTCAGCCCTTTGAATCATTTTCATATTCATTGTGGTTATGTGTGGAGCTTGTAAAATAATTTAAGTACCTTAATCTCAAAGAGTCTAGTCATGTTGACGAAGCTCAAAGGAGATGTAGCCCAAGAGTTGGGGTGAACTCCTATATTATATTGCTGATGTGTTTTGTTATTCTATGGCTGAATTATGTTTCTGTTATAGATGTTAAGTTTCAGCAAAAACAAATAAACTTAAAACACATAAACAGAAGAAAAGACACACACCTCTTCCAAGCAAAAATTCTGCATAATGTCAAGTTTGAGTAAGGTCATATTAATTAAGTCTGAGTGTTTACTTCTATTATTTCTTTAGGCAGAGTCTGTAAGAGGGCCAGGTAGCTTCTGGATTCATCCTTTCTTTGAAAGGTGACATATCTGGTAAATTCCCCTACAGTTTATCTTTGTATTAGAAATAAGAAGTTCTCACATTTTCAGATCTAAAATTTGGAGTATTTGCACTCATTTATATAAATGAAAATGGATACCTTGCACCCTTTTCAAGTAAAATCCATTTTCAAATCACTTCTCTTCTATAGTGATTTGAGATCTGATACCATTTCAAAATTCCTTTTAGATTCAAAATGCTAACTGTAATTTTCTAAAACAATAGACTTTAATATACTCTACCAATTGCAAAAACCGATTTAAATGATCATGAAATCAAAAAGCATAAAACATAAATAATTCAATCAACACATTACACAATGATTTCCTCAGGAAATCCACAGCTAAAAACCCCACTATCAGTATTGAATTAGTCAAAAAATATGAGAATATTACAATGCTTTTCTCATTCCCAAGCAACCTCTGCACTATATCTATCTGTCTCGCTGCTTCATAGACAATCCTAGGCCAATAATTAACCAAATTTTGGCTTACCCGAGTCCCTATTTCCTTGCGTTGTCTCCTTGGGAATTATCCCACTATTAATTAGGGAAATACCCATCCAATACTATGAAATCCATCATAGGTATTCCTCTGACTGCATGCACCACCTGTACAATTTGGATGATTATACAGCTGATAGTACACTTCCCTTGAAATCCATAACTGAACCAATTAAGTCAAACTAACTTAGTTAACTCATACAAGTTATCATGAGACATGGAACTACAATTTTCTTCTAATTTAATTCAAATAAAAATTAAATTAGAATATTTCTTAGTGTTATTTTCAACAAGTAGGAGAACCTTCAAAAGGTTTTTGAATCCAAGCTTAACAATTTCGAAGCATGAAGAAACCACATTACAATTTTGTTTCTTTTCTTCGCAACCTTTCACTGTGGCCCTAACATATCAATGTCTCATTTAACATGGCCCTATTATATCAATGTCTCCTTCGATGCGACCCTAGTAGATCAATGTCTCAGTGCTCAAACGAGTAGTGTTTACATTAATGAAGAACTACAGGGAAAGTTTAGCCTTGGATCTGTGGTGACTCAAATCGCGGATCGATGGATCTGTCCAACAACGAAAGAAGCCTCACTAGGAGATAAAATATAATATAATATATATATTATATATAATTAGTCCTATATATTATATAATTATTCCTATATATTATATATAGTATATACTAGGTGAAGAGGTAACCTAACCAAAGGAAGCCAAACGAACTATTAATTTTGTTTCACATAGAAGGAGTCAAAATGGTTAAATTATGAAACAAAAAAAATCAAAATATCCCTAAATCTAGGTGATCTCACTTGAATGTTGAATTATTTATGTGATTCGTATTTGAGTCTCAAAACCCTCCCACACTTTCAACGCATGAATCTACTCTATCCATGTCAAATTTTAGTGTGTACGAGCACAGAATGAAAAAAACTCAATGTTGGACCTATTCACAACTCACTATGTGCAGGGTCAATTAATTAGAGCATATGATTGCAGCCACTAATTATTAGTAAATTTTAAGTGGTGGCCATTGGTCCTTATCTGAGGTAAGTTCAAAAACAATAAGCTTGAGATAAGTGCAGATAATTGCCTTCTAGTCATCATTTTTGCATTCATGGGGACTCATATACTTTGATATTGGAAGCAGGAGTGTAAGAGAGATATAATAAATTATGTCATGTATTGGCCTTGACAACAATCTTGATATTTAATTTGATAATAGCTTAAAGCAGTTTTAAATAATATAATATTCTCTGCGTGAGTATACATGAAGGCGGAGGCTCATACTTATCCCCTACTTTGACATTATCAACAGTATTACATTTTAATTTATCTCCTGTCAATATTTGAAAGCAACATGTAAGAATTAAGCATATATATCTAGAAATTACTAAGAAAACTAGTTTCATTTAAATGAAGAAAGGAAAAATCAAACAGCAATAAACACATACATACATTTCAGATTTTAATATCGTCATCCTTCTTATTCTTACAACTCAACGTTTATGTCATCAGGTTCAAAAATGGTGTTCATTATTCTTCATTCAATATCACTACAGTATCATCATTTGGTTCAACTTATTCATTTGACGGTACATCATCGATATCATCTTCATTGAGGACAATGTCTTAGAAATATTCTTGAACTTCTTTGACATCTTCATGATCTGACACACGATCAAGTAATTGCTCATATACATCATCATCCTCTTCAACATTATCATCTTCTTCCACTACATTATACTATATCAAACTTCCTCTTGGATAATATCTAACAACATATCACCAACCCACTATATGTGGAACCTATGAGTAAAATACATATTTTCATTGGCTTGGAAGAACATAGTGATCTGATCCTAGCTCAAATGACCTTGTATTAACCATGGTAAATCCATTATCATGTCGAATAACATTTCCATCGGGATCACTTTCATTCATTCATATCTTATACCATTTCACGTCGAACAAAACTAATTTGAAGGAATCAAATTCACACTCCATTATGTCATCCAAATGCCCATAGTATCGATTTCCAAAGACTTGTGGACACGTGTCACTTATAGAGGAAAAATTAGTGACCTAGAAGGTTGTAGTTATCCCAAAATAAGAATTTTTCCTCTTTTCATCTAACTTTTGATGCAAAATTTACGATGATTGTGGTACATAGCCTTGTGGTGTTTCAACTGCAATATGCAAATACATAAAAAAGGTATTGTCAATTAATAAACATATTCATATAACTTGGAAATTATATAAAAAGACACACCTACATTCACATTAATACTATATTTAAATTATTAAAGAATGGGCAAGAGGGAGGAGGTCAGTGCATCTTCATCTCCTCTGCATCCATGGGACTCAGGTCCCCCTACCATCCATATCGGTGATGGGTCGGGCAGCAAGCATGAATCCAAGTTGGACCCCGTGAGGGGAATGGAGACCACCCTAGTACTGACTGTTATCTGGAAGATAAGGAGCGGAAATTCCTGACTATAAAAGCATACCAGTGAAGTAAAATTCAATTCGGGAATGTTGTGAGGCGGTGGAGGGCGTCTGAGGCCCGAAACCGACCCTAACACTTCCTTAAATGTAAAAATTAAGCTTGCAAATTAGCAATAAAATTAGGAAAAATGGAAAATAAAATTCGTAAAAATACATCCGTTTAGGAAGGAAAATTAGGAAGATCCCTATCACATTACCCTCCCCCCCCCCCCCCCACCTAGTGGATCGGTCAAGAATAGTACCTAAGGGTTGCAGGTTTCTAACATGATCTGTTTTATTCTATTGTTGTTGGGAAGAGCATCTGGGCAAGGTGTGGTCGGGTTGTTAGTGGCTTGACTAATCGGAGCTAAGCTAGCGGTAACATTTAGGCTGGTTGTTGGTTTGTTTTAAATACACTTTCCCTTTCGAATGTATTTATTCCTTTCACTTTACTTTGTGAAATTAGTTCTTTATATATGTAATTACTAGAGTTCCCCGCTCTAAGGAAGGATGGTCGAGTGACCCGCCTACTGTCGATTTGATCAAGGCTAAAGGTCAGGGCTAAAGGAATGGCTATGCTGGGTGCAAAAAAAGGACATTCATTGGTATGGGGCGAGTCTCCTCATTATCTCTAGTTTTGATTAATAAGGAATCAAAATGGTTAAATTATGAAACAAAACAAATCAAAATATCCCTAAATCTAGGTGATCTCACTTGAATGTATAATTATTTATGTGATTCATATTGGAGTCTCAAAACCCTCCCACACTTTCAATGCATGCATCTACTATATCCATGTCAAATTTCAGTGTGTACAAGCACAAATTGAAAAAAACTCAATGTTGGCCCTATTCACAGTTCACTATGTGTAGGGTCAATTAATTAGAGAACCATTTCAGCCACTAATTATTAGTAAATTTTAAGCGGTGGCCATTTGTCCTTATCCGAGGTAAGTCTAAAAACAATAAGCTTGAGATAGGTGTAGATAATTTCCTCCTAGTCATCATTTTTGCATTCATGGGGACTCATATAATTTGATCTTGGAACCAGGAGTGTAAGAGAGATATAATAAATTATGTCATGTATTGGCCTTGACAACAATCTTGATATTGGTGCAAATAATGAGCTTCGCTTAGTTTCAAGAATAATATAATATTCTCTACTAAACAAGGCCAACCACGTGAAGGCAGAAGCTCATATGGCCCCTCCCCCCCTCACATCACTCTCGATATTCCCAATACCCAATTTATCTACTATAAACTATTTGAAAGCAACATCATAAGAATCAAGCATATATAGAAATTACTAAGAAAACTAAATTTTAATTTAAATTAAAGAGAACAAATCAACTGAAAACATATAAACACATACCTTGTACATTTCAAAATTTTGATATCATTAATCTTCTTCTTCATCCAACTCAAAATTTATGTCATCAAGTTCAAAAATGGCATTAAAACGATCAACCATTTCAACATCATCATCAATATCATCATTTGGTTCAACTTATTCATTTGATGGTGCATCATCGATAGCATCTTCATTGAGGACAATGTCTCAGAAATATTCTTGAACTTCTTTGACATCTTCATGATCTGACACATGAACAACTAACTGCTCATCTACATCATCACCCTCTTTAACCTTGTCATCTTCTTCCGCTAAATTATACTATATTGACCTTCCTCTTGGATCATATCTAACAACATGTTACCAACCCACTATACGTGGAACCTATGAGTAAAAGACATATTTTCATTGGCTTGGAAGAACTTAGTGATCTGATCCTAGATCAAATGACCTTGAATTCACCATGGTAAATCAGTTATCATGTCGAATAATAGTTCTATCAATATCACTTTCATCCATTCATATCCCATACCATTTCACATCGAACAAAACTAATTTGAAGGAATCAAATTCACACTCAAAAATGTCATCCAAATGCCCATAGTATCAATTTTCAAAGACTTGTGGACGTGTTTCACTTCTAGAGGAAACATTAGTGACCTAGAAGGTTGTAGTTATCCCATAATAAGAATTTTTCCTCTTTTCATCCAACTTTTGATGAAAAATTTACGATGATTGTGGTACATAGCCTTGTGGTGTTTCAACTACAATATGAAAATACATAAAAAAGGTATTGTCAATTAATAAACACATTCATATAACTTGGAAATTATATGAAAAAAACACACCTACATTCACATTAATAAAATATATCAAGCTGGTGAAAAATTATGTTTTCCTGTTTATATTTCAAACCATTTTCTAAATCAATTTCCTTTTGTGTGATATTGGCATATTGGGCACTACAAGCTTCTTTAACCACTCGAGACACCCATTTCCATGATAGCGTACCATGATATTTTCCACATCTTTCAATCCATGGATTCATCCAATCAATATTTTTTACAATGTATAAATGTAGTGCATCCCACTCTCAATCAATTGTAGCAGAAAATCATAATTCACCAATACATATTAGTTATCATGGTCAATATTAACAATTGGTGACAAAATAAAAAATAAAAAATTATGATATACACAAAAATGAAAAGTCTCATAAGTCTTATAAAATGTCTTATAAATCTCCACATTAAATATTTAAATAATTACCTCTCACTTTCTTCATTCTATTTTTCCCCAACATGTGCTTCCTTTCAATTTTTTTGATGGAGTTCACATCCCAAATGCAATCCACACACATATTTTGCTGCAAATTTAGGAAGATACTAACTAATATACACCATGGATTGATATTCCATATATCCCTCCACCATAGAACCCTCAGGATGTGCTCTTTTTCTAACCAAAGCCTTCAATGATTTCAAGTGTCTCTCCATCATCCACATTGACCTTATGTGTACAGGTCCACACAATTCAATCTCCTCAACTTGGTGTATGAGGTAGTGTTCTTCTGCCCTGAAAAATGTCAGAGTGTTGATGGTATTGGATTCCACCAACATATAGGGGGTCTCCATGATGTGAAGTCCCAATTAGACCTCACACCATTTGGTGTAGAATCCCCATCCGGATATAAGGTCTGACCAAATTGTGATTGATTTTACAGGAATGCCTTGGTTGCAAAACATATACAAGAGATCATATACATAACTTTGGGTTGTGAAATTATATAATCTTTGTGATATGTCAAGTGTAAAGTGTAAAAGGAGCTTCTACATGAGAGAGATAAGAGACAGGCCTATAATAGAAAATTATTAGCACTATCCTAAGAGAGACACGTTGGATAAAATGGGAAGATTCTGTGATTAACCTGGAAATTAGTTCACAAGATAACAAAGATCATTTAAACACATAACAACACCCATTCAACAAGATTCATATCTAAATAAAGGAAACATTTCATTCTCTTTAGTATTCATAATAAAACATATACCACAAATATCTAAAGAAGAATATTACAAAATTTATGATACATGCATGAAAGAGTGTTAGTTTCAAGATATTTTGATAATTAATAAAAGATCCAGGTACATTGTTACATTGGTGAAACACTAGCTCCAATAGTGAAACATGAAGCAACAACTTGCTTCTCCAAAAAAAATCGGTTCTCCCTTATGCACAACTAGAGAAGCCAAGGCCAAATATCTAAAAGTACAAGCCCGATCCTTGAGTTATGAGGTCCCATTTATAACAAATGAAAATGAATCTTGAGTTTACTAATGATTCTTTGACTTCCACAACCTATGGATTTCTGTGTGACTCTTCATATTCCACGTGTGGCTCTTGAACTTCTTTTACATTTGGACTTATTATTTATAAAAGAAAAAATACATCAAAACGGTGGCTACATAAGAAAAAAATAGAATAAAATAAAACATCCTCGTGCCAATGAGGAAAAGACAAATCAATGGCTTGTGAATGGAGTTCATTTGTGATGTAGGAGTTCCATGCTTTGAAATTTGTCGCAATAACTTTAACTTTGATTGGTATCTTTGCAGTGTACTACATATTTTCCTCCAATGCATCTGATAATATGGATTTGGATATTGATTGTATACTATTCCACAACCAGGATAACTTCATGTGAATTTTGGATGGACCAATTTCATATTATAGAATAATATGACTGGTGACTTCCAAGCTCTCTTGATCTATTGCTTTCTTGATTTGTTCAATGTACTCTTTTATCTCCTACATGATGACATCATTGCTCTTTATTTCTCCAAGTGAACCAATAAAAGGAATTTTATGTTTATGTGTCAGGGATTCTAAACCACTATGAAATCGAACATAAGCGGCTATAGTGTCGGTCGTTTGTTCACTAGGGTGGGTGTATTTCTGAGTATGTAACCTTAATTGTGCTCTATCCACCTGGGTCGTTATCTTATCATTCCTGACCAAATTCTCGGGAATGTTAGAATATTTTATGCCCCACTTCTATATCAAATCTACATCTCTTCTTGTGACCTTTAAAACCTTCAGGATCTCTTGATATTTCTTATGAATTTGTACCAGGGGCGTCACCACCTCATGCAAGAGAATCGTCTCATTGTATAGTTTATTCATGGTGTCTTCCATCATATTAAATCCTTCAAATATGGATGATTGTAGCTTTGTTGTGTTGATACTAGTGGAAGACAATTGATGATTCTCTGCGACGAGATGATCGACCTGTTTTTTTTCGGCAACTATATTTTTTTGAAATAATGTATTCTCACTCATAATATATTTTGTATTATCTTGTGTTGTTGTTCAAAAAGCTACAAACTCTTCCATGACTTCTCGGGGATTCCTCCTAGTATTGGATGTTATTAAATTCTATGGATATGGAGACTCGATGAAAAAGATCATTGAGAAAGCACCTTCGCCTTTCTCGTACAATCCTCTTCTTTAGTTGGTCGAAGGTAAAAATAGATAGATCCATAACCCTATCATTAGGTGGAGGAACAATTCCCATCTCACTGAATGGGATATGGCCACCGGTTAGAGGAGGTTTTGGCTGAGTGTTAGGATCATTTTTTATTATTTCAATGGAATCATCCTCCTCCAACCATTCTTCCATTTCATGGGCCATATGTTCTTCCTCCATTACTTGTGCAACTTCTTTCTTCTATGGCCACTTAGTTTTTCCCTCTTTAATTATTATTTTCCTTTCCTCTATTTTTTTCTTCAGCAAGTCATCTTGCTTCTTCTTTTTTTCCTCTTCCTTCTGTAAGTGCTCCTCCTAAATTGTGCACTCTTCTTCTAGTTGCTTCCCTTCTTATTTCCCTCTCTTCTCTTCCTCCCTTTGTTTTATTTGCTACTTTTCCTCAATTGAACGTTTTCACATTAGATCAATTTTGAACCTTTTGCTGCTTTCTGCAATTGGATCATGTTTTAGCCTCTTTCTGGGTGCTATGGTGTCCACTTGGGCAGTAACTTCCTATTAAATCTCCTCTATCTGTACATCTGAAACTTCTGGAACCTGGGATGGCCCTGCCTCATCTCCTGGTTGATTATTCCTTAGTGCATTGTACCAGTTCATGATATTTTGATCTTCTAAAAGGTCATTGGTACATATAGCCAACTATATTCTATCTTATTACAATGTTTATTGTAAGCATTCCAGGAATCATATCTGTGAAATCTCATTGTTCCAAATTGAAGGCGATTGAGTTCTTCAAATTCATCATCAGCTTCCTTAAGACTCTTTAGCTCATAAATTCCAACTCGTAAGGGAAAAGAGAGCTAAGGGGAATTCTTCTTCCTATGGAGATGTGTAGAAAAGCCATTTTTCAACTAATAGGATAGCTCCCGTAAGACCACCTTATTGTTCACATAACTCGACATAAGGTGACGGATTGTCTGACACCTGAAACATTTGATGTATGTGCCCCATAGTGAAGCGAACCAGTCTACAATCTCATAAAGGTTCTCCTTCACCTGATATGAAATGCAGGGAGGCTCTATCTCAAATATCATCTTGTACAACACTGCAAATAAGTGCTTAGCTATTTTTTCATAAACTCCTCGAAAACTAACTTTCGATAATAATATGCAATGAAATTAGACAGAAAACTTCTCATGAGGGGTCTTGTTCGACTTCATTCATGTGAAATCATAACGGGCACAAATTCCATCCAAAAATAAGCGAACATGTAAAATTATGGTGCTTGTTTGGATTGTAAAGCTATTTTTGCTTGTTGTATGTGAAGTTTTAGTTTGTGAGAGAGGGTATCTTCCCAGTTGAATATTTTTCCTCTTGAAACAACTAGTTTAAGAAGATAAACAAAACTCTTCTCAAAATATTATTCTTTCTTCCGCAGATGTATTCTGCAGCACATTTCCATGACATACTGGTAGAACTTTCTTAAATATTTGGTCAGGTACACTGCACTTGGTCTCTGATGAAATTATGCAGGCTCTTGGAACCAAGACTTGAGGACTTATTTGGTATTCAAGTTTTCCCAAGTTGCACATAAATGTGTGTTAAAATACTCCCTTGGTCTTACCATCTTGTGATAGGCATGTATGTCATGTAGATGGTATGTGGAAATCACATTCCTATTTTCACTATTGAGAACTAGATTCTTGGTATCTATATGTAACAATATCCATTTGATAGCTTATGTGCAAGGCATTACTGGGAATCTGCATGCCACTCTATGTATTATGGATTTATATTTATATACACTTCCCTATCTTTTGTGTTTTATGGGAATTCCTTCTGCATGAAAGAATCTTTGATGTATTTCCATGAGACTTCGATAGATTTTCCAATGAAGCAATTTGTATATAATAATATAGGAACAATTGGATTTGTGTATTACATTGCCTCCTCAGTACTAGCTTCTGAACTCTCCTTTGAAGTAGCTTTTCAAGTGGTATTATGCATTATCCCAGTAAATTGTGAGAGAGTGATTTATCATGTATCTATAACACTTGCAAGTGGAAATTCACTCATGGTGGACAACTATTAGTTTCAATAAATATGTTGTCTATCACATGCAAACTATTCAAAAGATAGTGATTAAGGAAATAACTGGGAAAGTTGGAAGAATGAGCCTATCAAAAGTGAGACATAGTGGCTTTTTTAGCCACTAAAAGTGAGCATTGTATAAAGGCAAGGAAAAAGGTGCATGTCAGGATAACAGTGAAAAAACAAGGCTTGATTGTGGCTTGGGAATGAAATATGTGCCCATAGAGGGAGAGAGAGACTACTTTGGAATAGGGGCGAATTCATAGTGCACAAGGAGGGGACACACTGCTACTTTTAAATGTGCATTGTACCAGGGAGGCCTAGTGAGGGTACAGGCCATAGTTATAGTGCACAAAGATGCCTGACTATTGCTTGGAAGTGCACTGTGTGCCCTGGGGAGAGATACTTTTTGTTGGGTGCAGTTTAATTTCTTAGGGGGTTCTCGATTTCCGGGAGTATGCTCTACACAAATATAATCTCAAAACAACTAAGTGAATGCTAGCATCAAGTTAAGAACACATTAACAATGAAGGAGAAGAGTTACAAGTGTTTATAACTTCTATCAAAATCATGACTGGAAGGTGAAAGGTTATGAAACGTGGAGAGTAACTAGAAACGCCACTTGCAATAGTAATATGAAACTTGCAAAAGGAAGTATGGATGAAAATGACACTTTGTATGTGAAAAAAGATTTAAATTCCACTAAGGAAAACAAAAGCGCCACTAAAAAAGACAAAAAAAAAAAACAAAAATGACACATTGAAAAACTTACCAGGAATCCACAAACTTGTGACCAAGATTGAAGAAAAAATCCTTATGGTGAGAAAATGTGCTCAACCCAGAGTGAACAGTGATTATGAGAAGGAATAATGAATTGAGAAACTTATAAAATAATTCACATCAAAACAAGTCAATGCATGTTCGTCACTTATCATTTTATGAGTGAGTTGGTTAAATCAAGTGGATAAGGGCCCCAGTTTCTAGAAATGCGCTCAACATGCAAAGAATGGAGGGTGCATGCATGAAAAACAAGAGGGTACACCTTTTGTTGATAAGGAGTGTGTTGGAGTTGAGAACAAGGAGGGTGTCATATATTTTAACAAGGAGTGTGCTCTCCTTGTGTGGACAAGAAGTGTGCTTGACTCAAAGAGATAAGTGCACTCCATTGAAGGATAGAAGTGCACTCAAGCTTAGGAGGGAACAATTTCCTCCAACAGTAATTGTGTAATCACCAAGTTTTAGAAAGAGAAATTTTTATTTCTTTATTTTATGTGAAAATCATATCAAGTGAGGAAAAGTTACCACTATTTCAAAGAAAATATAGTTCCTTTTCTATCTTTAGAAATACGACACAAGCGCTTCCAAAGGAAAGAAGGAGAAACTTAGGAAACCTTGACCTAGGAGAAAAAGTAACACTTAAGAAGTATTAAAGGATGTTCAACACTTAAAGAAACATGAAAAAATAACAAGACAACACAAGATAGCTTGAAACGATAGTGCATATAGCTTGCTCCAAAATGAATAAGGAAAAAAAATTGGAGGGTCACTATCATAGCGAAAACAATTGGCGACACTGTGGGATAACTCCATATTATTTGTATAGGAATTATCATTAAGTTCCTACTCTTAGTCATTCAGGAAGTATTTATTCATTTGGTGGGTTGCCTTGGCTTCCCCATTCACCCTGATTATAGATATAATCTTCCATATTCCCTTTACTCAATCAAACACATTTACAAGCTTTTCAGATCACAATTGTTTAAATCTAGGAGAGGGTAATATAGTGATGGCGATTTAAAGATAATCAAAGTCTGAGTTTTCATCTCCATTGTTACTTTTATATCAGCAGGCTTGTTCAGTACCCCAATGAAGTCACTACAGGAACACAAGAATTACTTCACTACCAATGAGCTTGTTCACTACCTCGATGAAAGATATCATCAATTAAAATAAAAATAGCATAATATGTAGCAATTAAAGTAGACAATCGAGACATCTGCACATAAACGCAAAGGTATGAAGTGCAAGCATAGCGATGCAAGGTAAATGACTGCTCTAACAAGTAATGGGGAGATATATGAAAACAAGAGACATCACAACAACACTTATTTGACTCATATCCATACAATGCTTGATAAAACGTATGAAGCTACTTTTTATGATCCATTAGACTCATCAAGTATAGCTCCTTTAACCAATATGTAATGGGGTCATAAAAATAACCATCTTGAAAATTTTGCAATAACAAATTCATAATGGACATTTTGAAATCATGAGCAAGATCAATATTATACTATGAATCCCATAAAGGTCGGAAATGATCATTACTGGTGTATAGATCAAACCTGATGATGGATGAATACGAAGGGGTTCCAAATTGAAATTTTTGACAGTCACTTAACACACTCTTTATTTCCACGTTCTAGATCAAATATTTGCATGAAGAAAGATATGTCAGTTGGATATTATGGATTTGATCATAGATTCTATCTTAAGGGGTAAATAATTCAATATTAAGATATTTAATATCCCTCGAGAATGAATCTACATCCCATAAAAGAATGCTAAGAATGGAATTTTGTGAGAAAAAATTTATCTAACCAAATTCAGAAGTTTCATCGGGGTATCAAGGGCCTAACATAACCATCAGTGTAGACTGAAGTGCCTCGAATTCCTTATAAGACTTAGAAATTTCAAAATATTAAAACTCAAACTTTGAGCATGTGATCAACTCCATATTCGAACAACTTCCATCATTTGTATTAACAAAAGGAACCAAATATGAGTTTCCTGAATCAAAGGATTCATGGAATGGTTGATTCTTGTGGGACATCTTTACAATATTATAATAGAAGTAATAAATATCTAACATATCATCCTCTCAAAAATCTTCAATCCCTTGTGTTAGATTGACTAATTCACTACTCACATCCTGACACAAGGTATGGCAAGTGTGAATATATATTCCTAAAAGAAACTCCTTAATGATCATATCTTACTCCAATTGAAAATTATGCAAATCCAAGTATTCTTGTGAAAACATAGATTCATCCATAAAACTTGGACAATCATTCAAAAGCATAGAAACAAGATGATCAAAACAATGTTCATCCAAGGGTTCAACAAGATTAAAGGGTTCAAAGTTGACAGGTTGATTACAAGACTATGAGATGAATGATTGATAGAAAAAGGGGGATCGCCATCTTGGGAAAGAAAAGAGAGGAATGTTAGGAAAAATATTGGGTGTGGATCATTATTTTTAATTTACTTTAACCTTCAATTACTCATTCAGAGTTATGTATACTATTATTGTCCATACATCCAACGTTTGTACATGACTTCAGTGAATGAAAACCATGTATGTCCAGATTACTTAAATTTCCAAAAATTCCATCATATGGTTAACTTAATCATTGAATTATTAGTTCATTATCCATTCAATGTGCATTAAAGAATAGATAAATAAAAACACATAATCAAAACATCAACGCATACGAACCAACACTTTAGGTGGAAACCCAATGTGGGAGAAAAACACCTTTGTTTTCGTCTTTGTCTTCTTATTTTATTATAAAGAAAATCTTCATGACATCTTGTACTAGAATAGACTCTTACCAGCATGTAGGAACCCACTTGCAGGAGGCTACAACCTCGACTCATTCTCCAGTAACCACTGGAAGGGAGCTATAACCCCTTTATTTCATTTATATTCTCTTATCGGAAAGGAGCACCTACCCCCTAAAAAAGTTTACCAACTACCATTGGAAGGAAGCTCTGACTCCCTTACTAAAGGATCCAACCATTAGCAGCCCTTGTTGACCATGTTTCATAATATTTCAGATTGGATCCACTGGTCTCAAAAAAACATCAAAACATGTAGGCCACCTTTCATCATATTTTCAAACTAGACCCACACCAAAAATAAGCCCAAACCAATATACTAAACTAAAATACTAAAGCTCAAATTATGAATTACTGAAGCATTGTAAACCAACTGAATCACTGAAACATAAAGCCATTGAATATTGAACCAACCACTACAACTAGATAAAATCAATGCACAAGAAATACAAACCATCATGATCAATACATCATTAAGAAGTAGCAACGAATACAACAGAACTCATCATCAAGCAACTGTTATTAAGCATTATTGTGTATCTATGTGTTTATAATGTGTTAAACCCACGTACATTTCAATAAACTGAATATATTATCTCAGAGTTTATACATGACAATATTAAATCAAATTTGTGTATGTACGCAACAATACCTGAGAAAACTTGTGCATAGATCTTAAACTATTGAATCAAACCATCATTGCAAACACAACATACTTTATTCATACTTCACTGTCAAAATCAAGGATCACTTCAAATTCATTCAAATCATTTTCATCACAGATCTTGCATCGTTAAGTACTCAAACATAAAAAAGAAAAACCAGCCAAGTATATCCATTAGTATTCAATACATTTATAAATCTCTCAGATCTTAGCCCTCTCCTTGCTCCCCAATGCACACTTGTAACAAATTAGATCACACATGAATAATCCATCCAAAAAGATACTTAGCTCCTTGATATCCTTATGCTTATGTAGCCTTTTTCCTTGCCAATACCGTACGAAAATCCCTTGCTAATTTCGTTAGTAGTTGTAGACAAGATCAAATAGATGTCATTGACACAATAACATGGTGATAGTTCTTGGTTTCTTGTTTTCCATGGTTTTTATTATGTACACCACTTTTGTTTATATAGCCTTCATATGTATGTGACTCTTCTTCACATAGGTCTCATATACTTTCCAACCTTCACAATTTTGCATTTGTTTTGTAACTAAATTTCCAATTCTATTTTACATCCTCTGTAACATTTGTACCATCAATCATGTCATCTGTAACAGTTTTGTAATCATAATAGTATAACCAAGTAGATATCAAGGATGTATTTATCATGCAGGTTTCCATCAAGGACAACAAATTAGCCATAATTTCAACAATCTCCCCCTTTAGACTTGATAGCAACCTCTTTGGTACCTGCAAACACCAATTCTTCCCTCCCCCTTTGACATTAAGGGAAAAGGGTAGAACCAGGTTGAATGAAGAAATTTCCCTTGTACCACTCATCACTATAAGTGATTTTTTATATGGATCATGAAATATGCATACTAACCATGCTCCCCCTGAGCATATGTTGAACCTTTTAAATATATGTAATAAAAGTACACGATTTTACAACTCAAATACATGGCTATCCATGACTTATTCTATAACCAATGACTCTATTCTCCCATGATTACATCAATCACCCAACATAATGGGGTTACACATTTAACCCAATGACCCATACATTACTGAATTTTACAATGATTACAACATGGGTATTTTCATGACCTTCACATCAAGAGACATACATGACATTTATAACCATAAACAAGAATCTCAACAATGAAGTATCCTTGTAGGAAAACAATGATAATCCTTAGCAACCACCATGCAACATGTAGGAATTTGAAGCATAATCATATGATAGCAGTAGTAAGATGATATAATAACAACATGAACATCCTCATAAGCAGATAAGAAGGTGAAGCATTAGTCCCTCAATAAAAATAAATTCATCTCCTTGACATCATGCCATCAACGGTAGCACACTCTCTCCACATATAGGAAGAGCCACAATCCTCAAGAAACAACGTCAATCACTTGAACCAAAACACCATCGGTAGAATATACATGCATCAACAACATATGTGCAAACAAAGAGTACCTCCAACATCACAAGTCATTAAGTAGAATAATATTGATCAACAGCATTATCAACCAACATCTTCAAAGAACATAGCATACATATCTTCCTTATCAAGTGTATCACGCGAGATTAAGACAACTTCACCAAATGTAATCAAAGCATCATTGATAACCCATGACATAGTTACAACAACATATATATTTATCATTAGTGATGGTAGTAATAACCATATATCTAGATCACGAGTAATGATATTAATTCATCATAGTCATAATAATGCAATAAGTAGTTCTCAAGGAACCATAATGGCAAAAATGAGCCATTAGAAGCATAGAAGATGCTCCCCCTAAACATGTTCCAACTCTTCATTATTTGATCACATTATATCCTTCTTATGAACAAGAAATGCACCAAATAACCAACATCAATGTTGTAAGATTTTGAATCAACTCATACAATCATCATGAACCAACACCATTCCTAAGTGTAATATGAGAATTATTATCATATTGAAACAAATCAATATCAAAGTCAGAATGTCAATAATTAACTTATGGAATCATATGAGAATCTCCCCCTAATTTGTGCCACTCCTTTATCATTACAGAAGACTATATGTGTCTTTATAAGTAAAAAATCGTGTACATACACGACTATTATTCATAATAATTGCGTAAAAAATGTAAAATATTGATTTCTCATAGCCAAAACTCCCCCTAAACATGTCATGTTTGTTCCCGTTCACAATATCTTCATCAAATTTAACATCAATTATATAAAAATCACCATAATAACATAATGACATATGGATTCATCATCAAGGTACACATGCATAACTCCCCTTGAGATCATACACCATTGATCCTGTGGACTTGATATTCATCATATATTTACTTTTTTATTCCTTGTTACAATCACGCATTAAGTACAATTGACTACACTAGGGGATATCTTCCTTTACTTTGAATCTGAAGAAGAGGAGCTAGACCTCTTACTTCTGCCTAGATTCTTCTTTAGTAAATATAATTTTTCTGAATTTTTGAATCCTTTTGCTACATTTTCTCCAGTGTCTTCTTCTATAATTTTTCATCCACTTGATGTAAATACAATTACATGCCCTTTATCATCTATTTGTATTACACATATAATGCTATCCTTTATCCCATCAACCAGTAGTATATTTGTTGTTGTTGTATTTTTAATATCAAAATCAACAATATCCTTACCTAAAACCTTTGCAGATGTACGATTTCCAAGAATAATATTACCACTATTGTCTTTGAGAGAGATGAATTTTCCCTTATTTTTAGACATGTGATGAGAGCATTTTTTTGTCTATGTACCTGATCCAGGGGATCCAAAAAATGCTCAAAACGCAAAGCTCTCAAAATATATTGAAACCAATGCCAAGTCGTAGAGCTCTTCATTTTGATTCCAAAAATGCTTGAATCGCATCAATCCAAAACCATATGAGGAAGTTATAATGTTCTATATTTTTGGCCAAACAATAAATAAAAAAAGAATTCAACTTGCAGGGTTAACTGTGCAGGGTATGGATGCTAACGTGGCAGAGCTAGCTGGGTGTATGGACGAGCAGGTGGGTGAATCACTTGAAGTCATGTGTTAGCTGACATCATCGGTGACTAGGCATACGGTTGTTTTGGTAGACCAATCATAGGCCACCACGTGGGGAAATATTAGAGTGCCACATGTCCCTATGAGAGGATGCTAAGTGTCTTGTGTTTGGCGCCAAAAATTGGTTCAACAGATCAACCATCCTTCGACAAAATCAACCTCACGAATTGTGTTACATAAACGATACATGTGTTACTTGTTGCACATAGGGAAGCACATATATTTAACGTGTACAATTTTGGTGGTTGGGGGAGATGGCTAGGTAGCAGGAACACCCAACCGCCTAGCCCTAGTTTTATGTTGTGTTATATGACCAACACCCAATGGAGGCGGGGGAATCGGGTGAGGTCTTGACCCTCGATTCCATTATGTGATATGACCATAACAGAGGTGAAGGGTGGGCGCGTGGCCTCCAGCCACCAACCCACGGTTATGTGATATAGCAGAATCAATTACAGAGTTATGGCGGGGGCCATGGCACTGGCCAATGGCCCAATAAAAAAACTATTTAATATATAACAACGCCCAATGAAATTTCTGTCAAGATATTCGAACTTGAGACCAATGACCAACAAACCAAAGCGCCCATCTAATTTGGCAAGAACAATTTTATTGAATAATTAACAAGTCTCAGAGCTATTGTAGAGGAGTTTTGCATATAGTTTGCTAAAGAGGACATATTTTCCTTAATTTTTAACCTTTTTTAGTGCAATAAGAGCCTAGACAGATGTTTTTGAGCATTCTGGACAACATGGGAGTGTTATTTCTGCAATTTGAATCTTGTATTTTGATGTAATGAGAATTTGAGAATATTAATAAAGTGGTCACCATTGGAATATGGACCCAAAGACGTAGCCCAAGATGGGTGAACCCCGTTATCAATTTGCAATTGTCTTATGCTACATTTTTTTTCCTATTAACACTTTAAAATTTATGTAAATTAACTTAATTTTTTGTATTTTCACAATATCGATCCATTGCATAAAAATACATACACTAACTTGAAAATTGATCAATAAAACCTTCGCTTTTATTTTTGGACCAATTTGATATCATAGCAAGGTTTTTGTGAACGTCTCACTAAATTTGAAACGTTTTTGAATTCTTACAAGGTCTAGATTAAGAAGAGGAGAAGGAGCACTTGAACAACCTAACCCTCAAGTTGGCTCAATAAGACCACATACTCCAAAATCATGGCTCATGAAGAAGGACAAGGACAAGAATTTATTTTTGAGGATGAGAGAGCTTTCAAAAAATATTTCTTTGATATGATTGAGATGGTGAAAGTGTCAGTGTATAATGAAAGAACAACAAAGTTGCAAGGAAAAAGTTATAATCAAACAAAGGTGATGGTGGTGAGGGGAGAAAGCCTCCACCTCCTCCTCTTCCTCCCCCTCCTTCCTCACCTTCTTATCCACCTCCTTCTTCACATAGACTAACTCCTCCAACATCTCTAGGAGGACATGCTTAGTCTCCCTTTCTTAAGCTTGATGTCAAGTTTGAATTGCCAATGTATGATGGAGAATTAAATACTGAAAAGTTGGATAATTGGGTTCTTCAAATTGAAGTTTATTACAGGATCCAAAATATTTATGATGATGTCACAAAGATCCAACTTTATTCTCTTCGATTAGGAGGTGTATCTCTTATCCTTGTCCTTTTCCTTCTTCATGAGCCATGATTGTGGAGTATGTGGTCTTCTTGAGCCAAATTAGCCTTAACTCAATAATATTTGAAGAAAAGTGTTAAAATATCTCTTCTTAGAATGATTTTACCGCTGCATTAAGAAAGAAATTTAATCCATTAGCTTACATTAAAAAATAAATAATGGGGTGGAAATATTTTAGGCAAGATGAAGGTTAGAGTGTCCAAAGTTACACAATAATTTAGAAAAATAGCATTAATATTGGGTGTTTATTTGACCTCACGAGATACTTTTATTAAATATATAGGTGGATTACATATTTATTTGATATGTACTATACTTATGCTTAATCCCACCAATCTAGATAAAATATGTGTTCAGACTACTCATTTAGAATCAAGAGGCAAGAATGTTCCTTAAGCTTCCAACAAAAAACCATTTAAATTTGGAGACAAAGGAAAGGGGGGAGCTAAAGGAAAAGGCAAAAAGAGTGTTACAGTCAAGAAAGAGGGAGAGAAAATTAATTTCAAACATTGTTCAAAACATGTCCATGAGGAAGACCATTGTTGGAAATTACAGCCAGAATTCAAACGAAAGAACTTAATAACAAGGGGAAGCAAGAGATTGTTGCTACAACTCAACAAGATCTATGATCTGATTTAGGTGAGGAATCTAAAATGAAATACATGGGAATAAAAGTTATAGCTTCTAATTAAAGTACTAGATATTCTAACAAGTATGTTGTATCTCAAAATGATAAAGAAAGAAGTGAGCTTTTTCATATCATGGTCATTACAAAGCATACAAAGGTTGATACACTATTTGATAGTGGAACTCAAGTCAATCTTATTTCTAAAGTAATTGTTAAGAAAATTAATATAGAGACTACGTCTCATGTAAAACCTTACCCTTTGGGTTGGGTATGTGATTATGCTAAATTACATATGACAAGAAAATGTAAACTCAAATTTTCCATCACTGCTAATTTTATAGATGAGTTTGAGCTTGATGTTGTACCACATGAAATTTGTGGGATTGTATTAGGGAGTCCATATTTATATGACCAAAAATATATATTCTATTTTCATGAGAAAAAGTATAATATTTTCAAAGATGGAATTGATTATATTGTTAGAGCACATGGCAAGAAGATGAACTTGTCTCTTGTTAGTGTAGGGAAAATGAAAAGGCTTGTGAATGCTAGTAAGAATTGTGTATTACTAGTGATAAAAGCTAAAGATAATGTTGAATATGAAGCTTTCTCAGGTTGTGATTCTAAACTCAAGCATGAATTGGTTGAAGTTGTTAATACCTATGCCAATATATTTCAGGAACCTCAAGGGTTACCTCCAAAAATAGGAATCCAACATGAGATTTGAATTACAATAGGATGCACCACTTCCAGTTATTGGCATGTATATAGTGTCAGTCTTGGAGAATGAAAACATCAAGAAGCAAATCCTAGAGTTGCTAGACAAAGGGTCATCAGACCTAATACATCTTCTTGTGGGTCTCATATTGTTTTGGTTCCAAAGAAATATGGTACATGACACATGTGTGTGGATTTTTGAGCTTTGAACATGATCACGATAAAGAATCATTATCCTGTTCCTTTCATTGATGATTTGTTAGATCAATTAAAGGATTTTTCTTATTTTACTAAGTTATACTTGAGAAGCGGTTATCATCAGATAAGGACTGTTGAAGATGATATTTGGAAATTTTATTTTAAGGCAAAACAAGGATTGTTTGAATGGTTACTAATGCCCTTTGGGATTTGAAATGCACCTGCTACATTCAAGAGTTATGAATGATGTATTGTGACCATTTATTGATGATTTTTTCATAGTCTACTTAGATGATATTCTATTTTTTAGTAAGACTCGTGAAGAGCATGTCAAGCATGTAAAGAAAGTTCTAGATGTCTTGAAAAATGAAAAGTTGTATTTGAAGATATTTGAACGTGAATTTGGGAAAACCTCTTTGGTTTACTTAGTTCATATTTTAGGAGGTGGTAATCTGAATATTGATCCCTCCAAAGTTGAAGTCATTGAGAATTGGCCTAAGCCCAACAATGTAATAGAATTTAGAATCTTTTTGGGACAACCAAATATTGGAGAAAGTTTATTGCTAACTTATCATCTATTGCAGCTCCATTACATTATTTCACAAAGTGTGAAGAAGGTCTTTCATAGGGGAGGTAAGTAGCACAAACCATTCGACACTTTGAAAGAGAAAATCAATATCGCACGAGTTCTAGCACTTCCAGATCTCAAGTATCCATTTGAAGTTCAAACCGACGCAAGAAAATATGCTATGGGAGTCGTATTGATGCAACATGGTAAGATGATATGTTATGATTCTAACTCCTTTTCCAATGTTGTAATTAACTATCCAACTTAATATAAAGTGTTGTATGCTTTGGTACAAAGTGTGAATAAATGGAAGCATTATTTGATGGGTATTGAAACGATTATTCATACAAACCATCAACCTTTGCAATATCTTCAATCGAAAATTAAATTAAAACAAGCTAGACATTTCATATGGATGGGATTTTTGCAGCAATTTCATTTTTCCATCACATATAAGAAATCTATTTACAACAAATTTGTAGATATGTTTTCAAGGCCTATTTTTAATACATATGTCATTATTAAGCATAAATTTTTCATGCATGAAAGTTATATTGAACAGTATGTTCAAGATGAATATTTTAAATACGTTTATGCAAGTTTGACTCTAAGCAATCATGTTGAAGAATTGGATTATGATGTTCATAACAATTTGTTGTATCATCTTGGAAATTTGTGTATTCCACGGGGGTGAAAGAGTTAATGTTATAGGGGAATACCATACTTCTCTTATTTTTTGTCACTTTGGTGTAGGAAAAACTATTTCTCAATTGCATAGGTATTGTTATTAGCCTCGTATGAATGAAATTGTGTCAAGATATGTAAGAGGATGTTCTATGTGCACTACTAGTAAGCCAAGTAATAGGAAATTGGGTTTGTACACTCCACTTCCTATCCCTTCTCATCCTTGGGAAAGTGTTTCTATGGATTTTGTAGGGGGAATACCGATGTCTATAAAATTTCATGATTATTTATATGTTGTAGTGGATAGATTTAGCAAAATTTGTGTGTTGATTCCTTGTACGAAACATGTCATAAATGAACAAAATGAACATATGTTATTCTAGAATGTATGGGTTCACTTTTGGTTACCTACTTCTATTGTTTTTTATTGAGATTCTCGATTTATCAGGAATTTTTTGTCAAGCTCATGGGAACTCATGGACACAAATTTAAAGAAGAGTACAACATTCCATCCAGAAACTGACGGTTAGACAAAGGTAGTGAACATGATAGTAGTGCATCTCCTTCGAGGTTATTGTGGTAAGCATCCTAAACTTTTGGATGAGCATTTGCATTACATCCAACATGCCTAAAATAGTGCCAAGCACTCATCTACACAAGTATATCCATTTGAATTTTTTTGGGATATTTGCAAAAGTCTCCTCCGGATTTTATCTTTGGTAAAGACATTGTAGTGGATGGACAGAGTGATGTGGAAAATCCTAAGAATTTCACTGAACTAATCTAATTAGTGCATCAAAGGGTATAAGACAGCTGGATAAAATCCAAGCCAAGTATAAAGTAAGGCATGATAAGCATCATGTTGATCATAATTTCCAAGTGGGAGATCAAGTTTGGTTATACATCAATAAGGAAAGATTACAAGGTGAAGGTAAAAAACTCAAACCAATCACATATTATCCTTTCAAGATTCTGGAAAAGATTGGTAATAACATTTTCCAATTAGATTTTCCACCTTACATGAAACTTTATTCTGTTGTGAATGTGAAAAACTTGAGATTTTATGAGCCTATTATGATTGTTGATCAAGAAGAGAATATTAAAATTCCATTTATATAATACTTTTCTCTAGAATATTTAATTCAGTTGTAGGAAGACACTATTCTTGACAATCGAATAAGGACTTCACGTAGGGGAAATGTGGAGTATCTTCGTGTGGGGATCAAAGGTAATAATCCAAGTAAAGCAAGGTGGATAGAGATCGATAAAGTGAGTTAGTTATACCCTCACTTAGTTGTTGAGTAAAAATAAAAATTTTGTGGTCAAAAAGCTTATAATGGGGAGGATTGATCCAAGGGATCCAAAAAATTCCTAAAAATAAAAGTGCTAAAAATATCCTGAAAATAGTGCTAAGTCGTATAGCTCGTCGTTATGATTCCAATGGTGCTTGAATAGCCTCAATCTCACACCGCATGAGGAAGTTATTATGTTATGAAGTTTTGGCCAAACAGTAAAAAAAATCAAACCTGCAGGGTTGATTGTGTAGGGTACAGATGTTCATGTTGCGGTCCATACGCTGACATGGAAGAGATGGCTGGGTGTATGGATGGGTAGGTGGGAAAATCACATGAATCCATGTGTCAACTGACATCATCAGTGACTGGGCATATAGTGGTTTTGGTGGAAAAATCGTAGGTCGTGATGTGGGCCACTCAGAGGGTGCCACGTGGACCTATGGGAGGCCACGAAGTGTCTTGGTTTTGGTGCCAAAATTTGGTTCAATAGACCAAACAACCTCTGGTGGAATTTACCTCATGACCTATGCTACACAAACCTACCGCCTAACCAATCGGGCTACATGTGTTTCTTGTTACACATAGGGTAGTGCATATATTTAACGTGTACAGGTTTGGTGGTTATGGGAGATGTTTGGGTTGACGGGTGTGCCCGAATGACCCAACCCTGGTTTTATGTTGTGTTATATGACCAACACCCAATGGACGTGGAGGCATTGGGTGATTCCTTGACTCCTGATTCCATTATGTGATACGACGGGCGCAAAGGTGAAGGGTGTGTGTGTGGCCTCCGACTCACGACCCATGGTTATGTGATCTAGCAAAAGCAGTGACAAAGTTATGGAATGGGCCATGTCATAGGTCAACAACCCAATAAAAAAACTATTTACTATATCAAAACTCTGAAGAAATGTATGTCAAGAGATTCAAACCAAATATCGACAGCCAACAAACTAAAGAACCCAACCAATAGGGCTAGAACAGTTTTGTTGAACAATTAATAGGGTCGAGAGCTATTGTAGAGGATTGTTACAAATAGTTTGGTAAATAGGGCGTATTTTTCTCGATTTTTAACCTTTTTTAGAGAAAAAATAGCCTAGACAGGGGTTTTTGAGCATTCTATACAAGATGGTAGTGTTATTTCTACAATTTGAAGCTTGTATTTTTATGTAATGAGAATTTATCATATTAATAAAGCACTCACTATTGGAATTTGGACCTAGAGATGTAGCCCAATATGGGTGAACTTCGTTATCTATTAGAAAATTAAATATTACAGAGCAATCAAACACATAAAATATGCAGAAAACAAAAGCACACAAAACACATAAAACTAGAGAGACACAGATATACGTGGTTCACCCAGTTTGGGCTACATCCACCCTGAACAACCAATCCTTCCTTTCTATTATCCAGAAAAATGAAGAGACACAACCTACAGTAGATCCACTGTAATATCCTCTTTTCTCTCTCACAGTCTCCTTATCTGTTTCTTGCTCTGATAATACTCATACAATACACAGCCGCAATACAATACCCTCATACAAAGTGAGGGGTTGCCTTCTAGGGCAAAAAACCCTAAAATAAACATAAATTCTACCATCAAATCATCCGCTTAATGAATGGCCCAGATTGAATAGAAATTACTATACTTTTACAAGGAAATTTTACATCTGTTTTTAGCTTCGGGGGCGTTGCCCCTGAAACCCCCGCCAGGGGACTGCTGGCCCCCAGACCCCCCAGCCAGGGGGTCAGCCCCCCTGGACCCCGCAAGGGGAACAAGTCCCCCCCTTGTTGTAGGGGCGTAAAATTTTCCTGGGGTATACATCCGGCTAAAACAAGGATCTCTTAATCGGGATGAAAATCAGGGTCCACACCCAACAATCTCCCACTTGGAGACTGATTGTAGCAACTCCACCGCTGCTTCATTTGCTAGAAAATGACTCCTCTTTGGACCTGGATGTTTCTCATCTTTATCTTCATCCTTGAAGACCAATTGAAACTGAGCATATTCTTAGTTTCTCCCTGATTACAACTTTTGTTAGCATATCTGCAGGATTTTGGCTAGTGTGTATTCAACTGTCCATCTTCCAATATTGATCGTATGAAATGGTACTTGAGTTGTATGTGTTTAGTCCTGGAATGAAATGCTGAGTTATTTGCAAGATGAATGGCACTTTGGCTATCACTGTATAACGTGCCCATATCATGATTCTTACCCAATTCATCCATAAGCCTTTGTAACCAAATCATTTCTTTACTAGCCTCTGTAGCAGCAACATACTCTGCTTCTATTGTTGAAAGTGCAACAACACTTTGGATTTTTGAAACCCAACTAACAGCTATTCCACCTATAAAATATACATCTCCGTAGTGCCTTCCATTATCTCATTACCCTAAATATATCCGCATCAACATATCTATGAAAGAATAATGAACACCAAATCATACGTTGATTTAGGTACTTTTCCCAAATATCTTCAACTGTTACCATGCATTCAATGTTATTTTGTACCGTCATAACCCCATCGTACGGTGTACAGGAGGCTTTGTGCAAACTATTGCATACATTAAGCTTCCAAATCGGAAGTTTAGACATACAAATTACTGTCTTGTGCAGATCTCCTTAATAAGTTTGAAATGGCTAGAAAAAGGTGTACTAACTAGTTTTTCATTTTGCATATTAAATCTTTTCAACACCTTTTGTATGTACTCATTCTGAGACACACACTTCCATATTTTTCCTGCTTCTACTTGTTTTCATACCATGATTTGTTTTAACTTCCTGCAATCCTTCATTATAAAACACTGTTAACTTTTTGCTACATTTATTTCCTGCATGTTAGACCCTGCAACAAGAATGTCATCTACATACAATAACGGTATAATATAGCTTCCATCATTTTTCTTTTTCAGATAAACACAATGATCAGAGTGACATCTAGTATAACCTTGTTCAGACATGAACCTGTCAAATTTTAGATACCACTGCCTTGGAGCCTGTTTTAAGCCATACAAGCTCTTCTTTAACCTGCACACTAATTTTTCTTTCCCTCTGACCTCACATTCCCACAACTGCCTCCACATAGATCTCTTTTTCCTCCAAATTTCATGGAGAAATGTTGTCTTTACATCTAACTATTCAAAAGACAAATATCTACTACTACGAAGAATTATGAGAAGTCTTCTAATTGAAGTTATCTTAAAATGAGAAAAAAATATTTTCATCAAAATCAATACCTTCTTTGGTGCAAACCCTCTACCACAAGTCTAGCTTGTACCTCTGTTTTCCATCTTTCCCTTAAATCAGAACTAATTATTCGTAAATGTAGCTTCGATTCAACTCATAAGCAACCTAACCAAGTCTCAAGTCCCATGTAATTAAGGAATCCATCTCTTCTTCCATGGCTAGCTCCCACTTCTTCCTGCTTTCAACCTGCATTGCTTCTTCATAACATTCGGGTTCACCAGAATCAGTCAACAATAAATAATATAATGAAGGAGAGTATCGTTCAGGGGGTCTACTTATCCTGGTAGATCTTCTAACACCACTTTCAGGTGTTTGAGGTGCATGTTGTTGTTGTGGTGGTTGTTTTTGTTCATGTCACGTTGATTATTATTATTTCGTGCACCTTCACTTTTTTTTTTTTTTATGATCTCATCAAGAACTCATATTCTTTTTGTTTTCTCTTTTCTCCCCCGTTTCTTTCCCTCGTTCAATCGATTCTTATACAAGACCTTTCGTCATTATTATCTCTCGTCCAATGATTTTGTGATTTTCGCAATCATCAGTGCTTATAACTAAAATTATTAACACTATCCATTAAAGGTACATTTATTTGATTTTATTTCGTTTCTTTGTTCTATTTTCTTATTTTTTTTTTTTAATATAATGGCTGCTATGTTCTGGGTAAACATTCTAAAAGGAGTAGTTTACCTTTTTACCTGTCCATGCTACCTCTGGAATACCACCATCCAAGGAACTTGAAGGCCCTCTGTTTATTAGATAAACAACAGCATCTGCCCAAAATTGTAAAGGCAATCATGCATGCAATCTCATGCACCTTGCATGGTCCATGATTGTTCTGTTCATCCTTTCTAACACACCATTTTCTTGTGGTGTTCTTGGAACTGTCTTCTCTCTACGAATTCCATGCTCTGAACAATACCTATCAAACTCTTTGCTGTAATATTCACCTCCATTATCTGATCTGAGACACTTCAACTTCTTTCCTGTTTCAATCTCAACCAAAGCTTTCCATTTCTTGAAAGTATCAAATACATCAGATTTATTCTGAATATAATAAATCCAATTTTTTCTAGTTGCATCATCAATAAAAGTAACATAATAATGAGAGCCACCGAGAGATGATACCTGAGCAGGTCCCCATACATCTGTATGCACAAGCTCTAATTTTTCTCTCTTCTTTTCTTTCCCAACTCTAAGAAATCTGACTCTCTCTTCCGTTTTCCATAAATGCAATTCTCACAGAAATCCAAATCAATATTTCAAACGAATAAATTCCTTGAGAAGAACTCTTCATCCCCTTCTCACCTTATGTATCTAGTCCTGATGCCACGTTTACCTTTCCTGTTTAAAGCATTAACAAAGTTAGAAATACCATTTCATAAATACAATGTACCAACCTTTTCGCCTTTTTCTATTACCAGGGCTCCTTTGGTGACCTTCCAAGTTTTATCTATGAAATTTGTCACACAACCTTCACTGCTTAACTGCCCTGTTGAAATCATATTTTTCTTTAGATCTAGAACATGCCTTACCTCCTTTAATAGCCATTGGTTTCCATTCTACTATTTTACAAGAACCTTACTCATTCCAACAATTTTACAGGGTTTACCATCACCCAAACGAACTTGTCCAAAATCTCCTTGAACATAGTCATGAAAATATTTCTTATGAGTTGTGGCATGGAATGAGGCCCCTGAATCTACCACCCAGGAATCAGTAACATTTTCGAAAGAAATAATCAAAGCATCTTGTAACACATCATTTATCACATTTGCTTCATGATTTTTTTCTTGTTGTGCGTCTCCTTCTTTTCCTTTCCGAGATCTATAGTCTTTCTTTAGGTGTCCTTTCTTTCCACATTTCCAGCACACTATCCTCGATCTGGACATGGATCTGCCTTTCCTTGATTTACTGCAATATCCTAAGCTCTTTCCTCTTTCCATTTTTCTTCCCTGGTACTTTTCTCTCAAAGCATTACCTGATGTCTCACCGGAGATTATCTGTTGCATTTCCTTGTTAAGGATAGCACTGACAACATCATCAAAATTTAAAGTACTAGATCCAGAGACAGAGTTACTAATGGCCATAACTAAACCATTCCATCTTTCTGGTAATAAGCACATAAATAAAAGAGCCCTAACTTCATCATCAAAGTTTACCCCTACAGAACTTAACTGACTAGTAACTGTATTAAGATCATTTAAATGGTCTGCAACAGATCCACCTTCCGACATCTTCATATTAAATAAATGTTTCATGAGAAATACCTTGTTTGAGGTCGAGGGTTTTTCATATAATTTTGCCAATGCCTTAATCAAACCCTTTTTTGTTGTTTCCTTCAAAATATTGAAGGATATCGATGTCGCGAGGCACAACTGTGCCATTCTGAGAGCCTTTCTATCGAGAATCTCCCATTCTGCATCTGTCATAGCCATCAACTTCTTTGTTTTTCCGCTCAATGATAGGTACAGATATTTCTGATACAGATAATATTCCATCTGCATCTTCCACAATAGGAAGTATTGACCGTTAAATTTCTCAACCCTAAACTTACCATCTTCTGCCATTGCTCCCACTCGAACTAGGAACCCTTCTTTCCTGCGAGTTTATCAGCCAAATAGACCTTCAACTCTGATACCAGTTGTTAGAAAATTAAATATTACAGATTAATGAAACACATAAAATATGCGGAAAACACAAGCACACAAAACACATAAAACCAGAGAGACACAGATATATGTGGTTCACCCATTTTGGGCTACGTCCACCACGAACAGCCAGTCCTTCCTTTCTATTATCCAGAAAAATTAAGAGACACAACCTACATTAGATCCGTTGTAATATCCTTAGTTCTCTCTCACAATATCCTTATCTATTTCTCGCTCTGAGAATACTCATACAATACACAGCCGCAATACAATACCCTCATACAAAGTGAGGGGCTTCCTTCTAGGGAAAAAAAAAACCCTAAACTAAACATAACTTCTATTGTCAGATCATCCGCCTAATGAATGGCCTAGATTGACTAGAAATTACTATACTTTCACAAGGAAATTTTACATTTGTTTTTAGCTTCGGGGGCGCTGCCCCCGAAACCCCCACCAGGGGACTGTTGGCCCCCGGACTCCCCAGCCGGGGGGGGTTAGCCCCCTCGGACCCCGCGGGGGGGACAAGTCCCCCCCGTACCCACCCGCTATAGGGGTGTACAATTTTCCTGGGGTATACATCTGGCTAAAACAAG
This sequence comes from Pinus albicaulis, assembly GCA_034641835.2. Lineage (NCBI taxonomy): Eukaryota > Viridiplantae > Streptophyta > Pinopsida > Pinales > Pinaceae > Pinus > Pinus albicaulis. Next base: position 807,693,274 of record CM076582.1, on the reverse strand, counting down.
GATATCTGAATCAGGATGAAAATCAGGCTCCACACCCAACATTATCAATTTTCACTTGTCTTATGCTGCATTTCTTCCTCATAAAACTTTAAAATTTAAGCAAATTAATTGAAGTTTTTGTGTTTTCGAAATATCGATCCGTTGCACAAAGATACATAAAATAACTTGTAAATTGATCAACAAAACCTTCACTTTTATTTTTGGATCAGTACCATTGATCTTCTTATTCAAACAAGCATAAAGAAAGGCCATACCTTAATTTATCTTCTTATTTCTGGTTAGTATGAGGAGTGTTGGAGGATCCCACGAATTTCTTTACTTTCTGTAAGTTTTGTTGTCTGAATGAATTCATTGATTTATTATTGCATTCTTTTGCTACATGCCCAAACTTGTTACACGTATAACATCTCATGTGACTAGAGAAGGGAGCAAAAGAATCAGAATAATTTTGTTTCATATTCCTCCTATTGCAATTAATAGCTTTGTGACCAAACATGTTGCAAGAAAAAAAATATACCTTAAAGAAATATGAGTACGTGGGAGTTGATGATCTTCCCGTGAATCTGTTTCTACAATTGGTTGCAATGTGTCCAAATTTATGAAAGATAAAAAAATCAACGTTATTATTCAAAGTAAATAATTTTTTATTATTGGGAGAAAATTATTTCCTTTGAAAAAATTATTTCTTTGGTTGTTAGTTTGGTTTGTTAGGTAAACTTGCCTCGGGATAGAGTCAATGTTGACTAGGGTAAATAGTAGTGGTTTTGGGGCACATGGTATTGTGCACCCATGGTTTTCAGCCCATGGTATTGCATGTAATGGAGCCTATAAAAGGTTGGGAATACTTCATTGTAATGAAGGCCTCGATGTGAGAGGTGAAGGCTCACTTGGCTGGATTGACCAGGGTTTTGGCCAAGGCTAATGAAATTTCATTAGGATGGGTTTTCCTCGGAGTTTTGGGTTTTTCCTGGTTAAACATCTGTGTTTATTGTTTATGATTTGTTGCTGGTTATGTTTAATTATTCCTCTCAGTAATTAGTTAATATTATTCGGTAAATGTTTCTTCATTTGGTATCGGAAACATTGAATTTCGTTGCGCTAGGAGAGAAAAGTCTATCAAAATGAGAGAGGATATGTGCACATGGATTAATTAATTGATGAACCATGTATCTGAAGAGAACTCCTAGAGGACTGGTGGTTACAGAGGCTGGTGACCCATGTAATCCGGTAGACGGGTTCATTTTATATGGACATTGATTTCATATGTACAAAGACAGTAACAATGAAACAAAAAAAAAACATTATTATTATGATGGAGTTAATTTATTACATGTAAATGGGCATACTGTTGTAAGACCTGGTATGGCATGCGTGCCCCTGGGTAGTCACTGGTAAATTATGGGTTAGATCTAGGTGATAGGGGGATGTCAAGTTAACAATTACCTTGGGTAAAAAAAAAACTTTGAAGGGGGAAGAGCTAGAGTGAGCAAGGTTGTCTCACTTAGCAATTTTGGTTGGATTTAGTCAAGAAACCCCAAGTGAAGTTTAAGGGGGGAATTGTTAGGTAAATTTGACTCGGGACAGAGTCAATGTTGACTAGGGTAAATAGTAGTGGTTTTGGGGCACATGGTATTGTGCACCCATGGTTTTCAACCCGTGGTATTGCATGTAATGGAGCCTATAAAAGGTTGGGAATACTTCATTGTAATGAAGGCCTGGATGTGAGCGGTGAAGGCTCACTTGGCTGGATTGGCCAGGGTTTTAGCCAAGGCTAATGAAATTTCATTATGATGGGTTTTCCCCGGAGTTTGGGGTTTTTCCTGGTTAACCATCTGTGTTTATTTTTTATTATTTGTTGTTGGTTATGTTTAATTATTCCTCTCAGTAATTATTTAATATTCTTCGATAAATTTTTCTTCATGGTTGACTTCTTTTACCAATATTTTCAGAGTTTTCTTTGTTAACCTCATGATTGCTTGCACAAGCTTGTGAACTAGATTCTCCTTTTCCATTCTCATAAAAACCAAGACCATATTTAATAGAGGGATACCTTTTACTCTTAAGAATATTATCCTTTTCGTCTAACTTACATTCTAGTATACTTACCTCAGCTTATTTTTCTCTATTTGTCTTTTCAAGATGAGTTCTCAACTCGATGATCTCTTCCTTAAGCACATTTTCTTGGTCTTGAAATACTTGGAGTATCTCTTTATATCATTTTTTTGATTGTTCAAGATCATATTTGAGAGAGATGATTTCGGCTTCAAGTCCTTCGCAATAATTGGTTATTTATCTAATCTCTTTGATTTTTTCCTCCTGTAGATTTATGAGTTTATTTCTTAATGAAGCTACTTCATCCTCAAAACTTTGGCACTGCTCTTCCCTTTCCTTATACCGCTTTCTTATTCCTTCTTCAATTTGACTTCCTTCTTTCAACTAGGTTTTTAATGTTATAATATCTTATTTGTAGGCACACTCCTTTACATCAAGTTGTTGTAATAAATTTTTTTGATCTCTATTTTCATCTATGAGCCTTTTTTCCTCTACTTCTATGTCCATTAGTTTTGAATCTTATTTCTTTGTGGAATGTTTACTTTCACTTCTACCCATAAGAGAAATTTCAGTAGAATCAATATCATCATCACTACTTGAGTAAGGGAATGGAAAATCACTTGTATAATGGTCATCACGTCTATAATTAAAACAAAAACCAGTACCTGATAATTCCTCATTACTCTCTTCACTTTCTCCATCCTTGATTAACTAGAGAGGTTTGTGATTTATGATTGCAAATGCATCACTGTTACTGCTACAATTTTCTTGAATTGGCCTCTTCCTTTGTGTTTCCTTCTTCTTTTTCTTCTTTCCCATTGCCCCTTATCAACTCTCAAGCAGTTAAGCTTCTACTGGAGTGACCTGCTTTGATACCAATTTGTAGGAAAAATACTTTTGGGGGTGTGGGGGGGTGTGGGGGGGGGTGGGTGGGGGTGAAATTAGTATTTTTAATTACTTTAACCTTTAATTTCTCATTCAAAATTATGTACGCTATTGTTATTCATATGACTCACATGTGTACGTGACTTCAATGAATGAAAACTACATATTTCTAGATTACTTAATCTTTCATAATTTCCATCATATGTTTAACTTAACCATTGAATTATTAGTTTATTAGCCATTCATTATGCATTAAAGAGCAGATAAATCACAACACATAAGTAGCACATCAACACATATGAACACTGATATTTTAGGTGGAAACCCAATGTGGGAGAAAACCATAGTTCTTGTCGTATTTTTATTATTCTTTTATTATAAAAAAAATATTCATTAAATCTTGTACTTCCACAGACTCTTACTATCATGCAGGCACCCACCTACATGAGTCTACAACCTCTACTTGTTCTCCAACACCCACAGGAAGGGAGCTATAACCCCATGATCTCGTTTATGGTCTCCTACTAGAAGGGAGCACCTACCCCTTAAACAATTTTACCATCTACCAATGGAAGGAATATTTGACTCCCTTACTAAAGGCTCCAACACTCAACACCCCTTGTGGACAAGAATTTCATTTGTCCAAATGTTATCAAACCAGCTCCAAAAATAGAATAAAAGAGATAACAATGCCTTAGAAATAAGCCACTTCGATGGGGCAACCTCCTTTACATTACATAAATAAGCAATTCTTGGATGATACAAATGACCAAAACTCCTTCCATATATAGGAGTCCATGGGGTCACAATATAATCCTAGCCAACCTAACAACAATAATGTAAGGGCATAATAATAACAATATGGGGGTTACAGAGGTACAAAAATAACAATAAGTGGGCTACACTAACAGCAATAGGGGACTACACTAGTAATATAGGGAACTAACAATGTTTCATAATATTTCATACTAGATCCACTTGTCTCAAACAAACATCAAAACTTGTAGGCCACCTTTCATTATATTTTCAAATTGGACCCACACCAACTTGTAGGCCACCTTTCATCATATTTTCAAACTGGACCCACACCAACAATGAGCCCAAAATAATATACCAGACTAAAATATTGGATCACAAAATATAAATTAATTGAAGCAATGTAAACCAATTGAATCACTTAACATCAATCCATTGAATACTAAACCAACCACTATAACAAAATCAATCAATCCATAGCAAATGCAAACCATCATGATCAAGACATCATTGAAAGACAGTAGAAAATACAACATAACTTGTCAATTTTCATCATCAAGGACCAATTCAAACCTTGAACAAATTTAATTCAAAATATATATGTGATTGTTATTAATCATACCTGTGTATATACACGATTATAATGTGTTAAACTTGTGTATATATTTCAATAGACTGAATATATTATCACAATATTTTATACACAACAATATTGAATCAAATCCGTGTATGTACGCGAAAACATTATATAAAACTTGCGTAAAAATATTTACTAAATCAAACCATCATTGCAAAAATAACATAATTTTTACATACACAGTCAAAATCACGGATCACTTAAAACACATTCAAATCATTGTCATCATATATCTTGCATCGTTAAGTACTTAAACATAAATAACCCCTTAACATCTATATCATTTGTAACAGTTCCATAATCATAATATTATAACCAAGTTGACATTAAGGACATATTTAACATGTACGTTGAAATCAAGGACAACATATTATCCATAATTCCAACAAGGAAAAGTAGCTCTTGGTTAGTGGACTCCTCGGCATTAGGAATAGTTTCTGAATCAGATTTGCAGATTAGATTTTCATATTTCTCAATTTGAATAGTAACAACAAAAGGTACAGGAAAAGGGAGAGGAGAAGGAATAAAAGGAGTTGAATATTCCTCCTTTGAAGGTTGGGGTTCCTCGTGGAAAGGACCATCCAACGGATTTGATAGAAAATACTTCTTGAGATCCTAACCAAGAATTGAAATGTATTATCCAAATATTCCTAATCCACATCTTCATCAGGAAAATCATAACAGATTTTAATAAATATATCGGTGAATTGTTCTAAGGATTCATTAGATTTAATCATAAGTTGATCAATTCTATTACAAACATCCTAGTAATCATACTTGTCAAAAACTTGATGAAGCAAATTAACCAGTTGTTTAAAATAATGGATAGAGTCAACATGTAAAGAATAACACCATTGCTTGGCATGACCATCCAATGTGGGGGTGAAAAATTGAGCAAGAATATATTTAGAGTGAAGTCCACTAGAAAAACAGAATTGAAAAAAATCAACCACATAATCAAGGAAAGTTGTTGGACCCTTTCCATCAAACTTTAAATGTGACAAGTTATGTAAAAATTCATGGGGATTGAAAGATCCAAATTTTTTTAAAACAAACCTCTAGATTATGATTTGGGATGAAGCCACGTAAGATAAGAGATTCAAATAGACTTTATGGCCTCAACTTTTCATCTAGCCCTCCTTCTAGCACTAGGATGTTGGCAGTGTTGGAAGTCCCAATTAGACCTTAAATTGTTTGGTGTAGGATCCCCGTCCTAATATAACGTTCAGACAGCATTGCAAGTGATTTTAAAGGAATTCCTTAGATGCAAAAAATACACAAGAGATCATACACATAACTTTACGAAAGAGAGTATGAAATATTTGTGACACCCCAAGTGTAAGGGGTAAAAGGAGCTTCCATGTGAGAGAGATAAGAGACAGGCCTCTAATATAAAAATATTATTACTATCCTAAGAGAGACCCGTGGGATAAAATGGGAAGATTAGTTGATTAAAATGAAAATTAGTTCACTAGATAACAATGATCATATAAACACATAACAACACACATTCAACAAGGTTCATATCTAAAGAAATGAAACAGTTCATTCTCTTTAGTATGCATAATAAAACATATACTGCAAACATCTAAATAGTAGTATTACAACATTTATGAGACATGCATGAAAGAGTGTTGGCTCCAAGAGCTTATGATAATTAATGAAAGATCCGAGTACATTGTTACATTGATGAAACACTAGCTCCAATAGTGGAACATGAAGCTATGACTTGCTTCTCCAAAAGAATGATCTTCTCCCTTACACATAACTAGAGAATCCAAGGCCAAATATCTAAAATTATAAGCCCTTTGCTTGAGTTATGAGGGATTATTTATAATAAATGATAATGAATCTTAATTTTCCTCATGATCCTTTGACTTCCACAACCTATGGACTTATATGTGACTCTTCATATTCCACACGTGTCTCTTGTACTTCTTTTACATTTTGGCTTATTATTCATAAAATAAAATATACATCAAAATGGTGGCTACATAAGACAAAACATCCTCTTGAAGGAGGAAAAGACAAATTAGTGGCTTGTGAATGGTGTTTATTTGTGATGTAGGAGTTCCATGCTCTAAAATTTGTCGTGATAACTTTAACTCTGACTGGTAGCTCTGCAATGTACCACATATTTACCTCCAATGTATCTGATAATATGATTTGGATTTTAACTATATATTATTCCACAATCAAGATAACTTCATGTGAAATTTGGATGGATCAATTTCATGTTGTAGAATAATATTCATGGTCACTTCCAAGCCTTCTTGATATATTTCTTGCTTGATTTGTTCAATGTACTCTTTTATCTCTTGTGTGATGACATAATTTCTCCTTATTTCTCAAATTGAACACATTGAAGTAATTTTATGTTTCTATGTGAGGGATTCTAAACCACTATGCAGTCAAACATAAGTAGTTATAGTTTTAGTTGCTTGTTCACTAAGGTGGGTGTATTTCTGAGTATGTAACCTTGATTGTGCTCTATCCACCTCAGTTGTTATCTTTTCTTTCCTGACTAACTACTCAGGAATGTTAGGATATTTGATGCCCCAATATTGTATCAAATCTATAGCTATGCTTGTGACCTTTAAAAGCATCAAGATCTCTTGATATTTCTTCTAAATTTGTACAAAGGGTGTTACCACCTCATGAAATAGAGTCATCTCATTATATAATACTTCATGGTGTCTTCCATCGACTTCAATTATTCAAATATGGATTGTTGAGATTCAACAAGAAGATCCTAGTGAAAATTAAGCACCTACACTAGGATGGGGCCTCAGGCTGTTTTTGGGTGTATGTCTATTTATAGATGTATGTGCATAATCTATTTATAGAATGCATGTCTATTTATAGATGCATGTATATTTATAGATGCATGTCTATCTTTATTATCCCTTAATTTAGATGGACAATAAACTGTAATCTATTCTCAATGTGGACTTGGAAATAGTTAACTGAAGTGGAAAATCATTTAGCTAAGTGAATTTCGAGTTAAGTGGTTGGTTGGTGGGACATGCAGGTTGAATTTAGTTGTAACTAAGTGATTCGAGTTGTAACAGAGTTGGAAGTGCAGTGGTGCATGACTTGTACAAGTTGTAAGTAGTTTAACTCAGTTAAGTGAGTTAAACTCAGTTGTGCTAGTTGTAACTGAAGATGCACTAGAGAGATCAAGTGAATTAATTATTAATTAATTCACAATCAGTGGTTTCACATGAAACTAAATATTTACTATTATTAACTGCATGCATGTCAGATCTAGTGGAGACTCAGTTGAGTTCTAGGTGAAAGGGAAGTAAAATATCAGTTGTGACATTATCTGCTTGCACCAATGCAAGCACACACACATTGGATGTGCCCATGAGGATTGCGCAGTCAAGGCAGGCAAGAAGGCATCAATTCAGGGATTTCTTTTAGCAGGGATTGTGCAGTGGAGGCAGGTTGTCTAGAGACAGTAAATTGAGCAAGTGATTTGCCAATTTTTGTATGACAGTGTGAGACAATTAGCTCATGTACTGAGAGATATTTTGATTGGATTTTTGTATGTAATTGTTTCATGATCCATGATATAATATACAATAGAAGATAGTGATGTTTTTAGCTGTAAGCTTTCCCCGGGAAATTATATGTGTTGTGTGTGATTGATCTTTCTTCATGACATTGTAATTGGCGTTTATGTTTTTAATTCCGCAAATATTTGTAGAAGTTATTCATTATTTAACCTTAGCATATTGTTATATCGGGAGAATCCAAGATATACATGCATATTGTATAATTTCTACATGGTATCAAAGCATAGGAAATTGCAGAAGTGAAGCAGGAGTTGAGTTTGTTGTTGGATAGAATTTGAATTTGAAAAAAGACATTCTTGATACTATAGCTGATTCAAGATCTAAATGGCTTTCAATGGCTTGAGGTTAGAGTATGCACTTGAGGGCAACTTGAACTACATTTATTGGAAGGACAGGATGGAGGTGATACTCAAAGACAATGGCTTGAAGGAATTCAGTGAAAAAGATGTTCCTAAGCTAGATGTTGTAGATGATGCAAATCTTGATGCATGGAAAAAGAAAGTGGAAAAGGCGAGGAGGATCCTATTGGAGGGAATACGATACCACATTGTCTCAAGCCTCCATGGGAAAGCCACACCATATTATATGTGGAAGGCTTTGACGGATCTATTCCAGAGTAGCAACAACCATAGGAAATTGGCACTAAAAGATAAACTCAGGAAGATTGAGATGGAAAAGGGAGACACCATTCCAAAGTATCTCACAAAGTTTGTCCAATGTGGGGATGAACTGGGAAGTGTGGGAATAAAAATCGTTGTAATGTTCCCAAATTTGCACATAGCAATTTGGAACATTAGATTTTGCTACTTTCACTTAGGAGAGGAATGAATGGGTAAGGGAGCCCATGAAAAATAAAAATATGAATAATTTCCACCTTAAGAAGGAAGGGGATCACTTCAGGAGCTAAACTTTACACTTAGAAGTGTGAACATGAGAAAAATAGATAAGGGCATAGTCAAGTTTGACTAAGTCAACATGCATTCTTGAGGAGGAAGAGATCACCTAAGCAAACCAGTTCAATGTGAACAAGGATCAACCTAAGACACATATATAAACTAGATTGAAGATCTCTAGTGTGAAAAGAGGCATTGGAGGTGGATTAGTTGACCAAGTCAACAACGCAGCCACAAGAGGAGGGAAGCAAGCTAGGGCAGCGTAGTTTTGAAAAAGGAAGCTTCATGAAGAAGTCACCTCAACATTGTGTGGGGTCCGGGGTGAGGAGGCTCACCAAAGATAAAAGGAAGGCATAGCATCAAAGGGAGATCATTCAGATTATTTATGTATTCACATTTCTTGGTTCAGAGACCCACCATGTATTTTGTGCTTAGCCGTAGTTGTTAATCGTTAGTGTAAACAATTGCAGAATTCCATCCTCTATTTAGATCAACTTGCTTAGGGGATCAAAGGGGAGTGATTTGAGCTTCATTTCTGTATTTGGCTTGGGGCCATTCATCCACATTTAGCCACAAATACGCCTCCTTTCCGTAAAATCGCGTTCTTGATGCAAAGAAACGTTAATAGCAGTTGTATCCTTTATATCAAAGCAGTTCTTTTGAGGAGGAGGTGCTTATTTCCCTCCTAGAGTGCTAATAAGAGGCCTAAGGCCATTTATTTGTATTATTCTATTATCTCATGTAATATTCAGCCATGTATAATATAGAGATGCAGTAACTACATTATTTTCTACATTTCTGCTTGTTATTTGGGTTATGCATTTTTGTTTAAGCTCCACTGGGTGTCTTGTTTTTACCGTATATTTTGTAAACTCATTTCTCTATTGTTTTCTTAATACAATATGCATACAAGACTTCTATTCATTTACCATAAGAAACTCCCCCATGAGAATAACACACCTTACCGTAGTTGCTCAGTTATTAGACCATGGGGTTTTAACGTGTTTTAAAATGCCTTTAACTTGGGAGATCTGTTTATATGAGCTAGAGTGATTTGTTTCACCTCAAATTCTGCATGTGAGTTTTACATCATGTATACTAAGGGATCCAAGTCCCATTTCTCACTTGTATAACATTATTTTCTGAAGACAGTTGTTTTATGCTCTATATGGCTGCATTTCCCCACTCGGGAAGGAGAATATAGATCATATTGTTGTTGAGGTTATTTTATCTACTGGTGTGATGTTATTTTACATCTATTGGGCTAATTTACATTTCCAAGCTCATGATTTGCTGAAGCTCCACATTGGTAATAAATCATATTATTCCCAATAGTGTAGCTGTTCCCAATTTGGAACATTACAAAGCAGTATTAAAGCTCTGCCATTCGTTCTCTCACTGGTGGTGTTCACCCTGCAGATAGAAGAGACAGTACCAGAGAGGATGAGCTTACTCTCATCCATTTTTAGATCCAAGAAGAAAGAAGAAGATAAATGCATTGAAACTCCAAAAGGGTTTCAAGGAGGAGAAAATTGTAGTGAAACCTCTAGGTTTCAAGAGGCAGAAAAAGATGCATGCAATTCCTGTTCTCATAGAGGAGGTGAAGAGCAAGGATACCACTTGGAACATGAGATCTTAAGTGGATATTTGGTAGAATACAAGTGCCAACCTAGGGCTTTCAAAGAAACCCTATATTTCCCTCAGTTTATTCAACTGAGAGAAGAAAGAAGACCATGTAGTGAAAGAATGATGAGAGGCAATAGGTTCTTGTTGTCTAAATTTGATAATAAATACAAAGAAGAGCTTGGGCAAGAACTTATATCTTTCCTACTTCATCCAAAGGAAGAGAGGGATAGAATTGCAACAACAAGACCGGAGGGTGAAGCCAATAATTATGGTAAATCACTTAAGCCACATGAATAATTTTCTGAGTTCACTCAAGAGCTGATCAGAACTTTTGATGAAGAGAGATCAGAGGAGAGAGGGTCCACACCACCATGGGAAGAGACAAGTACCAGCGTTGTCACAGCCTTGGAAGAGCAGCTTTCTACATCAGCAGTTGGGGCAGCCATTACATTAGAGGGAGGAGCCTTTGCAGCTCTACAAGAGGTTCCCACATCTCACTAAGGTATGGGAAGATTTCCACTTTTACTTATTATAGCAAATATTTCTAACAGTTGTGGAAATTTTTTTTCATATGGCCCAGGATCAAAAAATGTTGTTGGGGTAGAGCAGCACTATTTTACTACGCTGTGCTTGAATGGTTCAAGAAACAAATGAACCATCATCCTATTTGACCCTTGTTGAGTTGCACTCAACCCTTGAGGTTGAAGTGTGATATGTTGGAGGGAGTCATGATCATTCTTGAGTCAGGATATGAGACAGCTTGTACACCATGGAGGAGTTATATAGTGTTGTCAAGAGATAGCAGTAAGAGGGTTTTGCCTTCTTCACATCTGGATCATTATGGATTCAAGATGATTGTAGACATGAGATCTTCTCTAAGAGATCTCCAAGGAGATGCCTTTCAGCACTTCATGAGAGGCAAAGAAAAGAAACTGTTTGTGGAGGATGGTAGATATCATTGGAGAAATACCAAGATGCAGAATTATGAGAAGCATCCACGAGGAGTTGAGTGGATGTGGATGGGGGGCAAGAGGCTTTTAAACCACTTGCAATTCTATGACACTGGGTAGCAAGAGGCAATGCTGCGTTGGCTACTCTTGAGAGAGTTTGGTCAACCTATGACATGTCATTTTCCATGGGGTGAGAAGAGAAAGGAAGATTGGCAGGATACTTTCATCATGGGGCAGCAAGGAGTGTGGATGCATTATGATGATCTGGTCATTTTGTTTTCACTACATCAGTTGTATGATGGAGGTATGATGAGGCAGCAAAGTCATTTGTTGCTTTGGAGGATTGGGAGAGAGCAAGGGCATATTTTCTCTCACACTTGGCATGATGTTGTAGGAGTAAGGGAAGGCACTAGCATAGTGCAAGGAGCAGCAACTCCATCTTGGGAGGATCTCTACATACACTACATAATTTTGGGAAGAGTCTTTGACTCAATCTATGTCAAAGAATTGAGCTTTGAGTTGACAGTGGCCCTACTCCAAAGGCTAGCAGCGCTGTCACTTAGGAGCTTGGATTGCTTGCTGGAGTGTTCTCCAGACCACTTCACAAGTAATACACCTTGGAGGCATGTGGAAGATGGGAATGAGGAAGTAATGGATGGAAGCATCCCTTACTATGTTTTTACCTTCTTGGCTTGGGTTCACAAGCATAAGGAGAAAGATCTACATGCAGCATTTATGGACTTTCCTTCCATGCATTTTTATGCATACCATCCCTTAATGGAGGAGTTCACTTGGGAGGGAATTCAATTGAATTTATATCAGCATATGGAGAGATGCACAGCCCAGAAGATGAAGAAAAGGTTGGCACAACCACTTTTCTACTCACTTGCAGCAAGGGAGAATTTGCACTTGAGCCATTTCAGCTCAATGACCAAAGTACATGATGGAGGAGGTAAAATTTTGCTTTGTATTTTACACTTCCTTATCCATATGAGCAGCACATTATACCAAGAAGGGTCTTTCCTTCTTGCATATTATATTATTATGTACTTGAGGCCACTTGCAGCGTTTATGATGGCCATTCTATTTGTGGATTGTGGGGGAAAGCCACATGGTTTTCGGTGTGCATCATTGGCACCAAATTATTCTTTCATGATTTCATTTTGTAAAATGGATTTGGCAGCAAACAAGTGGCTGAAAAGACACTTGTTGCATTATGTATTAAGGAAGGAAAAGAATGCCCTGCGTTGGTTCCATGTTCGGGACTATGTTCTACCTCCTTATTTTCATGTGTTTATGCTTCCATATTATGCTGCTAAAACATTGATTGTAGGAAGCACCATTGGAGGAGTGGCACAAGAGTTGAAGAGGCCCAATGAAAATATGATTCTTCACATTACACATGCTGCATATTTCAAAAAGAATAGTGGGCAGACCTTGGTTGCCATACTATACATCTTGCCTTCAAATGAGAGGACTCATTTGGGAGGTTTGAGTTCTTTGAGGAGACACCTCATGGGTGTTGGATTTGATGGGGTGGCTTGGGTCTTCCTTGAAGACTATTATATTTCAGCCATATATCAGCAGCAGCCCCATATATATCATAGGTGGAGAGAAAAGCAACAGGAGATGTACATTTTGACTCCACACAGTCAGCCATGCAGCCCACCTTCTTTACATGAGCTCAAGGTGGAAGAGATTCTTCATGAGTTGCCATCCTGGAGGGTGAATCATTTTGTTTGGTTGATAGCTTGGGGAGGAGAGATTCAAATGGGGATGATGAATCCCAATCTATATCAGCCCTCATTCTACAAGAGAACCTTCAAACAGCCCATTTTTTCCCCCATGGATGTTTCATTGTCACATCATGTTAGCTATTTGGGATGTTCTCCAATAGATGGCTTGCACACTTGGGAGGAGCAACTTGGAGATAGATTGATGATACAACACCTTGATCCTTGGATGATTGCATCATATGAGGTTGCTACATGGGATGAGAGGATACTCTTCAGTGTTATCCTTGTAGTTTCTTGAGGACAAGAAACATTTGGGAGGGGAGGACTGTAATGTTCCCAAATTTGCACATAGCAATTTGGAACATTAGATTTTGCTACTTTCACTTAGGAGAGGAAAAAATGGGTAAGGGAGCCCATGAAAAATAAAAATATGAATAATTTCCACCTTAAGAAGGAAGGGGATCACTTCAGGAGCTAAACTTTACACTTAGAAGTGTGAACATGGGAAAAATAGATAAGGGCATAGTCAAGTTTGACTAAGTCAACATGCACTCTTGAGGAGGAAGAGATCACCTAAGAAAACTTGTTCAATGTGAACAAGGATCAGCCTAAGACATATATAAACTATATTGAATATCCCTAGTGTGAAAAGAGGCATTGGAGGTGGATTAGTTGACCAAGTCAACAGCGCAGCCACAAGAGGAGGGAAGCAAGCTAGGGCAGCGTAGTTTTGAAAAAGGAAGCTTCATGAAGAAGTCACCTCAACATTGTGTGGGGTCCGGGGTGAGGAGGCTCACCAAAGATAAAAGGAAGGCATGGCATCAAAGGGAGATCATTCATGTATTCAGATTTCTTGGTCTGGAGACCAATTGCATACTTCATCTGTTTAGCCGGAGTTGTTGCACTGCTTAGTGCAAGGAATTCCATCCTCTCTTGAGATCAGCTTGTTTAAGGGATCAAAGGGGAGTGATTTGAGATTCATTTCAGAACTTGGCTTGGGGCCATTCATCCACACTCAGCCACAGTGCAGTCTCTTCTAGAAAACTGCGTCCTTGATGCAGAGGTAGCAGCAGCAGTGTTGCATCCTTTGATATTGTGCTAGTCTTTGAGGAGGAGGTGCTCATTTCCCTCCGGGAGTTTGTTAGAGAGGCCTTTGGCCATATTTCTGTATTATTCAGCTCTTTCATGTCATATTCAGCCATCTATAATACAGATATGCAGTAACTGCGTTATTTCTGCAATGCTGCTCGTTATTCATGCATTTTTGCCGGAAGCCCCACCGGGTGTCTTGTTTTTACTGTATAAGCTTGTAAATCTCCATTTCTATATTGTTTGCTTAATATAAGATGCATATCAAACTCCTTTCTTCATTTACTACAAAAACCCTCATGAGAATAACGCATTCCTTGCTTCAGTAGTTGCTGCATGAGCTAGACTATGGGGTTTTGGGCTTGTTTTAGTTGCTTTAACTTGGGAGATTTGTTTATATGAGCTAGAGTTATTTATTTCACCTCAAATTTTGCATACAAGTTGTATATCATGTCTTATAATGGATCCAAGTCCCACTTTTCACTTGTATAGCATTATTTTCTGAATACAGTTGTTTTATGCTCTATATTGTTGCATTTCCCCACCAGGGAAGGAGAATGTAGATCATCTTGTTGCCGAGGTTCACTCATCTGCTGGTGTGATGTTATTTTACATCTATTGAGCTGCTCTACATTTCCAAACTTATGATTTTATGAAGCTCCACATTGGTAATAATTCATATTATTCCCAATAGTGTAGTTGTTCCAATTTTGGAACATTATAATTGATGTTGATGATTTGGTGAGTTTGGCTCTCCTAGGACTTCCTAAGAGTTGGCATATTTATGAATAATCTGTCAACGGACTATAAAAATTGTCGAATTGGGAACGACTGTGGTTGGATCTGGTGCAGGAGGAGTTCAGGCGGAATGCTAGAGATGGCTCTTCATCAAAGCATGATGATGAAGAGTATTGTGCCTTGGCTACCAAGGTGAAGAAGAGGAAGGGGAATAAATTCCATTCCAAATCTGATTCTAAAGGCAAGAAGCAGTACATGTCTAAGGTTAAGTGTTTTCACTGTCACGAACATAGGCATTTTTCTACTAATTGTCCACAAAAGAAGAAGAACAAGAAGGTTGTTGGAGTTGCAGCTGGTGAGGCCCTTTTGTTGCAATTTGAGCTTGAATTCTCCTTGATTTCATGCATGGTGTCAAGTGCACTGGTATCGGTGTGGTATTTGGATAGTGGCGCTTCCTTTCACACGACAGGAGATAAGGAACTTTTCAGTGACTTGGAGGAGAAAGATCTCCAGATGCATATTGATATGGGCAACGACGGATGGTACAATGCTACCAGGATTGGTACCATTACCTTTCAAAGGGATTCAGGTATACTATTTCAATTAAAAGATGTTATGCATGTACTAGGTCTAAAGAAAAATTTGGTCTTAGTCGCAATGTTGGAGGACAGAGGCTATGATGTTGTTTTTAGTGATGGAAAATATTTCCTTCGACATAAAACAATGGGTCAAGCCAAGAGGATAGGTATTTGAGTTAATAATCTCTACAATATGGAGGTAGATGGTTGCGCTGCCATGATGGGAAGGGCGGAGAAAGTGGTGAGTCGGGATGAGGGCGAATTATGGCACAGGTGATTGGGTCATCTTCATCATGGAGCCTTGAAAGTCAAGCAACAAATATCTATTGGACTTCCAATGGGAACCCTTTCTCAGTTAGATCAATGCAAGGGTTGCACCATGGGGAAGTATGTAAAGTCCACCTTTCATAAGAAGGAGAACCATGCTTCGGGGATCCTTGAGAGAGTTCACACAAACATGTGTGGACCATTCTCGGTTGCTTCAACAGAAAAACATAATTACTATGTAATATTTGTTGATGAATTTTCTCGTAAATGTTAGATCTTCTTCATGTAGAAGAAAGATCAAACATTCTCTAAGTTCTGTGAGTTTAAGGCATTGGTGGAGAAAGATTCGGGGAATCAAGTGAAGGCTCTTAGTAGCGATAATGGTGGAGAATGCATCTCTAACAAATTCAATAACTTCTGCAGCAAAGAAGGAATTCGAAGAGAACTCATAGCGCCTCATAACCCATAGAAAAATGGGGTCGCGGAAAGGAAGAACAGAACAATCGTGGGTGCAGCACTAGTGATGTTGCATGTTCAAGGCTTACTAATGCATTTGTGTGCAGAAGCATGCAACACTATGGTTTATGTGCAAAATCGTTGTCCTAATAGAGTACTTGGCATGAGTACACCTGATGAAGCTTTCACTGGTAAGAAACCAGATGATTCATACTTTAATATTTTTGGCTTATCTGTTTATGTGCATGTGACCAAGGATGCTAGGAAGAATCTGGAGCTGACTACTAAAGTTGGGATTTTGGTGGAGTGCATAGAAACACCCCATAAATATCTTATGTATTTTCCAAACAACATAATGATTGTTGTGTGACGGGATATAAAATTTGATGAGGGGAAAGCCATGTGGTTGTTGCTTGAGAGGAAGCTAGACTTGCATGCGGAGGAGGAACTGCTGGTTCCCAAAGATGAGTCTCTAGATTTGGATCAGCCACTGGAGGAGTTTCATGGAGTGGAGGAATCCACTCATGCAGAGCTATCCATAATAAATGGCAGAGGGTGCACCACGGAAGCTGATAAGCTGAGACTTGATGTTGCACAGAATGTGGGAGCCCCTACTTCACAGTGCAGATAGAGACAGACTCCTGACCGATTTGCTGGATACATGGCTCTCATGATAAAATGTATTGTGACTGAACCATCTTACTTTCAGGAAGAAGTGCAGCAGCCTACTTGGGTTGATGCAATGGTGGGGGAGTATGACTCCATTGTCAAAAAAAGTGCTTGGGAAATTGTTCCAAGGCTGGTTGATAAATCAGTGGTAGGTTTGATATGGATCTACAAGGTAAAGAAAGATGTTGATGGGAGTGTGGAGAAATATAAGGCCAGATTTGTGGCTCGAGTCTTCTCACAAATCGATCGGATAGATTATGATGAGACCTTTTCACCTGTCGCAAGGTACTCTTCCATAAGGACCATCCTTGCACTCTCAGCATAGATGGGTTGGCGCATTCATCATATAGTTGTGAAAACTGCATTTCTGAATGTGATCATTGAGAAAGAGGTGTACATAGAGAAGCCTGAAGGTTTTGAGATATTCAACAGCGAGTCACATGTGTGCCGACTCAAAATAGCATTGTATGGGTTGAAGCAAGCACCCCATGCTTGGTACACTCAGATAGACAACTATTTCACTGGATTGAGCTTCACCAAAAGTGAATAAGATGAAAACATGTACCAAATTTTGGTGGAGGGTAAGATTTTAATCATTTTTCTTTATGTTGATGACTCAATATTGACTGGTGATGAGCAATTGATACACTCATGCAAGTAGGATCTTGCAAGGGAGTTCGAAATGAAGGATTTGGGCCTCCTTCATTATTTCCATGGATTGGAAATATGGTAGTGAGATGGTGAACTTTTTGTGTCTCAAGGAAAGTATGCAAAGGAGATATTAGGTAAGTTCAACATGGAGGGCTGCAAACCCATGGATACTCCTCTTCTAGGAAACTGGAGGAAATAGGATGCTACTTCTGGAGAGTTAGTGGATGCTATCTTCTATCGATAGTTAGTGGGTTCGCTAATGTATCTAGTGAACACGAGACCAGACATTTTCTATGCAATTAACCAGCTGAGTCAAGCTATGGTAAAGCCTACCAAGCTCTTTTGGAAGGCGGGGAAGCATGTCTTGAGATGCTTGAGGGGCACATCAGAGTATGGTCTATGGTACAAACAAATGGATGGAGTGAAGTTGCATGGCTTCACGGATGCAGATTGGGCTGGAAGTCCAAGGGACAGAAATGGCACATCAAGGGGGATATTTAGCATTGGATCTACAATTTTTTCTTGGTATGGAAGGAAGAAGAGATATGTCGCACTCAGTTCAGCGGAAGCAGAATACATGGCAGCGAGTCAAGCTGCATGTGAGGCTATCTGGATGAGAAATATCTTGGTTGGTTTTTTTTATTCTCATATGGATATGACAGTGATTCATTGTGATAATCAGAGTTGCATTAAACTATCAATTAATCCTGTGTTTCATGATAGATCCAATCATATAGATATCTGGTACCATCATCTCAGATATTGTTTGTAGAGGAGAATCATGTTGCTTCAGTACATTCCCACAGAAGATCAGGATGCAGATATTCTGACGAAGGTGCTCACTGGGAGAAAATTTGAATACCATAGAAACAGGATTGGTGTGAAGGATAATCCCTTTCTAGTTGAGAGGGAGTGTTGAGATTCAACAAGAAGATCCTAGTGAAAATTAAGCACCTATACTAGGATGGGGCCTTAGGCTATTTTTGGTTGTATATATATTTATAGATGTATGTGCATAATCTATTTATAGAATGCATGTATATTTACAGATGCATGTCTATCTTTATTATCCCTTAATTTATATGGAAAATAAATTGTAATATATTCTCAATGTGGACTTGGAAATAGCTAACTAAAGTGGAAAATTAGTTAGCTAAGTGAATTTCAAGTTAAGAGGTTGGTTGGTAGGACATGCAGGTTGACTTTAGTTGTAACTGAGTGATTCGAGTTGTAACAGAGTTGAAGTGTAGTGGTGCATGAGTGGCACAAGTTGTAAGTATTTTAACTCAGTTAAGTGAGTTAAACTCAATTGTGCTAGTTGTAACTGAAGATACACTAGTGAGATATCAAGTGAATTAATTATTAATTAATTCACAATTAGGGGTCTCACATGAAACTGAATATTTTCTATTATTAACTGCCTGCATGTCAGATCTAGTGGAGACCCAGTTGAGTTCTAGGTGAAAGGGAAGTAAACTATCAGTTGTGACATTATCTGCTTGCACCAATGCAAGCACACACACATTGGATGTGCCCATGAGGATTGCAATCAAGGCAGGCAAGAAGGCATCAATTCAGGGATTGCACAGTGGAGGAAGGCTATCTGGAGACAGTAAATTGAGCAAGTGATTTGCCAATTTTTGTATGACAGTGTGAGACAATTAGCTCATGTACCGAGAGCTCTTATGATTGGATTTTTGTATGTAATTGTTTCATGATCCATGATATAATATACAATAGAAGATAGTGGGGTTTTTAGCTGTAAGATTTCCCCGGGAAATCATATGTGTTGTTTTTAGCACATCACCATGAGATATTGGTATACCTTCCTTAAATATTTCATCTGGTATACTACACTTGGTATCTGGCGTAATTTTACAGGCTCTTGGCACCAAGACTTGAGGAATTATTTGGTATTCAGGTTTTCCCAATTTTCATAGAAATGTGTGTTAAAATACTCCCTTATTCTTGCCATATTGTAATAAGCATGTATTTCATGTAGATGGTAGGTGTCAATCTCATTCCCCCTTTCACTGTTGAGAACCACATTATTGCTATACATATGTAACAAAGATCCATTTGATATATTTTGCAGAAGGAATTATTGGGAATCTGCATGCCACTCTATGTATTTTGTACATCTTGATATTTATATAAACTTCCCTGTCTTCCAAGTTTTATGGGAATCCCTTCTACATAAAATAATTTTGTATATCTTTCCATGAGACTTCAATATATTTGTCATGAATAAATTTGCATCTGATAAGATAGGAACATTTGTCTTTGTATATTTGACTGCCTCCTTAGTACTAGCTTTTGAAGTTTCCTTTGAAGTATCTTGTCGAGTGGTAGGAGGAATTGTATTAGAATATGACGATGGAGTGATGTATCTTGTATCTATAACACATGTAAGTGGAAATTCATTGATGGTGGAAAACAATTAGTTTCAAGAAATCCCACAGCTATCACATGCAAACTATTCAAAAGATATTGATTAAGGAAAAAATTGGGAAAGACGGAAGCACAAGCATATCAAAAGTGAGATAGAAGCCACTAGAAGTGTGAAATGCACCAAGACAAGGACGAGGGCACATATTGGTATAACAATGAACAAACAAGGCTTGAATAAGACTTGGAAATGTGTTATGCACTCATGGAGGGAGAGAGATATTTCTTGGATGGAGGGTGCAGTCGCAGTGAACAAGGAGATGACACATTGTTGCTTGGAAGTTCTCAGTGCGCTAGGGAGGCCTATTAAGGGAGCAGGGCGTAGTTACAGTGGAAAAGGGTTCTTGATTATTTCTTGGAAGTGCATTGTGCACTCTAGGGAGAGAGCCTTTATGTTGGGCATAGTTTAGTTTCTCATAGGGTGCTTTATTTCGAGGAGTGTGCTCTGCTCAAAGATAGGCTCAAAACAACTAAATGAAGGTCAACATCAATTTAAGAAAACATTAACAATGAAGGAGAAGAGTTGCGAGTGTTTATAGTTTTTGTCGCAATCATGAATGGAAAGTGAAAGGTCATGAAATGTGAATAGTCACTAGAAACACCACTTGTGAGAGTAATATGACACTTGTAAGAGGAAGTATGGATGAAAACAACACTTTGTATGCAAAAATAGATTGAAACGCCACTAAGGAAAACAAAATTGCCACTAAAAATGATAAAAAAAAAAAAGGTGGTATATTTCAAAACTTACCAATAATCCACGAATTTGTGGCCAATATCGAAGAAAAAATCCTTGTGGTGAGAAAATGTTCTTATCCCAAAGTGAACATTGATTGTGAGAATGAACAATGAGTTGGGAAACTTATAAAATAATTCACATGAAAAACAATTCAATGCATGCTTGCTACTTGTAGTTTGAAGAGTGAGTTAGTTAAATCAAGTGGAGAAGGCCCCTATTTTCTAGGAATGCTTAATGTGCAAAGAATAAAGGGTGCATAAATGAGAAACAAGAGGGTTCGCATTCTGTTGACAAGGAGTGCGCTAGAGTTGAGAATAAGGAGGGTACATTATATGTTAACAAGGAGTGTGCTCTCCTTGTGGAAAAGAATTGTGCTTGACTCAAAGATAAAAGTGTGCTCCACTAAAGGATGGAAGTGTGCTCAAGCTTAGGAGGGAACATTTTCCTCCAACGGTTCTTTTGTAATTACTAAGTTTTAGGAAGTGCACTTTCTCTAGGATAAAATTTGTGCTTTCTTTCTTTTGTGTGATAAGCATGTTAAGTGAGGAAAAGTTACCACTAAGTCAAATAAAATCTAGTGCCTTTTATATCTTTAGAAAGATGACATAAATGCTTCTAAAGGTAAGAAGATGACACTTAGGAAACCTTGACCTAGGATGAAAAGTAACACTTAGGAAGGTTGAAAGGATGGTCAACACTTAGAGAAACATGAAAAAATAACAAGATGACACAAGATAGCTTGAAATGACAGTACATGTAGGCTCCAAAAGTCAATAAGGCAAAACTTTTGGAGGGTCATTGTCACGGAGAGAACACAAAGGTAGATATTTTTTCATTTCACACATTAGCCAAGGAATTTCTCTCCTTCAATGCTTTATATCATCTGTATGTACTTCTTTCAATCGAAACCATCTACAGATGATGCGAGCAAATAACATGTTTCAAAAAAACATAATATATTACATTACAAGTAAAATGCATGTCATTAAGTTTATCAAAAACTAATTGAAAAAACACTAAACTAATAAATCGCTACTTCCCTCATGTATTTTCCAAGATCATATATAGCTTGCTTGAAATTGTTGTTGAAGTCTTCTAGGAGAGATAAAGGTAGAACATATTGTAACAATAAAAATGAACCGTTATTTATTTAATCCAAAGTAGACAAAAAAAACCATAAATATGCATATATACCAATATAGAAATATATATACAAAAATAACTACCTTAACGAAGGTATACCATTCATGTTTTTTTACCCCACTAGATTCACCTTTATTTGTTAAGATATTATTTATGTTTGAGGGAAATATTATGGGAAATGTAATTCTTCGAATGACCTCTTTTAGATCATCACTTTTATTCTCTGTTAATAATGATTGAAGGTTGTTTTGGTCTCCATCGCTACTTGATCGTATCCTAATTTTCATTGCATGATTTGCTTCCATAGTTTCATTACAAATTTTGACGTTTTTTTCTTTATCCCTCCTACAATTTATGATCCACCATAAATTTTTTGTCATACTATTCCCAATATCATTGTATCAAAAAAATGAGCTATTATTAGGTGCTCATAGGTGCTCATAGTATTACAACCTCATGAATTGAGTGGGATAAATTTTCATTCCTCATGGAATCCCATGTCCTTCATAATGATTTTTGTTATATTCCATCTTCCGTAGATCAGGTGCCATTCTTTGTGGTTTTAATCTAGTCTCTTATTCCCAACTAAAAATATTTTTCTTAGTAGCATGAAACCTATGTTTCTTAAAGAGGAAGTGCTTATACTCATCTAACACGCCCTTTCATAAAAATTTTGAGCAACAATATTTCATCTTAGGACCACAAACTAAACATGAAAATTTACTCTTTGTTTGAAGGCCTCCAAGAGATGGATTAATGCCAATTTATATAAACAAATTAATTATTTAAACAAAACATGCATGATATGATCTAATTTAAATAATTATATACTATTAAATTTTAATGGAACGTTATGTTAGGGTCCTATAATAATAGGGATCATAATTTTGAATTGACTATGTTAAGTCTTGTAATATTGTACATACCTCTGCTTTCTCCAAATGTTTTCCATATTAAAAATGAAAAGAGGATATGTCCTAAAATAATAATCAAAGGACCAAAAGAAAATAATATCAAAAAAGGATATAAAGTATGAACCCCACAAAAAGAAAAAAGAAAAAAAAATTGAAAGTGTTGCACATTCAAATGCCACTACTCTTAGTTTTCTTTACTTTTGCAAATAAAATTGTGTGCAGCTTTTCCAAAATGCCACAATTCATGATGATTATATAGTTTAATCTTGGTCATTAATGTCTTTAAAATTTCATGTCATGATAGTTAGTGGATAAAATCCTGACCAAACCATGTTATCTTGTCATATCAGTAGTTAGGTAGAGAATAAAAATGAGCTCATAAGTTTAATCTGAGCCATTGGAAGATATAAGGTTAGAAATAATTTAGTTTGCTTATCAAAAGAAAATAACAAGGTTAGCAAGCTCAAATGCACCCAATAAAGGAAATAAAAAATGTTAGGATAAATAAAGGGTAGGTAGGTCACTTTCAAGAGTAATAAAAAGCATCATTTGGTTTATCTCTAGGGAAAATTTTAAGAACCCCCATAAATTTATATATATAATAAATGGGTGAATCCCCATGATACATAGGAAAAATGGAAGGTGATTTTATTAATAATATAATATGTATATATAATTTTTTGGTGAATTTCTCATGAGATTATATTATCTTTTAAAATCATGGCGAATCACCAGTACAAATGGCGAATCACTACTACAAAATGGTGAATCCTTGTCTAGTGGAGTTCGGGGTGTTGGTTCCAATGAAGATATGGTAGTTGAACCAAGAGTAGAAGGAAGAGAACCACCGAGACCAAGCATGGCACATGGTGACTCGTGAGGGAAGTAGTTCTCGTGCAGTTTGGAAAACGCGTTCTTCTAGTTCTGCTAAGCGTAGTGTTGTTGCTCATGCTACTACTAGCACTGATATTGAGGTTGGAGAGGAGTTTGAGGAGAAATGAACAACAACAGGAAGAAAAGAAAACATGTTATTAAAAAAGTGTCGATAAACATTAGATCCGATCCAGGTGCCATGGTACAATAACAATATCGCAAAATACTTTAGATGTTCAACTATGGAAACATAATTTACATTACAACACCATCACGACTCTTACACAACCATATTTATGGAAATGATTTGATGCTGGGAATCTCTTAAAGGAAGACCTAGCATGGTAACTATAATAAGGTGAACTACTTCTCACTTCTTCAAAATATTATTCCTTCTTGTGCCTTCAAAATCCGGATATTGAAAGGAATATGTGCCAGTTGCAGCCACCCTACTGAATCTGTTAAAATTATAACCATCAACATGAAGAGAACCATTAGAAAAACTCGATTCGGAATTCCCCGTGTCATGCCCATGCCATGCCATGAATCTATTTGTAGCAGAATCCCACAAGTAGTAGCAGTGGCACCCTGTATTTACCTGATAGCTCCATTGATTGGAGAGGAGGTCCACTCTAGAACTTGCCAATGCTCTCCTAGTATTGTTGTACAAATGATGTTTTGTTTTAAATTTGTACAAGGAGAGATACATTTTCAGTATATGCATCTTTTCAAATCTGGTAGTTATAACTTATAAGTCCAAATAAAATATAACCCAAAGAACCATATTGTTCTATAGGCATGACAAATCTGGCCAGATATCAATTACTGGCAAGTTGTTTGTGGATATGATGAAGTCAATTATGACTGAAACAGTTTTCACCCTGGATGAACCTTGACCTAATCTTACTTTCAATCATGAAATGTGGCCAGAATGGACAAGATAAAGGGATGAATTGGCTCTAGATTATAAAAAAATCTAAGCATTGAACTGTGTATTAAACTCAATCCCAGTTCAGTGCCACACACAATTCACAACAGTAATAAACACCTGCACAACAAGGAAACCTATTTTGGTTAAGTTGTGCGTGAATTAAGTAATCAGTGGGTTGTAAATTTATTTTTTGATTGCCTCAAAGAGAACATAACTAGTGGTAAGAGAACATAACTAATTATTAGATAGATGGCCAAAAATAAAGTGCATAAGGGTTAAAGTTAAGTGTTTTCTCGTAGGAAGTTTGTGTAGACTTTAATAGTAATACACCAATTGAATCCAATTTAATATCTGACTTGCATTAAAGATGAAGCATGTAATAAAACATGCCATATAGACACAATCTTCAGTGACAAAATGAAAATTACTCAACGTTATTCTACTTCATACAATTCTTGGAGGTATCTTCACACTCTGGTAGGCTATTTGTATATCCTCCTTTGATAGCTACTACTTTTTGTGGTTACAATTCTTCATCTGCAGATGCCTAATTAAAGGTTAAAATACACTACAATTCTCAATACAATAACCAGACAACAAATCCTCATGACTACCTTTAAATGATAGAAGAGATTCAGTGAAGTTACTATCAATCATTCATACATGATGTACCGCATAGTTCTACATCTATTCCTTTGTCATCATCTCTTTGATAGAACAATCTCAAAACAGGCTACCCTACATATGATGTTTCACAGTTGTGCTGCAAAAATTCCCTATTATATACACTAAAGGGAATGTGAAACTCAACTTGATTCTTATTTTGAAGGCTATGCTATAGAACAACATCTCATATGCATGCTGCTATCGAGAGAGTGAGATTCTAGTTGTGTTATGACTTGTTACCAAAGAGGCATGTAGCCATAGAGCAAGAAGAATTAGAAATACTTATTGCTGGTAGACAACTCTAGAGAAGGTGTAGATTCAGATTATGTAGGCCCAAGGCTGCAAAAGCAAGAAATGTGGAACATCACAATATAAGTTGAATATTTGTGGAAGATAAACTTTCATACAAAAGGTTTATGAACAATTGCAATAAAACTGGACCAAAATAACAATCAGCGTGCAAATTACAAGTATAGAAAGAGAACTGTAACAGTTACTGTAGATGCTTTAATACAACCTGACATAAATCTACAAGGATTGTAACCTATGTGAAAACACTTTGGCTACTGCATCTCTTAGTTTGAAAATTTATTCAACTAATCTATCTTGATATGCCAAGTTATTTCTTGGTTGGTGATGTGTGTTGTGGCTTGGTAGGGTTTTTCTGTGCAAAGACCATTATGAGGCTTTAGGATTGCTATGTTTATTTTATTTATCCATGTTAGAAAGGCTTCCAATAGGGATTTCCTGGATCGGTGAAAGCAGGGCACTATTACTGCACCCACCAAGGTTCATGTCTTCCCTACAACATGTGGTTACTTGTGCTCATGTTTGTGCTTCTGTTTTTGGTTGGGGGCAGGTGCAAATCCTAGGAAACATAGGTGGAACAAACAACTTGCACTCGTGGCTTCTAGCCGAAGGATTCCAAATTGAATGCAATGAGAACAGGGGTGGGTACACTTGCCATGTATGGACAAGAGGAAGCTAGTCAAAAGAAAGAAAAAAAGTTAGAAAGGCTAGCAAAGTGTTAATATCATATTTTCTACTGCTCTAGTGTTATATAATTATCTGTGGTTAATAAAATGACAAAACTTGCATCAGAGATCAGTCTTAACACAGCATTAAATCAATGTGTTCTTAACTAAGATGTATGGAATAAATGAACTGTGAATTCGAGGAACAAATAAAAAGGTGACAGGTTATTTGAAGTTTATTATTACATGAGAGGGTGTCTTTTATAAATTGGCAGCTCCTTAAAGTGGCCACTAATAATGATATAAAATATTATAAAAACTGCAATCTAGTTCCTAATACTAGTAAAAGGATTTGTTCCCCAGCCCAGTAGAAAAATAATCACACCAAAAGGAGAATCTTATAATAGCCAAAAGATCGAAATTAAAAGACTTCGAAATTGGACAAATTTATATAATCCATGCCCTGAGACAAATAATGTGGCAACATGCATAACCAACACATTTTCTTGATTTTTTGGTAACTTGGTCAAATACACCTCAATAAATAGCCCAATTTAGAAGGATATATTAATGTTTCAAATAAATATCTACACCATTTCTATATTAAACAAGCAGAGATCTCCAGACGAGGCAAGGAAACAAAAGCAATAGATAAAGGAGCTACTGGAATAGGTAGCCCAGAATCAACCTTGACAGGATCTAATGAAGGAATATCCCCATCTTCAGTTAACTCCAAAACTGCACCATTTAAAAGCATTGTTTGACTATGGAGGTCACCATCTTTTGGTGTTAAGTGGTATTCCATCCTATAATATTTCACCTTTGATGTTTTGATTCCAGCCCAGGCTACGAATTTCTTAATCTTATGCATAAAAGACTCTTTTACATTCGGTCTTCCCTTGTACATGGTAGAATTTGGATGAGAAGAAACATGAACATCAATTTTTGTGTCGTTGCTGAGGTTGATCAAGAGTAAATTTATTCCAATCTGCAGAAAGAAATAAACAAAAGTGAGATACTGATCCACAAAAAAATAAATCTAAATTTCACACATTATATTAGTTCTAAGAAATGCAATCAGGAATGCAAACAATTGAGGGATGTAATAAATGCAGACGTAAATGTATGTTGTTGTTCTTAGTGTTGCATTTTCTTCCTTTCTAAGATCAAAGGGAATTTAACAGATGTTTGATAATTATGCTAACATTATATTTTAATGACTACCCATTTTTCTCGATACAATGTTATTCCCACTTTATTAAAATTACAGAGTTTCATTCAACTTTAAAAGTGCAAAAATAACCAACAAGAAAAAGTTATATGTCCACATATTAACTAGGATAAAGAAAGAATGAAAAGAGTACTGCACGACACTGACATCATTCTTTGCACAATGAGCATATGCGCACACATAGGGTGGCCCTGTAGTATTGATGGAAAGTACACCTCTCCCCATCAACCGATGCCAAAGTAGTGCACTGAATCATAAATCAGAAAGACAAGCATGAAGACTTCCCTGTGTTTCTATATAAACAATAATCTTTTACTCCCTCAATAATGGAGACAGTTCTTTCAAATTCCAAATTGAATTCTTTGGAGTTTCTTCACATTAACTAAAACAGCCCCACAATCTGAAGAGGTATAGTATATCATGAACTGCTCACCTATAATAATCAGGATTGGGTGCAAAAATTTTTGTGTTAAGAAGGCCATAGTTACCACCAATCAAGCTTTGTCTATAATAAACTTTAGTATCATATGTCGATGACATTCCAAGCTGATCTAGATACCTACACAAGGCAGAGAAAGAATTCATTAATATGCAGCAAGTTCTCACATGAGTATTTGTCATTTTCCCAAAGAAGAGAAAAGTTTAACCGAAAGGTAAGTGCATCAAGTAGACAAATTGAATGAAAAAAAAAATTGCTCAAGGACGAGATGAGACTCAAGAGAGATAACAGTAAAGAATTGGGATTGAAGTTTTGAACATTATGTGTCTGTATAAAATTTAAATGTGCCATTGAATAATTTCTTTGCTAAACAATTGCTTTACTAAATACAACATAGACTAGAATTCTCTAAAATATATAGTCATGGATATTTCCAAGGTAGAACAATAAAAATGAAAAAAGTCTCACCAAAAACTATCCACAAAAGCATCTAAAATGTGATGCTTTCCACTGTTATAAGCTCCACCTACTTCTCTAACCCAAGAGCTTGCCCAAGGGCCGTATTTCTGCAAAACAGATTGCATTTGTCTGAACTTTGGAGCTTCTCGACTCAAGTATCTTGGATTAAGTATCTTATGCATCAAATGCTTATCCACACTTGGGCAGTAGAGAAACATAATTACTTCCTTTCCAAACTTCTGAATACAAACTGAAATGCATATGATGGATTTTATCTTTATCTTATCTACCTGCTCCAAGATTGTATATATGTCGTTTAACAGCATTCAGAACATTTGGCCTTGTTTGTTGAAGAAGCTTTTGAAACTAGGTCAGATCAAAGAATCCATTTGGTGCTACTATTAATGGTTCCTCAAGAGAATGCTTGTATATATATTTCAAAATCTTACTAAGCTCAATTACATCAGCAGCATATTGTGTAGCACTAACTTTTGCGCCAATACCACTTCCACTCAACTCATTTCCTGACCCCAAAATGAAAGTATTGGTTGTCACAATGATGTACAAATGAACAAGATTGATAAACCCCACATGATGAACTAATAATAGAAGGTCCAGTTAAATAAGATTACCAAATTCCCATGCATATATCTTATAACCATGGTCGACTATGTACTGAATAAAGTTGCGAGCATTGCTTGAATTCCAAGGACCTCCCCAAAGACTATCTTCAGACATCTGATGCCGACCATACAATGCATTTAAACCAAATGCCACCATAGACCTGTATCACAATAATAGAAGTATTGATTATTTGATGACCGGGGAAACACCTTGGACTACCAATATAATTAATGGTCAGTTTAATTTATATACTGTGAAAGTAATGCTCTCAATTACCTTGTTTTTGTGAAAAACTTGTTGAGTTTATCCCATCTGTCCATCATAAGACAACCTTTTGAGAAACTAAACACCTTAGAAGCATCACTAAAAAAAGGATGGCAGGGTTTTGAAAGAGGCCCAACTCCATATATCATTTTGTCTTTTAAAGTTCCACCCAACCTGATTTTCATTGGCGAGAACGTTGCATGCCACCATAATTCCACATTATATCACACTTCTTTCTAGACGATGTTACACATCTTTTACTCTATCTTACTGAAGCCAAGAAGTTTTGAAAAAAGAAAAGCAATGTCATTTCTATACATGTCATGATGTCTCAGGCTGGTGCAGAAATGCATCAAAATTCAGGACGGAAATTTATCAACATATATTTCACTGAATCTATAAGGAAAAATGCATTGGGCTGTAGTCTACTGGTAAGTGGGGGTGCTTCCTCACTTCTTCCATAGAAAATAATCTAGTAATTTTATTTATAAAAGCGAAATCATTTTCTTGAAAAATTTGTTATCAGTGAGCACTGAACTTGAAACATAAGGAGAGAGGAACTTGAATTTCTTCCATAAGGCTATGGTGAAGCACATACATAACAATAGAATATTTTCTCTCACCTCTTATGATGGGCATGCAACATGAAAAACTAGAACAAGAACTTGTCTCCTACTACCACTCCTTATTAACGGAGTCGATACCCTGTAGAGAAGAAGCCATTCAAAGAATTACATCTCACATTCTAACGTTAATACATTTAGCCCAGAATGAAGCCTTAATGTGGACAATCTCTTTCACAAAGGTGGAGAACACAATGTTGGCGAGACCTAGTGGATTGAAGGAGAGCATGAACTTAAGCATTCACCACTGACTAGCACAGAGCACCCTCATTCACCGCGCTGTTAGACTCGCAGCGCATCAAAGTGAAAGAGGACGTATGGAGGACCATCTAACCAATGATCCACAGGTCTTATTCCTAGAACATCTAACCATTCCTTCCTAACCGTTGTTTCAATCCATGTCATAAGACAAAACCTTTGTACATGTATCACCAAAATATCTTATCAGAGAAAGCCTGGCATCCGTCAGTTGAGTTGTCTAGGTATGGATGCAGCTCCCAGAAGATGTGAACTCCTCCCTAACCATTCCAACCATTCCAAATATTCTTAGGAACTTTCGATCTTCTGGTTCTTTATACATTGCTTCCCTTTGCTCTGTACACCTTTGCGCTCCACGTTTCTACCAACGTCTCCACAGGAATGTCTGCATCCTCCAGAAATTTTCTGTTGCGCTCAGTAAATGGTTATAACTCCATTTCAGAGGAGCTCAGCATCAATGGTTGGCTCGGAAGGAGATATTTGTGAGACTTCATGATTATCGTGATGTCATTCTCCTCCATTAATGTCCAGGCTCCATCTCTGAATCTCTCGCTGCATATCCCTCAACCATATCTCCAAAATTTCGCACACATTTCCCACACAGTGCAAGAAATTCTCATGGTAATTACTAAAACAAAAATTTACCCTAAATCGACAGAATGAAGCTCAGCACTATGCCCAGATCGGCGAGCCTATGCACAAATCCCCAGCCACCTCTCCTAAATTCCGGTGAACGAGTGAAAAAATGGGGCGAATCAGTCTAACCCCTCTTTCCGACCCTATAAATCCAAGTGAATGCCATGGAAATCTGCTCCAACCAAAGAAAATCAGGGGCGAATTTCTTTTTTTTCAGTTTTATGCGCTTTTTTTTGGTGGGCTAATATTTAATAACTAATTATTTTTTAAATATTTATTGGGCTAACTTTATTAAACTATAGAAAATGGGTTTTATATAAAAAATTCGCCCTATTAAAATTTAAAATCCCTTAAAATTCGCCTTTGGGCTAAAATTCGCCCTTAAAATTTTCCATGTTTATCTCTTATCACTAATATCCCTTTAACATTTCCCCTTATGCTAAATCCCTCTTTCCTCTCTTGGAAACCATTTCCCCTTGTAAAATCCCTTTCCCTTTGATAAAATACCTCTGCCCTTATTCTAACCCATGTTCCCCTCCTAAAAACACATTTTCCCTTTGAAAAAATCCACTTCTCTTTACTAAAACCCCTTCCCCTTTACTAACTCTACCTTTTAAATAAAATAGCAAAAACCCACTTATTCAAAGTTTTAAAGTGCAAAAATAAATATTAATTGGACCCCCCCCTTTAATTAACCCCTTCTCCTAATGTGTCATTTAAACCTTCCGCCTAATATATTTCTTATCCCCCAGGTTAATACGTTTCCCGACCTTATTTCATTTAGTCCCTTCTCGCTTAATATATTTCATAAACCCTTCCTGCTATCAGTTTAACATTTTTGCATATATAATCCTTGGGTCCCACTTTATTTAAAAACCCCCACTTTCATTTAACCCCCTGCTTTCATTTAAACCTTCGCATAACCCTTTCCCTGACCCCACCTCCTTGTAAAAATAAGAAACTCCGACAAACGTCCAATCATCACTATGAGATCTAACGGCCCACAAGCTATTTTGCATCCCTCGACATTCAAATTTGTAAAGCCGGTGGGGGGGGTGTGTGAAATGGGTGGTTTCACTCCCCCGCTCCCCTGCCACACGACACCACCACATCTTATCGCACCCCCCACCCCTCGTTCCCAAACCGCCAAACTACTTTTGGTTGTGCGATAAACTGTTAAACCATCTCCAAGTCATGCGAAGAAACCACCGATATTTGAAATATTATAACCTCAGGTCATGTGATAAACCTTAGTTAAAAAGCATAAAACCCCGTCGCTTTACCATTATTTCACTATTTTAGTTGAATTGCAAAAAAATACCAAAGCCATCACCAGACCAAGATTGAACCCTGCAGCTGCCTACACCCTTATACAAACCAAATTCACCATTTTCCAGGTAATTCTAAGTACTTGAAACCATCTAATTTTCTGATTAAACTAAAAAATTAAACAAATTAATGACTTCCCAAAGTGTTCAGACTGTAAACCCTCTTCAACCCCCAACGTTATATGTCGACCACACCCCTTTGGCCGATAAAGACTTCAAAATCAATGATACTATCACTGATAAAAACCTTTTGCAGCCATGATAAATTTGTTGATCAGGCAGATGATATCCACCTCAGGGACTCTAATTTACCCAAAAACATATTCCCACAAACCTATCAGTTCTCTGAACTCATCAGACTATGCCAAATAAGCTATTTTCCTAATGAAAGAGCTATAGTTACCCCAAACCAAGAAATCATTTTTACAATCACTGCCCAATCCATCAATCAGATGCTACAGATTCAACCACAACCAGAGGGAGTACCTTTCTCAAAGCTAGACTTCCCAAAAAGGTTCCAAATATTTCAGACTTTCCTCCCTCCATCAGTAGAAACTCCTAAAAACAATCCTCCATAATCAGCTTCCATGTTTTCAAAAAGAACCATACAAATTGTTACCATGATGTCATGTATTTTAGGATATTTCACTGATGAGCTTGTAGATGCATCTATTCTTGGTTTCCTATCCATATTTTGCCCAGGTCAGCCTCCAGCTACCACCTTCAATTTTTCCCAATACCTGGCAGATGCCATCCATGATCAGCTAGTCAAACTGCCAGAAGAAGGAGTATTCAAATACTCCTCATTTTTTTTTCATATGTTTATATATTTTCAATTAGAAAGGTTTGCAGTTAACCTAAAAAAATTGGACACAAAGGGTAATCCCAAATCTATTGTCTTTTGGACATCCTTGATCAGAAAGGATTCCACTGAATTTAGCTTCAAAGACTTCAGTGATTCTTTTTTTTATCCAGTAGTTAATATTCTAAGAAGTAGCATTCAACCTAGAATCAATGAAGAGATCAAAAAGGGTCTACAGTTGTCAGATCAAATCAAAACAAGACACTGGTATTTATACCAGAATCATATAGAAATCTAAGTGTATGGAAGCCAGCTAACTCCATACAAGCTTCCCAAATATCTCCCAATGAGGATATTTGCTTTAGAATACATCAAACATATTTTGAATTCATATGAGATCAATTTCCTTTCACCTAATAAGAAAACTCAATTTAAGATAAAAAACCAACTAGGGCCTTTTATATGCAATAGTAGGAATGTTTGGAAGGAAGCAGAAAAATTCTTATAAGAGTTCAAGTTCAGTAGCAGTTTCAATTGGTAATATGACCACTTGGGTGTCATAAGTAAATTAAGAGTTAAGTTCAAATTGACCCCTTTCATTCATGATTCAAAGCCTGAAATTGAAAAGTATTCCAACCAGTTAGAGTGGTTAGAAAACACTTTATAGGAGGTGGAGAAGCAGGTTGATACTAGTTCCATCCTACTTACTCCAGCCCCATAGGACAGAAATTCAAATATGGCAAGAGAGGAAGGCTCTTATTCTATAGAAACTGCTTCTGATACTAAATTCAAGCTTATGTATAGAAAGAAGGCAAAGCTAAATCCAGTGATAGAGCAGGAACAGACAGTTGAAACCATTGAAACAGATATTTTTGTAAGAGATGATGCACCTCCAATAATTTCAGAAGAAACACATATGCCATCAACCTCCAGTGCACAAATCATTTAGAAATGGAATAGTGTAGAGGTTTCATCATCTAGCAAATCAATTGAAAAAGAGAAGGATATCATGGAAAAATACAAAGAGATTAAAATCAACAATGAAGCATTAAAGGCTATAACATATGCACAGTATTGGAAGAAAACTCCTAGTGATCAGAGTAGGTTGCTTTTAGCTTATGACCTCAAGACAAGGAAGATGCAGATGACATTTCTATAGCAAAAGGTGCATGCTCCTAAAACTTCAAAATATTATATTAAAACAACCTTTGAAGTTCCTGCCAAGGATATACATCCAATTGACCAGATTGAGTTTCACAAATAGGCAGGAGAAATTATCTATTCCACCATAACACACAAAGCTTTAAGTGTCCAGAAATAACAGAATTCTCTATAAAATAACAAAAGACACAGTTAAAACTAGAGAAATCTTCATCACAAGCAAAAGATAACAGGATAAAGTCACTTGAATATTTGGTGATGGAATTTCGTTATCATCCAAAAGATATCAAAGCAACAGAAGAACTAATCAAAAAGAAGAATGCAGACATAGCTTCACTGAAGAAACAGCTAAAGTTACCAAATACAGAGCATCCACAAACCAAAGAGGTTTTGGAAAATAATATTCAAAAGGCTGAACTGATGAATCTCATCATTCAGTTAATAGCTCAACTGAAAGAAATGGAAATAGAAATGGACAAACTTGTGCAAGAAAAGAAATCCAGCATGGAATCAGTTCCAATTACTGCTATTCCTATAGCTTCTACTTCAGCTCCATTGTCTACAACAACTCCTGTATCAACAACAATTCTAGCAACTACATCAGTAACAGCATCAGCAATACCAATAGCCCATCCCACTGATGAGGCCAGAAAATTAATCAAAGTAATGGAAGACATGTCCATTCAAAATACAGATATCGATAAACTCAAATAACAAGTAAAAATCTTAGAAGATGGAAATAAATTGGCAGAGGTAATGCATCAGGAAGAAGTACAAAAATCCAATAGATTAACTGAAATAATCCATAAGTTAGAAAAGGAGTTATCACTGAAAGAGCCTTTATCCAAAGCAAAACAACAGTTTTGGGCCAATATCATTAACTCGGTTAATGATAATTGGCCTTCTATACATGTTATATTTGAACAGAAGGACTTGATAAAGGAGTTTGGTGATGCAATTCAAAAGGTAAAAGACAACGTTGGAAATAAACCAGAGGAAGCTTCTGAGATAATAAAATTCCTTAATTCTAAAAATAAACAGGAATTGGAAGAGCTCAGGATATCAGATACAACAGAGACTATATTAGAGGTGAATTAAGTGATTTCCAAGAGAAATATGATGATACAGCTTGAGGACAAATGTCAAACAATGGAACTTGTAGTAAATAGGTTTATGAACAAATTTGATGTATTGAGATAGAAATTTCTGCCTAATCCTCTGGTAATAAATGATAAACTAATGAGACATGAATACTATGATAAGAAGATGAGGGAAGTAGACAAAAAAACTTCCAACAGTTCAGCAATGAAGGGAGTTCCCACAGGAAAAGTACTCCTTCAAAGTTTAGAAAATTTCTTTTACCTCCAGCATGAGGTAAACCACCTTTTTGTGAATAAACCCACATTTTCCAAATATACATAGGCAGATGAAATTTACTGGAGGATGATGAAAATCAAACTCCCAGATGAAGAAACATCGGAAAAATGGTGTGATTTACTATGACAGGTTAAAGAGAAAATAGATGAAAGAAAAATGAAAGAAAGGCATCGTGAAAGAAGCAGATAGTGTGAATGAAACAAATAGATGACAACAATCAAATAAAACAGGGACAACTTTGAGTCAGTTAATAGGTGTCTCTAACTTTTTGCATAAAATATTTTTTTTTCCTAAAATAAATCCTAGTCAGTGGATAGGATATTTTGTGTAAATTTTTGCATAAATACTTCATTATTTCGAAGTATTGGTGTGGATTTATGAATATTTCTATAGTTGATTGATCTACTACCTGAGGGTTATTTTACCATTTCCAATTGACAGACAAGACAGGTAATAAAGGAATTTCTTTACAGGATTCATGTGTTGAGCTATCTCAATGAAGTATTATTTCAATTTTTCATGTTCTTTTCTTAAGTATTCCATAAAATTTAATGTGTTCTAAATTTGAATGTTACAACTGGAATTTTACTGCAGAATTTGTTTAATTACACTCTTTTTGGAACTGTTATACATTTCTATGTTTTCTTCTGATATATGGTTTAGAGAATTCTTAATTTCCCTCTGATCCTGATTGACCTCCTTCACCTTCCTTCATTATCTGGTTTAAGGAATTCTTAACTTCTCCTTGATCCTGATTGAAAACCACTTCACCATTCAACCTTGAGATCTGATTTTGCTCAGCTATCCTCCCCTGTAACACTTCCTTTATAATTTTCTTATGTTTTTTTTTCAAGGTATATTGACTTCATAGCCCAACGGAAAATGGAAAAGCACATATCCATCTAAATCAGTAATTCCACCAACAAATCAAAATCAATTCACAACAAGCATACATAACTATCCTAAAATCAATTAAAAAAACAAAGTTAAATCATTAAGGCAGAGCCCTCTCTGAGCATTAGGAAGGCTAGATCCTAGTCTCCAAAAGTGGATGATAGTTACCTCTAATATTTCTTTTTAACGCTTAAGAAAAACTCTTGGAAAGCATACAGGATATTCAATTTGATTTATCATTTGGGCATTCTTTATTTCGAACAAAATCTAAAAACTCAATATATGATTTTGTAATAGACCCTAATTTTATTCAATTTATTGAAGCAAAGAAGGAAACTATACAACTTGATTTAGATCAACAGGTTCTAGACACTTTTGATAAACTTGATGTTTTGACCTCAACTTTGATTAAATATATAGATGAATCCTACTTTCAATGGTCAATTGAATTAGCTGCTCTAACTACTACTACCCCTAAGCATACTAAAATACCGTCAAAAACTATAAATACAACTTTATTTAGTACCACCTTGTCTATAGTATACACCACAGTTCATTCCACAGAATCATTCATACCTAAAATTACTCTCCAACCCAGCATTTCAAGTTCATCTTCAAGCATTCCAAGTTCATATTCAAGCACTTCAAGTTCATCTCCAAGCACCACTACTTTACCTCCCATTCAAGCTAGAATCTTAGCCATGGATGCCAAATATGCCCTTTTGGTTTTATAAGTAGGTTTTAACCCTGAACATAAATTATCTACACATGAATATTATAACAGAAAATAAACAATAGCGAGAGCATAAAACATGATAAAAAGATAAACACAGATATTTTCCCCTGGATCCCAAATTGGGTCAACCAGCTTGATTTTTCATTATTATTCCTTTCAGTGTTACAACACATATATATATAAATGTTGAAGCATACATGAACCCTAATCCATTAACCCTGGATTAGAACATAACCGTAGTTCCCTTGACCGGATCTACAAAAATACCAGGGGCCGAAAACCATCATACCCCAAAACCATGTGCAAAACCATACGCGTGTGACTACCCACCGGAAATTAAGGACCAAAAAAATTTTCACATGCGTGTGCTTAGTCATGGAAAGAATATAACACATACCCAACATTATAGGCCCCTTTACACGCCATGCCATAGGATTATTAGAGTAAAATTTCAGTTTAATAGTACTGGTCAATATACTGCTCAACAACATGTAAATAAAATAACATATTATTTTGAATTATACGAAGTTGATGAGGATGATGTAAAAATGAGATTATTTTCACAAACATTAGCATGAGATGTTAAAAAATGGTTTAAATATTTCCTACTAACCATATTTTTGATTTGGCTGCTTTCCACCAATTGTTTGTTAATAGATGGGAAAGAAAGAAAAACCCTTTACATATATTTCTTGAATATGAAAACATTAGGAGATCTACTAATGAATCTATTCAATATTACTGTACTAGGTTTAACAACATTTATAATGCAATTCCAGTGAATATCATACCTCCACTAGACTTGGCCCTAATCAAATTTCCTGATGGTTTTGATGCTGACATGTCCTATCAATTAATAGAAAGAAACCATGCAACCTTTGAACAGATTCAGTGTGATGCAGATAGTGTAGAAGCTAACTCACTAGCTAAAAGAGATAGGATGAGGAATTAAAGGAGAGTGACCATTAAGGAAGAACCCTCCACATCAGATGTTAAGATAGATAGTTTAGCTAAAAGTGTAGAAAGATTAATGGATAGATTAGAGAACATGGAAAGAAAGCCTCAGTGGGAAAATCAACAAGGTCCCCAAATTAGAAACCCTAACTTTAGGAAAAATCATAATACTGTTAAATCAAGAGAATTTGTATCCGATCAACGGATTAGGCCACCTTTCCAAGAAAACTATCCTAAAAGTTCACAACAAAATGATGAAGACCTGGACACCCAGATAAATTTGATGGGAGTAAACAATGAAAACATTGTTTTTCTTACCTAAGAAGAACAAGACTTATACATGTTACAACAATTACAATTAGAATACGGAGAGTCCTTTGACTACAAACAAGGCTATGAATATGCTATCTATGAAGTTCATAAACAATATAGCCTTAAAAGCAAAAAGAACATAAAAGCTCCTACTAAGAAACCAGTCCAAACTCAAACTAAGAAAACAGTAGAAGCTCCTATGACCAAAACTCTACAAATTCTCCCTAGAGAAACTTAGAAAACTTCCATCCCAAAGATTGTAGATATCACTTCAACTGCTACTCAAAAGGTTCCAAACAAGAAAGTTGAAAATAAAACAGTAGATATACAAACTGAATTACCAATTGTTGATAAAGAAGAAGAACACACACAAACCACAATTGGTAAAGATGAAATCATTCAATTAGGAAAAACTCAAATACCATTCAATATCAAAAATGAAATAGCCAAATTGAAAATACCAGTTCCTTTAACGGCGCTGGTGAAAAATTATTCATACAAGGCACAAATCACTGAAACACTAAACATAGGTGAAGGTGAAGATGTTGTTAACCTCAATGATGATCAACTTGAGTTATTATTTGGTCCTAAAGTTAATGGAAAACATCAACAAGGGGGTGTCCCTCCATTCTAAATTAGCCTAGACATTCATGATAAAATATTACATAATGCTATGTTGGATTTAGGAGCATCTCATAAATTAATGCCTAAAGTAGTCATGGAAAAATTTAACTTAGATATCACCAGACCATAGAAAGATCTATTCTCCTTTGATTCTAGTCATGTCAAATGCCTTGGCCTGATAAAATATCTATGTGTAACTATAGTCCAGTGCCTAGCAAAGAGTATTGTGATGGACATAGTAGTTGTTGATATCCCTCCTCAATATGGTATGTTATTATCTCGCTCATGGGGAGAAAAATTACAGGGATCACTGCAGTTAGACATTTCATATGCTACCATTTTTGTATTTGGTCAAAAAAGGAAGCTTTATAGAGAAAATTTGATGAAATACATGGTAAGTAGTTCAGAAAGACCAAAGAATTATCCTATCTATTCATTGCATTATGATCTGGACTCCTTTATCTTATGTAATTCAGGTAATGACAAAGATAAAATCACTGTTGTAGAAGACAAACACAAAGAAATTGATAGTGAAAATATAACTCATGAGTTTATGTGGAATTTAGATTTTGATGGCTCTGTAAACAGATTAGGAGTAGGAGCTGGAGTATGGATCTATAATTTAGAGAATGATCATTCAGAAGGACATTCTTTCAGGTTAAATTTCAAATGCACTAATAACATGGCAGAATACGAAGCATTAGTGCTAGGCCTTCAAATTATAAGAAAACTTGGAGCCAAAAGAGTTTCTATCATGGGAGACTTAGAAATCATCATAAAACAAATCAAGGGAGAGTATTTTGTTAATAATCCTAGACTTAGCCAATACAGAGAAACCATACTAGAAAATTTGTTTTCTTGAGACTAACTTTTTTGTTATTCCAAGAAAGCAGAATATGCAAGCACATAGTTTGGCCACTTTTTCCAGCGCATGCAGGTTACCATTTCAGCCAAATCATCAGTACATGGCTGAGGTAAGACATAGGTCAATCATACCTGATAATTTGAAGTATTGGCAAATCTTTTCACAAAACTCACAAATTTATAATTTCATGAATTCAGAGGGAGAATTTCAAAAATGTAATATAGACACAGATTTTACATTATATTATACCATAAATAACGAATTAGATGTAAATGAGTTTAGTGGAATTTAGATTTTGATGGCTCTGTAAACATATTAGGAGTAGGAGCTGGAGTATGGATCTATAATTTAGAGAATGATCATTCAGAAGGACATTCTTTCAGGTTAAATTTCAAATGCACTAATAACATGGCAGAATACGAAGCATTAGTGCTAGGCCTTCAAATTATAAGAAAACTTGGAGCCAAAAGAGTTTCTATCATGGGAGACTTAGAAATCATCATAAA
Source organism: Pinus albicaulis (assembly GCA_034641835.2). Taxonomy (NCBI): domain Eukaryota; kingdom Viridiplantae; phylum Streptophyta; class Pinopsida; order Pinales; family Pinaceae; genus Pinus; species Pinus albicaulis. Next base: position 807,652,929 of record CM076582.1, on the reverse strand, counting down.
ACAAATCAAGGGAGAGTATTTTGTTAATAATCCTAGACTTAGCCAATACAAAGAAACCATACTAGAAAATTTGTTTTCTTGAGACTAACTTTTTTGTTATTCCAAGAAAGCAGAATATGCAAGCACATAGTTTGGCCACTTTTTCCAGCGCATGCAGGTTACCATTTCAGCCAAATCATCAGTACATGGCTGAGGTAAGACATAGGTCAATCATACCTGATAATTTGAAGTATTGGCAAATCTTTTCACAAAACTCACAAATTTATAATTTCATGAATTCAGAGGGAGAATTTCAAAAATGTAATATAGACACAGATTTTACATTATATTATACCATAAATAACGAATTAGATGTAAATGATGTAAATAAAATACAACCAACGATATTCACTAAAGTAGAAATAGAAAAATTATAAACAGTAGAAATTGAGGAATTAATCAATGATGAATTAGAAGTTTTAAACCTCAAAGACAATATTTTTCCTAAGGGATTAGCCCCACTAAAATACCTCTTTGACTCCAATGATGTAGCTAGAAAACCTAAAATGGAGCCTCTATGGTCAGATATAGAGGAATGTAAAATAGGAATAGAAGAAAATCCCAAGCTTATTAAGATATCTAAGGCCTTACCTCCAGCTGAAAAGTTGAAATACATTATCTTGTTTAAATAATTCCAAGATATCTTTTCCTGGAGTGATGAAGAGCTCAAGTCTTATGATACCAGCATTATCCAGCATAAGATACCAATCAAAGAAAATCAGAAGCCCTTTAAAGAAAAGCTTAGGAGAATTAATCCCGTTCTTATGCCATTAATAGAAAAAGAAGTTAAAATGATGTATGAGGCTGAAATCATAGCGCCCATCAGATATTCTGATTGGGTCTCTAATTTAGTCCCCACTAGAAAGAAAACAGGAGAAATCAGACTCTGTGTTGATTTCAGAAACTTGAACAAAGTATCACTGAAGGATAACTATCCCCTCCCTAAAATGGACCACATTCTCCAGAGGGCAGTAGGGTCATCCAAAATTTCATTACTTGATGGATTTTCTGGATAAAACCAAATCCTAGTCCAACCTGAAGATCAAGCCAAGACTGCATTCACAACTCCTTAGGGAACTTGCATGTACTTGAAAATTCCCTTTGGACTAATGAATGCTGAAGCAACATTCCAAAGATCCATGGACATTGCCTTTGCAAAGGAAATCCATGAGTTTTTAGTAATTTACCTGGATGATATCACAGTGTTTTCCAAATCAGATAATGAACATCTAGATCATCTAAGAAGAGTACTCATTAAATGCAGAAAGTTTGTTATATCCTTAAATCCTAAAAAGACACTTTTTGGATTAGAAGAAGGAAAACTCCTGGGACACATTATTTCAAAATATGGCATTATAATTGATCCAGCTAGAATAGAATCAATCCTAAATATCAGTCATCCTAGAAACATTAAAGAGCTACAAGCATTTTTAGGCAAAATAAATTTTCTTAGAAGATTCATCTCTAACTCAGCAGAACTACTTAGAAATTTAAATAGCATGTTGAAAAAGGATTCAATACTTAAGTGGACAGTAGAGGCTAAACAACCTTTTGAAGTAGTCAAAGAAGCTCACTAAAACACTTGTCCTCATAAGTTCTATTTTCAAAAAAGATTTCATAATTTTTTCATTTGCTTTAGAACACACCATTGCAGCAGTCTTGTTGCAAAAGAATGAAGAGGGTTATGAATAACCCATTTCTTTCTTTAGTAAATCCTTGAGAGATGCAACATTAAAGTATAATATCATGGAAAAACAAGCACTTACTTTAGTGAAAGCCATAAAAAATTTCAGAGTATATCTTCTATACTCTCACATAATTGCATATGTTCCAAAATCAGTTGTAAAGGACATTCTAACTCAGAATGGGCCTGATGGGAAAAAAGGCAAATGGATTGCCACAATATTGGAATATGACATTGAAATCAAGCCTACAAAATTGATCCAAGGCCAAGGTTTAGCCAAACTCATGTCTAAATCGAACTGTCAGGCCTTAGACATAAATTTCATTTTTTCCCTAGATGATCAGGAAGAGATGGTGACTCCACAAATCAGTGAATATTTTATAGATTCACCTTGGTATTCAGACATTATATTTTTTTTACTCAACCTACAAGCTCCTCCTGGTCTATCTAGAACTAAAAGTGGATTCTTGAAAATAAAAGCAATGAAATATTGTATCTTGGATAATGCTTTATTTTGGAAAGATCATGGTGGCATCCTATTAAACTATTTATTAAAAGATGAAGCTGACAAAGTCATGCATGAATTTCATGCAAGAGATTGTGGAGGACACCTTTACTGGAAAATAATTGCTAACAAAATTTTCAGTGCAGGATTTTACTAGCCCACCCTTTTTGCAGATGTCCAAAATTATGTGACCTCATGTCACAAATGTCAGATATTTGAAGGGAAAAAGAAACTCTTACCATTACCCCTCAAACCTATCTCAGTAGGAATTTCATTTCAAGAAATGGATTTAGACTTCATTGGTGAAATTCACCCACCCTCATTTGCCCAACATAAGTGGATATTGACAGCCACTGATTACTTTACCAAGTGGATAGAAGCCATCCCTTCTAGATAAGCCACAGACTTTGTCATTATTTCATTTCTTGAGAACACTATACTTTCTAGATTTGGATGCCCACAAAATCTCATCACTGATAATGTTGTTGCCTTCAAATCCAAGAAAATGATAGATTTTTGTAACAGATACCATATAACCCTAGGACATTTCACTGCCTATTACCCTCAAGGTAATGGGCTAGTAGAATCTTCAAACAAAAGGCTAGTCAACATCATCAAGAATTTGTTAGAATATAACAAGAAAACCTAGAATAAAAGGTTAGTCAATGCCTTATGGGCAGACAGATTAACTACAAAGAAGTCTATTGGTGCATCTCCCTATCAATTAGTATATGGGATGGATGTTGTTTTTCCACCTTCTTTAGGAGTGCCAATGATGAAAATTATTCAAGAGCTACAAGTAGAACCAAATGACATCCAAAGGAGGATAAATTAGACAATTCATTTGCAGCAAACCAGGGAAGAAGTTTATATCAAATCCCAAGTAATTCAAGACAAAATCAAGAAGATATTTGATAAGAAAACTAAAGAAGATGATTTTTTCATAGGTGATATGAGTACTCAAATGGGATTCCAGAAGGGAAGAAAAAGGAAAACATGGGAAATTTTGCTTTCTCTGGAAAGGCCCATACATCATTTATGGTTACAAAGGCAACAATGCATTTTTCTTGAAAGAGTTAGATGGAACAAATCTACCAGGTGGACCAATTAATGGTTTAATATTGAAGCACTACTTTTCACCAGAATAACCAGTAGTTTAATTAATTGTATTTTACTCATTGTAAATATCATAGCAAAGTTTATATTAGATTGATGTTTATCTTGCAAAGTTGAAGCTTGAAGAGAAGGCCCTAATCTTTAAAATATATAACATCATATGTTTGAATAAAGGAAATCATAGAAAGCAGTTCCAAGAAAATCAAAGTCAAAATTCCAAGGCCACTGATCAGAAAGTTCTTGACATATCACCAGGAGATTCCACCCCCAAGTGGAGCCACTATTAGGGTCATATAATAATATGGATCATAATTTTGAATTGAATATGTTAAGTCTTGTAATATTGTACATACCTTTGATTTCTGCAAATGTTTTCCATAATAAAAATGAAAAGAGGGTATGTCCTAAAATAATAATTAAAGGACCAAAAGAAAAGAAGATCAAAAAGGATATAATGTATGAACCCCACAAAAAGAAACAAAAATAAATTTTGAAAGTGTTTCACATTCAAATGCCACTAATATTAGTTTACTTTACTTTTGCAAATAAAATTGTGTGCATCTTGTCCAAAATGCCACAATTCATGATGATCATACAGTCTAATATTGGTCATTTATGCCTTTAAAATTTCATGTCATGATAGTTAGTGAATAAAAATATGAGAGAACAATTTAATCTTGGCATATCAGTAGTTAGGTAGAGAATAAAAATGAGCTCATAAGTTTAATCTGAGCCATTGGAAGATATAAGGTTAGAAATAAGTTATTTTTCTTATCAAAAGAAAATAAAAGGGTCAGCAAGCTCAAATTCACCCAATAAAGGAAATAAAAAATGTTAGGATAAATAAAGGGTAGGTAGGTCACTTTCAAGGGTAATGAAAAGTGTCATTTGTTTTATCTCTTATTAGTAAAATCCCGCTGTCATTTCCCCTTATGCTAAATCCCTCTTTCCTCTCTTGGAAACCATTTCCCCTTGCAAAATCTCTTTCCCTTTGATAAAATCCCTTTCCCCTTATTCTAGCCTTTGTTCCCCTCCTAAAAACCCATTTTCACTTTGAAAAAATCCACTTCCCTTTACTAAAACCCCTTCCCCTTTACAAACTTCGCCTTTTAAATAAATAGCAAAAACCCACTTATTCAAAGTTTTAAAGTGCAAAAGGAAATATTAAGTGGACCCCCCTTTTAATTAACCCCTTCTCCTAATGTATCATTTAACCCTTCCACCTAATATATTTCTTATCCCCTGGCTTAATACGTTTCCCTACCTTATTTCATTTATCCCCTTCTCACCTAATTCATTTCATAAACCCCTCCCGCTATCAGTTTAACCCTTTCGCATATATAATCCCTAGGTCCCACTTTATTTAAAAAACCCCACTCTCATTTAATCCCTTGCTTTCATTTAAACCTTCGCTTAACCCTTTCCCTAACCCCACCTCCTTGTAAAAATAAGAAACTCCAACAGCTGTCTGATCATCGCTATCAGATCTAACGGCCCACAAGCTATTTCGCATCCCTCGACATCCAAATGTTCAAAGCCAAGGGGGTCGGTGTGAAATGGGTGTTTTCACTCCCTCGCTCCCTTGCCACGCAGCACCACCACATCTTATCGCAACCCCCCCCCCCCCCCCGGTTCCCAAACCACTTTTGGCTATGTGATAAACTGTTAAACCATCTCCAAGTCATGCGATGAAACCACCGATATTTGAAATATTATAACCTCACGCCATGCGATAAACCTTAGTTAAAAATAATAAAACCCCGTCGCTTTATCGTTATTTCACTATTTCAATTGAATTGCGAAAAAATACCAAAGCCATCGCCAGACCAAGATTGAACCCTGCAGCCGCCTAAACCCTTCTACAGACCAAATTCACCATTTTCTAGGTAATTCTAAGTACCTGAAACCATCTAATTTGTTGATTAAACTCAAAAATTAAATGAAGTAATGGCTTCCCAAAGCGTTCAGACTGTAAACCCTCTTCAACCCCTAGTGTTAGATGTCCACCACACCCCTTTGGCCGATAAAGACTTCAAAATCAATGATACTATCACTGATAACAACCTTTTGGAGCTCCACTGCTAGAGCCATGATAAATTTGTTGATCAGGCAGATGATATCCACCTTTGGGACTCTAATTTACCCAAATACATAATCCCACAAACCTATCAATTCTCTGAACTTATCAGACTGTGCCAAATAAGATATTTGCCCAATGAAAGAGCTATAGTTACCCCAAACCAAGAAATCCTTTTTACAATCACTGCCCAATCCATCAATCAGATGCTACAAATTCAACCACAACCAGAGGGAGTACCTTTCTCAATTGAAACCCTTACTGAACTTTACTTAAAGCTAGACTTCCCAAAAAGGTTCCAAATATTTTAGACTTTCCTCCCTTCATCAGTAGAAACTCCTAAAAACAATCGTCCATACTTAGCTTCCATGTTTTCAGAAAGTACCAAACAAATTGTTACTAGGTTGTCATGTATTTTAGGATGTTTCACTGATGAGCATGTAGATGCATCTATTCTTTGTTTCCTATCGATCTTTTTCCCAGGTCAGCCTCCAACTACAATTTTCAATTTTTCCCAATACCTGGCAGATTCCATCCATGATCAGCTAGTCAAACTGCCAAAAGAAAGAGTATTCAAATACTCCTTAGTTTTGTTTCATTACTTTATATATTTTCAATCAGAAAGGTTTGCAGTTAACCTACAAAAGCTGGACATAGAGGGTAATCCCCAATCTGTTGTCTTTTGGACATCCTTGATCAGAAAGGATTCCACTGAATTCAGCTTCAAAGACTTTGTTGATTATTTTGTTTATCCAGTAGTTAATATGCTAAGCATTACCATTTAGCCTCGAATCAGTGAAGAGATGAAAAAGGTTCTATAGTTCTCAGATCATAGTAAAATAGGAGACTGGTATTTATACCAGAATCATATAGAAATCAGAGTGTATTGAAGCCAGCTAAATCCATACAAGCTTCCCAAATACCTCCCAATGAGGATATTTGACTTAGTATGCATTAGAAAGATTTTGAATTCAGATGAGGTCAATTTCCTTTCAGCTAAGAAGAAAACTCAATTTAAGATCACAAACCAACTAAGACCTTTTATATGCAATAGTATGAATGTTGGGAAGGAAGAAGAAAAATGTTTACAAGAGTTAAAGTTCAGTAGTAGTTTCAAATGTTCATATGACCCCTTGGGTGTCATAATTAAATTAAGAGTTAAGTTCAAATTGACCCCTTTCATTCATGATTCAAAGCCTGAAATTGAAAATTATTCCAGCCAGTCAGAGTGGTTGTAAAACACTTTACAGGAGGTGGAGAAGCAGGTTGATACTAGTTCCATCCTACTTACTCCATCCCCACAGGACAGAAATTCAAAGAAGGAAAGAGAGGAAGGCTCTTATTCTTCAGAAACTACTTATGATACTAAATTCAAGCTTATGTATAGAAAGAAGACAAACCTAAATCCAATGATAGAGCGGGAAGAGACAGTGGAAATAGTTGAAACCATTGAAACAGATATTGTTGTCAGAGATGATGCACCTCCAAAAATTTTAGAAGAAACACATATGCCATCAACCTCCAGTGCAAAAATCATTCAAAAATAGAATAGTGCAGAGGTTTCATCATCTAGAAAACCAGTTGAAAAAGAGAAGGATATCATGGAAAAATACAAAGAGATTAAAATCAGCAATGAAGCATTAAAGGTTGTAACATATGCACAGTATTGGAAGAAAACTCCTAATGATTAGAGTATGTTGCTTTCAACTTATGACCTCAAGACAAGGAAGATGCAGATGACATTTATACAGCCAAAGGTGCAGGCTCCTAAAACTTCAGAAGAATATTATACTAAAAAAACCTTTGAAGTTCCTAACAAGGATGTACATCCAATTGACCAGATTGAGTTTCACAAATAGGCAGGAGAAATGATCTACTCCATGATGACACACAAAGCTTTTTAAGTGTCCAAAAATTACAGAATTCTCTAGAAAATATAAAGACACGGTTAAAACTAGAGAAGGCTTCATCACAAGCAAAACATAACAGGATAAAGTCACTTGAAGATTTGGTAATGGAAGTTGGTTATAATCCAAAAGATATCAAAGCAGCAGAAGAAATAATCAAAAATAAGAATGCAGACATAGTTGCACCGAAGAAACAGCTGAAGTTACAAAATACAAAGCATCCACAAACCAAAGAGGTTTTGGAAATGATAATCAAAAGGATGAAAGGATGAATCTCATCATTCAGATAACAGCTCAACTGAAAGAAATGGAAATATAAATGGACAAAATTGTGCAAGAAAATCAAGCCAGCATGGAAGAAGTTCCCATTACTGCTATTCCTATAGCTTCTACATCAACTCCATTGTCTACAGTAGCTCCAGTATCAACAGAAGTTCCAACAACTACATCAGCAACAGCAATACCAACAGCCCATCCCACTGATGAGGCCAGAAAATTGATCAAAGCAATGGAATACATGTCCATTCAATATATAGAGATCAATAAACTCAAAGAATAAGTAAAAAACTTAGAATATGGAAATAAATTGGCATAGGTAATGCATTAGGCAGAAGTACAAAAAGCCAATAGATTAACTGAAAGAATCCATAAGTTAGAAAAGGAGTTATCACTGAAAGAGCCTTTAGCCCAAGCAAAACAGTAGTTGTGGACCAATATCATTAACTCAGTTAATGGTATTTGGCCTTCTATAAAGGTTATATTTGAACAGAAGGACTTGATAAAGGAGGTTGGTGATGCAATTCAAAAGGTCAAAGACAATCTTGGAAAGAAACCAGAGGAAGCTTATGAGAAAATAAAATTCCTTAATTCTAAAAATAAATAGGAATTGGAAGAGCTTGGGATATCAGATAGACAGAGACTATATTAAAGGTGAAGTAAGTGATTTCCAAGAGAAATATGATGATACAACTTGAGGACAAATGTCAAATAATGGAACTTGTAGTAAATAGGTTTATGAACAAATTTGATGTATTTAGATAGAAAGGTCTGCCTAATCCTCTGGTAATAAATGATAAACTAATGAGACATGAAGACTATGATAAGAATATGAGGGAAGTAGCCAAAGAAACTTCCAACGGTTCAACAATGAAGGGAGTTCCCACAGGCATAGTACTCCTTCAAAGTTTATAAATTTTATTTTACCTCCACCATGAGGTAAATCACCTTTTTGTGAATAAACCCACATTTTCCAAATATATATAGGGAGATGAAATTTACTAGAGGATGATGAAAATCAAACTCCCAGATGAAGAAACATGGGAAAAATGGTGTGATTTACTATGACAAGTTAAATAGAAAACAGATGAAAGAAAGTTAACGTGAAATAAGACAGATGAAAGAAGCAGATAGCGTGAAAGAAACAAACAGATGACAACAATCAAATAAAACAGGGACAATTTTTATTCAGTTAATAGGTGTCTCTATATTTTTGCATAAAGATATTTGTTTTCCTAAAATACATCCTAGTCAGTTGACAGGATATTTTGTGTAAATTTTTGTATAAATACTTCATTATTTCGAAGTATTGGTGTGGATTTATGAATATTTCTATAGTTGATTGATCTACTACCTGAGGGTTATTGTACCATTTCCAGTTGACATACATGAAAATTAATAAAGGCATTTTTTTATAGGATTCATGTGTTGAGCTATCTCAGTGAAGTATAATTTCAATTGTTCATGTTATTTTCTTAAGTATTCCATAAACTTTAATGTGTTATAAATTTGAAGATTATAACTGGAATTTTACTGCAGAATTTGTTTAATTACACTCTGTTTTGAGTTGTTATACATTTCTATGTTTTCTTGTGATATCCAATTTAGAGAATTCTTAATTTCCCTCTGATCCCGATTGACCTCCTTCACCTTCCTTCATTATCTGGTTTAACGAATTCTTAATTGCTCCTTGATCAAAATTGAAAACCACTTCACCATTCAGCCTTGAGATCTAATTTTCCTCAGCTATCCTTCCCTGTAATAATTCCTTTATAATTTTCTTCTATTCTGTTTTCAAGGTATATTGACTCCATAGCCCAATGGAAAATGGAAAAACACCTATCCATCTGAATCAGTAATTCCACCAACAAATCAAAATCAATTCACAATAAGAATACATAACTAGCCTAAAATCAATTAAACAAAAAAAGTTAAATCATTAAGAGAGAGCCCTCTCTGAGCATTAGGAAGGCTAGATCCTAATCTCCAAAAGTGGATGATAGTTACCTCTGATATTTCTTTTTAACGCTTAAGAACAACTCTTGGAAATTTTGAAGTGATAACATGTTACATGCCACAAAAATGTGTTAGTCCTAGGGAATCATGAATTGTCTATACAATTATTCCATGGAATTGAAATTTCCTCTCCCATATTGGTTTACAGGTGTCAAACATAGTGATTTCATCCCATAACTTCATTAACTTGTTGATAAGAGGCTTTACATATACATTCATATATTTAACTTGGTACTTCCCCAATTTTTTGAAATTACACATAATTACTACCTTGATATGTACATATAAGTAAATAAATAAATATAACATATTATGCAACAAAAAATACAAATGGTCCCTTCATGTGAATGTACAACATAGATGATTATAGTCAGTGAAGCAGAGCTGAGCTAGGATTTCAGGAGGCTACGACCTGAAGTTGTTTTCTAAGCATTGTTGCTCATAGTGTTCAACCCTAACACGCTTATGTATTCGTCTTTGACGTTGACCCACGACTGGTTGCAAGCATGTTAGACCCCCCCGAGGTAGGGGAGTCATTCCCCTCCTTCAAATTGATCTTAACCAATGATCCACCCACAAACACGCCCTCCTCAACGAACTTAGGAACCCAGAAAGGAAAACAAGTAGATGTGTCAGCTTTGGGAATGCAGTGGAAAATGCATCTGAAAGGGAGTTGTCTCCCTAAGGAAATGACGAATCCCAAAGTAATGATTCCAAATCATCGCTTAGAGAAATTAAAACAGTTCATGAAATACCATGCTATCATTTGAAAATTAATGGGCATTTGGCCACGAGAAGCTGACATACTATGATGGATCCAACTCAAATGGAAGCCAAAAGCTCCATTTGACATCTGCCTCTGAGCCAAGGGTTTCTTCACATTCATCGTTGAAGATCTAGAGGACCAAAAGAGAATTCTGGATAATGGGCCATATTTCATGAATAGTGTTGGCCTCTATATGTGGCATTGGGAACCCTGCTACAACCCTAAAAAGCAACAATTCCTAGTCGCCCCAATTTTGGTTCTCCTGTACTCTATGCCTAAGGATTTCTAGGACATGGACATTAGCACTTCTCCTCATACAGATGCATTTGTGTGTACATGAATATCTCCCAGGCCCTAACAGATTCTGTTGAAATAGAGTACTGGGATGAAATTTGGTCCCAACCTCTGGATTATGAGCATTCGCCCTTCATATTTCATCTTTGTCATGAGTATGGTCACCTGTTTTGAGACTGCCCTCTGGCCTCGACCTCCCCTTCGACTCCTTCCCTAGATGGCTTCCAGCAAGTCCCCAGATGACACCCTCCTCCAAAACAAACCCCTCCCCTCTATGAAACCCCTAGGCCTGATGGGTTTTCCTCGTCCCCCATGCATCCCACGGCCCAACCATGACGACTATTGGTCCTTCCTCGTTAACCCCCAACCACCCCTCCAGCATCTCTCTTTCCATATTAGCTTACCTAATCTTGACAAACCACTGAGCAACCCTGGTAGAATTTCCCCTGCACCAAGAAGCCAGGAAGGTTGAGGTCAACCTATAAAACCCTAAGAAAAAAAATCAAAGTGAAAGTCTCCGAGTGCACAACCAGAGGGAAAATAAATACAACAAGTTTTAGCCCAAGTTCGGTATGCTTTGGAGCATAATGTAAAATTAGATCAGCTTAACTCTGATGAAAGGGTGATGTTCACTTACCCCGGAAACTGGGCCGAGGATGGGATATCATAAATCCCACAAGATCAGTTGAACTAATTTCACCAAGTTTATAAGAGCTGGGAAGATCGCCAATCCAAGAAAGAGCATGTTCTACAAATGGCCCTAGTAATTAGGGAAGGGGATACATCCAATAGAAATATGGACTAGGGATATTTCTCAAGGAAGAAGGAGATAATACCAACCAACGAATTTATCCATGAAGAAGGGGTGATTTTGGTTAACTCAGGGCAAGCCAACATCTTGACAGAGTATTACCAACGCTCTACCCCAACCATTCTCCAATGAAGGTAATATCTTGGAATATCAGAGGCCTCAACTCCAAAGGAAAGTTGAGGTACTTGAAAAACTGGATACATCAAGACAAATTGGACATCATATTTATTCAGGAAACAAAAGTAACAGGGAAAAATATTAATGAGATTGTAAGTAAAATTTGGCCCACGGCAGAATGCATGGCATTGGATGCAAGGGGAAATGTGGGTGGGATGGGAATTCTTTGGGACCCAAAATTCATTTCCTTCCAATCATGGACATCTTCAAACAACGCCCTGTCTCAGGAGTTTCAATGTATTGGCTCAACTGAAAATACATGGCTTACTGGTGTATACGACTTTACCTTTCCTAGAGCAAAGTTAGGCTTCTTCAGGAATATTAGACATCTAAAGGAATCATTGGAGTGCAACAATTGGATCATAGCGGAGGACTTTAAACTAATTAGGGATCTTGGAGGAAAGAAAGGAGGGGTTATAAGATTGGACCCTAGCTCCCAATCCTTCCAAGAGATAATCCAAGAATTAGGAATGGAGGATGTAGATTTTGTAAATGCCTCATACATATGGAACTACCGTTGGGGGGGGATACCAGATCACATCTCACCTAGATCGCTTTCTTATATCGGATAACATCCTCTAGCATTATCTCTTTCTTCAAGCTTCGATCCTTCAATGTATGGAGTCGAACAACTAGCCTATTTTCCTAGAGATAGATATGGGAATGGCACCTAGAAATCGCCCCTTTCGATTTGAAACCTTCTAGTTTTACAAGCCGGATTTCTTAACCTCTCTGGAATCCTGGTGGAAAGAAATCATAGTCAAGGGTTAGAACCAAATGGAAACCTTCCAACTCAAGTCAAAGGAACTAAAATGAAAAATCAAGGAATGGAATCGCGTCGACTTCGATAACATTCATAAGGAAAAAGATAAGTTGGAAAGTAACATGCGGGAAATCCAATATCAAATCATCCTGGAAGGCCTCTCAGAGGATTTGGCTACATGAAAGGTGTTTGGTGCAACATGAAGAGATCTCAAAGGTGATGATAGGATACTTCCATAATATGTTCATGGATCTAGAGGTGGATCAAAATGAAGCCATCTACTGTATCAAACAGTGCATCCCACACAGAATCTCCGCTGAAAATAATGAGGCCCTCATCCGAAAGTTTTCATATACAAAAGTGGAGGAGGTTTTCAGCACCCTCCCTTTGAATAAGGCCCCTGGCCTAGATGTGTTTACGGCTGATTTTTTCAAAGTAGGGTGGCACTCCCTCGGGTTGTAGATTCACGAGTTGGTTGACGAGTCGTGTTTCTCTCAGAAGTTGTGGTCAGGTATCAATGCAACTTTCCTCACATTGATCCCAAAGAAAGGCGTGGCTTTAGACCCAAGTGGGTTTTGACCCATTTCCCTTTGTAACATGATCTACAAAATTATCTCAGGAGTCTTGGATCGGCGTTTAAAGCATCTTCTAAATGGGATTATTGGGGCCGAGTAATCCAATTTTGTGGAAGGTCGGAAAATAATGGATGGTATCCTGGTGGTGCATGAATTTATTCACACCTCGTCCACCTCAAAATATCCAGGTATTTTAATTAAATTATATATTTCAAAATATTATGACTGCTTGAACAGGAAGTATCTTTTGACAATTTTTGAGGCGTTCAGGTTTTCATCCCAATGGATAAACTGGATCAAATCCATTATCGAAACCTTGTTCTACTCTATTCTCATAAATGAGGCTCCCTCATGCACCTTTAGGGGATCCATAGGTCTATGGCAGGGAGATCCTTTATCTCTCTTCCTTTTCATTATTATTGCAGAAGGACTAGGTAGGCTTATAAAGGAGGTGGTAGAGAACATATCTCTGCAAGGTCTAAAACTGACCCGGTCAGCACCCCCAATCACTCACCAACAATTTGAATATGAAATTTATTTTTCATAAAACCCACCCTAAGAGAAGCCAGAAAATTCGAATCCATCCTGGAAGACTGCCAACAAGAATTTAGAACATTGATTAACGAGGAAAAATATGATATGTTCTTCTTCAACACTCATCCTTGCGTTCAGAATAATTTGGCACGAACCCTTGGCTCTAAAATTGGGAAGCTTCCAAACACCTATATCGATGTCCCCTTGGTGTCTAATTCTTTGAAGGTATCACTCTAGAAGAGCTGCTAAGCCGCATTGACAGAAAACTCTCTAGTTGGACCTTCCGAGTTCTGAAATATTCAGGACATCTAGTCCTCCTGAAATCAATCCTGCAAGCCATCCCAATCTATCAACTCTTGACCCTCTCGACCCCTTGAAGTATATAAAAAGATATCAGAGGGAAATTTCGAAATATTCTACCGTCAGACCCACATATCAATAGAAAATGGACCCTGGTAGCGTGGGACAAATTATTTAAGTGCAAGGTTCATGGCGGCCTTGGTTTGAAGGACTCGGAAATCCTGTCTCAAACCCTCATTTTGAAAGTCTCGTGGTGGTGGTTGCAAGGTGGGAAGGAAACATGGAATGGGGTATGCTCTTCTAAATACAACTCAGAAGAAAATCAAGAACCCCTAAAATCTCATAATAACCTGCCAAGGGGCTCCTCAATCTAGAATAGGATCATTGCTTCTAGGAGATAAGGAATGGAAACAAGGCTAGTTTTTGGGAGGAATCCTAGATGCAGCTTCCCAAACTTATACAAGAGGACAGATTGTGAGATATTCATGCATTCACTACCAATTTTTTTGTGGAAAGTGTATGTTTTAACCCTATATAGAAATTATCTGCAAACAAATTCTTAAAGACAAAAAATAAACAATAGTGAGAGCATAAAACATAAAACAAATACATAGATATTTTCCCCTGGATCCAAAAACGGGACTACCAACTTGATTTTTCGTTATATTCCTTCTAGTGTTACAACACATATATATACATGCTGAAGAATTCATAAACCCCAATCCATTAACCCCGGATTAGAACATAATTGTAGTTCCCTTGACTAGATCTACAAAATACCACGGACCGAAAACCATCATGCCCCCAAACCATGTGAAAACCCATGAACAAAACCATAAGTAAGTCTGCCCACCGAAAAATAAGGAAGAAAAAAAAATTCCCAGGGCGCTACCCCGGACCCCACGCAAGGGACTAATCGTGAAAATAATATAACACATACACAACATTCTCCCACTTGTTGTTTTCTTTCCGCAGGGGGGCACAGGAGAGCTTAGTCGTTAGTCTAGTCCTACAATACCCATTGTTTCTCTACACCAAGAGAACTTTTGAGTGCTCACATACTTCGTCAATGCATCTACAACATTATCCAAAGTGTCCACCTTTACCAGCAACACCTTTTCATCCTCAACCATATCTCTCACAAAGTGATATTGAGCATCAATTTTCTTTGTCTTTGAATGATAAGCAGGGTTATTAGCCAAGAAAATTGCACTTTGGCTATCACATTATATCCTTATAGCTTGTTGTGTAGAAATTTGCTGAATAATGAATATTTATCCACTGAGATTATCCTGGTCACACATTAATTCGAATTCATGCATAACACATAACATCTTCTACAATTGATCATCAATTTGCGGAAATAGAAACAATCGCATGCGCACATAAACACAATATGTAATGGGGAAAACTTATAGCTGAAAACCCCCAGCTATTTTGTATATTATAATAGAAGAGAACATGTAACAATCTCAGTACAATAATCCTCACAAGTACTCAGTACTGTCTCCAAAAGTTACACACAAACTAGCTCAGTTTTGAACAAGTCACAGCTTCAAAACTCATCCACTATTTGCCTGCCTCTATTGCGCAATCCAAGTTGGTCTAATGAGAGATCCAAGTTCGAATCTCCTTGGCTTCAACTGTGCAATCCTCATGGGAAATCTCCTCCAATTCTTGTGCAAATCCCATGCACAACTAATGTCGCAACGAATAGCAAACTCACCCTTTCACCTACCTCTTCCACTGGTCTTCACTGAACTGTCCATGCACTGTAGTAAACTGATGTGTTCTTGAGTTGAATAATGAGTTAATAATTAGTGAATTAAATAATATTTAATTCACTCCACTCATCTCTAGTGTATTAGCCAGTTAAACGAAATACAACTAGTTCAACTAAGTTAAACAGAACACAACTCCACCAACTGTCTCATCAACTCCACCAAACTCCGCCACTTGAGTTCTAACTGAAGTCAACCATGCATGAGCTCACCAAACCCATAGGAATAGCGTAATTCCTTCTATCAGATGCATGGGCCACATCCGTAGCTCCAACTGAAGTGCTGCAAGAGGATAAACTGAAGTTTATAGTCCAAATATTATTAAGGGCTAATAATATTTGACTGACCTATTTTTAGACAAGCAGTCTAAAAATAGACTTCGACCTGTATGTATAAAAATAGAGGTCCATATATTTTTACCAACTCGACCAATCATCCAAGAATAGCATACTGCAACTCCTAGACCATGCTCCATATGTCTAAAAATAGACATAGTCTAAAAATAGACTTTGCGCCAAAAATAGCCTGCGGGCCCACTTAGTGAAGGCGACTTCATTTCACTAAGCTCCATCATCTTGTTGCATTTTCAACATGTTGCACCAACCCCATACTTGAACACAATCTCTACAACCAAACTATTTCCTTGGTTGCATGAGTGGCTGCCATGTATTCTGCCTCTATAGTTGAAAGAGCCACTACATATTGTCTTTTACTCATCCAACTGACTGCACCTCCAAATAGGCTAAACACATACCCACTTGTAGATCTTATTTGGTCCAGATCTCTAGCCCAATCTGCATCAATAAAACCACGGATGTCCAAAAATATGTCCAATCCTGGTCTTCCTTGGTAGCACAAACAATAATCACTAGTGCCACGCAAATATCTAAAAACCCGCTTCGCTATTGTCCAATGTTCCTTCCCTAGTTTTGACATAAAATTTCTCAATGCTACCACTGCATGTGAAATGTCTGGTCTAGTTGTTACACAGCAATATTTGTCACCGTCCCTACAATTCCCATCCCACACATTGGAGGGCTCATTTCGTGACCTGTGAGCAGAGACAAGACTTGAAAATACTTTCATTGCATCCCTCTGAAGATGAGCTTTCATTGCCCTGAAGACATCTTCTTGCAAAAAACCCTAAAAATAGATCTTTTTCCATTCGCGCAGTTCCATAGTTCAGCCCTCGCGCCAAGGGGGCAAATCCTCCAAAGAGGGCGCGCCAATTGGCGCTTTGTCATAGAGCCGCACCCACGCCAACCATATTAAGAGGTGTTTTTTAAAAATAAAAGGCGGAAGTTTTGTCCTAACAAATTCCTGGACTGATATCTATCTTGAGTTGGGAGGTTTGGCTACGGATTTCCATAGAGAGGAAGTGGTTTGCCACCTCTCATGGAGGCTTCCTTGATGATAGGGCCAATCCCATAATTATAGGGATCCCAACTTCCCTTCCTCCTTCTATAAAATCTTTCTCAAATCCATGGCAAGCTAATCTCCAAGTTCCCAAGAGCTTTCATATCCTTATGCTGCAAGAGCCTTCTTGATTCCCTTAAGGCCAAATCCAAGCAAGGAGACTATTGCCAAGTACCCGGAGAGAGAGGCTTGTCCCATCCTTGACAGGATTTATCGAGACATGTTCTGTTGACAACCCGCCAAAGGAGAATTTGGTGTCGAAGCTTTGGTTGTATTCTTCTTTTTGACTCATTAATGTTAAGCGACTATTGGTTATGGTTCCACTCTTGTTCTTGATCATGTTCATGAGTTATTTCCTCTTCAACTGACATATAGTTGTATATACTGGATTTTATGCTTGCGTTTGTGTTGTTTCTTGCATGTGCAGGTGTCCGATCACGGAGATCGTGAGGATTGTGATCTGCCAGGGAAAAGGAACGAGCACCACCTCTTCTACAAACGACAGTTGCCTATTCTGTGTAAGCCTTCATCGCAAGTCGGTTTATTTGCAATTAGGAACCTGCACTGTAGCGTGTTTGATTGTTGCTAGACCCGATCTGGGCTAGTAGGGATCGCCTCTATCCGCAGAGGGGATTTACCTCCTCAACAATTTGGCGACTCCGTTGGGGACTCAGCTTGTTGTTTGATTTGTAAACTATAGACGGAGCCTGAAGCACAACCAGATAGCCTTCGAAACGCTTTTTCTCTGCATTAGCGGAGTAGATCAACGTTGCTTCAGTCAATCTCCGGTTTGGTTTACAGACTGAACAACTTGGAGTTTTGTCTTCTCTTTCCGGTCAACTTCTTGGCCTTGCTTGCTTCGTCAGCTCTTTGGGCTGGATTTTCTTGTTTGTTTGGCTTTGTTTTAGCCTTTTCATCACTTGTCTGTGTCTAAGATTTCTTGTTTTTATTTTTTCCATAGTAAACTCGGCTGGCGCACTTTTCAGCGTGACAGTCACGCCCATTGGCGCAGGTTTCCTATGTATCACCCGATCCATCGCTTTTCTGCGTTTAATTTCCGCGCCCGCGGCCGTGCCAATCCCCGTGAGCTACTGTGGCTCGTCGTGTTTGCGTCGACGCCCACTTGTGATTTTGATCTTGTTTTTTCAGCTGTTTGAGTGCACTGGAGCCTATTTTGACTAGTTGGAACCTCCTTCCTTTGGTTGTTTGCCTATTTCTTTCGATTTTGCATACGAGCCCTAGGGCATCTAGGTGCCTTTGTGAGTCGAGCCTCCCATGGGATTTTTTGGTTTTCGTTCATTCAGTCGACTTTGGGATTGCTTCCTTGCATTCGTTTGACAATTTTCTATCATCTTATTGTGCTTTTTGAGTGACCGATTTCATTTTCATTCGAATTTCGCTTTGCTTCGTTCTGGGCCTAGATCACGTGGCTCATTGGTGTCTTTGGGACTTTTCTTGGTTTTGAGAGACTTTTGGTCGATTTGAGATCTGATTGTTTGTGCCATTGAGTGAAATTTGCTTGTTTTTTCTCTCTTAATATCATTTCTCGAATTGCTTCTCATTTGTTTTCAGTTTGTTTAGTGCATCTAGCTATCAAACATTGAAAATAAAAAAAATCTCTTTTGCTTTTGGTTGATTAGTGCAAATTGAAATCTTTTCGATTTTACTAGTATTTAGTGAATTTAAAAGAGAAGTTTTTTATTTCATTAGTTGCATTAGAGATATCACTGATTTTCTTCCGATCATTTTGTTTGTGTAAAAAGCTCTCAACTCTTCTATAGCTAGCTTCATCGAACGAAATGATCTACTGTGGCATGTAGCTTTGCATTTAGGAGATTTTTGAGACATCGCATTCAT
Source organism: Pinus albicaulis (assembly GCA_034641835.2). NCBI lineage: Eukaryota > Viridiplantae > Streptophyta > Pinopsida > Pinales > Pinaceae > Pinus > Pinus albicaulis. The sequence goes on along the minus strand of CM076582.1, from coordinate 807,634,035 downwards.
TAGGGCCTGAAAACTAAAACATAATTGAAGATCAACTTTAAAATCTACTCAATTTACACTAAGGCAGCATTGAAATCTAACAAAACATATTTAGAGGTCTAGGCTAGAGACGTGTTCCGGCGTCTTAAAACCTAGTAGCTGTTGTTCGCCTTTTGGCTTTAGACAGCGCTAGTACGGACTTGTGCTCCCCGTACCATCGTGTATATAAAGGGAGACCCCTCTAGGTTTCAATCCTTTATCCATAGGAAGCCGAATCTGCCGCCCTATACCCGTGATACACCATACACAGCATTCGGGGAGATTGCCTGCACGTACAGAAAGTCCTTGGTTGATTTCTCTTTCATTATTGAAACCAAGGTGTATATTGCAGTTCACGGTTATTTAGTACACCCTTTTGCCTAGTATTACTGAGTAGTCATTTTGATCTTTTCTAACTCCCTAAATTTGGAAAGAATCACCAAGCGCTTGTCCTTTCACGCTTGTGTCAAATCTGAAAGAGATAGAGTCACCTTTTTGACCGTTTCTCGAATCTTAAAACATGAAACGGTGAAGTTTCTTATTTTTCAATGTGGTAAAAAATTAATCACCCACGATCACACGCCTTGTTAGATTTTGCTTGTTGGATTTTTGATCGTGTGTCTTGACTCTTTTTCAGCCCGTGTGTGGTTTTGAGTTTTGATGGCAACTTTTTCAGAGTTTACCAACCAAGGAATCCCCTCCGATGGGAATCCTGGTCATTTTCCTCCTTTTGGGAATGTTGGTGCTCCCTACATGGCAACGTTGTCCCTCCCTGGGTTAACTGTTGGGTTGCCTGTTTGGTTGTTTTCAACCTCTGTGGTCCCGAATCTCTCCACTATTGTTCAATCAATTCCTCCGCCGGAACAACATCATGTTGATTCCCAGGTGGACCTCTCCCCTTCTTCGCCTGTTTCTGCGTCCCCTTCTTCTACTTCGCCTGGTCAAAGTCTGGATTCGAGTAACCAGGTGGCTAAGAAGAAGAAGAAGAAGACAAAGAAGAAGAAGTCTGATAAGCGAGAGGCTAAATGTACAGCTACTGCCTCTGAGAAATCTCCTCTTGATATGCCTTCCAACCCTCCACGAAAAGTCAAGTTCCCCTGCATGTTGTGCACGGGAGACCATCTTCTTCGAGACTGCCTTGGCATTCCCAAGGTGCTTGAAGCATGGTCCAATGGCCGTCTGTCGTTGCCTTTGACTTTCGGGAGCTAGGTTGGGGGCACGGCTTCAGCTGGTGCTGATAAGGCTCCTAAGAAGCAGGGTAAGATCACCAATCCCTGTAAGTTGTGTGAAGGGCACCATGCCATTCACCTTTGTCCTTATATGGATCAAGCCAAGAGACTCTTGGACAACCTGACTGTTTCTACACCATGCCTCCCGGCTGGTTATAAACAGCTTTCTTTGAGTCTTCCACCTACTGATGCCATGATTGGTCAAGAGTCATCATTGTTCAATCCCGCTCCCCCAGAAATTCAAATTAACGAAACCATTCTTGACCAACCATTGGTCGTGGGATCGGTTGAGCTGGCCCCGTCTACGGTGCACCAGGTCTTTTCTGTGGAGAGTGGATCTCACACCCCCCATGTTCTTCTGGTTTCTTCAGATTCTTCAGACTTGGAGAGAGATTCTCCTGTCCCTCCACCTCAAGAAGCAGCTCCTCCACCTCCCGTGATGGAGGTTCCGGGGGATACTCCTCCCGCCTTCGAGTTGGAGGTCATGGAGGAGGCTCCTGTTTCCGTAACACTAGGGGAAAACCATATTGGTTCAATGGTAGCCCCTCCGAGTAGTTTGGTCGCTTCCTTTGATTGGAGTCGATTTGCAGGATTCCGCCTTCCGTCTTATGTGCCTTTCGAGATCACAGTACAGGCTCTTGGTCTGGTCGTACCCAACACCATTATAGATGAAGGCGCCTCTGTTAGTATTCTATCCTCAACTACCTGGAAAGCTTTCGGTTCGCCGCCTCTTGTGCCCGTTACGCATAATCTATTGACATTCAACAAAATAATGAGTCAACCTTTAGGGATCCTTCCAAGGTTACCTGTTACTTTGGGAGGTAAAACCGTCCATGTGGAAGTGATGGTTGTTCCAGGCCCCTTGGATTTCAATCTGATTTTGGGGCGCAATTACACCTATGCCATGGGAGCGCTTGTCTCCTCCATTTTTCGTGAGGCCTGGTTTATGCATGAAGGACGGATCGTGACCATTGATCAGCTTTCGTTCTTTGGTCCTGATATGGCAACTGATCCACCATCACCCCCTCCTGGTTTTTATCCACCCGTTGTATCTGCTTCACCGCAGGTCAACTATGTGTCTACCTACCCTGTGCCCGCACTTAGTGATGACGCCGTCGTGCATAGTGTATTGGAGGCATTGGGTCCTGATTTCCAAGATGTCGTTCTCCCACCTGGTGCGGGACTCTTGGAATCCATGACTTCTTGTTCATCATGACGAGAAGTCTGTCGGAGCATGGTTTGTTTCCTTGCGTCAAGCTCCTTAAAAAATGAAATCAAGTCTGTCGGAGCATAGTTCCTCCACTTGTGTCAAGCTCCTAAAACAATGAAACAAGCTGCTACGAGGATAGTTATTTTAAGTGTGTCAACCTCGTTAAAATAATGAAACACGAGCCTCTTCAATTCGAGTTTTGATAGATTTAGTTCAAATCTCTTTTGTTTTCAACCTTCACTCCATTTCCTATGGACTGAAGCTTGGGGGGCATGCACCTCGAATTGAGACACCATGTTGGGGGGCATGCCTGTCTTTTTCCAAGCATAGTTTGTGTTTTAAGCTTGCATAAAAAATAAAACTCGTTTTCAAGCATAGTTTGCATATGTGTGTCCATGCGTGCTTTTAAGCTTGCGTAAAAATGAAATGTGTGATTAGATACATTGTGTGAACTTTTCATTTGGGTCGTTTGTTATGCAACTGATACATTAGATAACATTGTATTAGATATCCGCATGACATATAAAAACAACATCACATGAAAAAGAAAGATCCATCCAGAAATATATATGTATATATATAGATATCGAAATGTTTACATAATGTGCGTCGCATAGAATCAAAAAATATACATGTTCGCCTTAATACATCCGGAGACGACATGTCTCTCAAAAAATATGCATGATAAAATCCCTAGGAGTCTAATCCGCATGGTGATCATGATAACAAGTGACTGCACGCACTAAGCGTCTCAGAAGTCGCTGGAGGCGACTAGGCACTCCCATCGTATGTCTCTGGTACGCCATCGGTACATCCGCTAGCCAGGCATAGTCTGGGATCCCTCGGGCAATGCCCTCGAGATTATAGATTAACTCCCCCCCCTCTGCACCCTCTGCCTAAGGATCAGGTGCGGGAAGAGTCCTCCGTGCGATAGGAGACATACCGGCTGGTCTCTCTGGGCCCACGTCTGCATACATATAAAATGTATCAGGATGGACATGTATTAAAAAAAAATCATAAAACATAAAAATAAACAAGAGAAGAGGTCATACCCAAATCCTCGTCCCAATCATCTCCTTCCGGCAGTGGGAGATCTGGGTCTCCAGTGAAATCAGTTCCTGCATATGGCCAGTCTTCCACTACGATCAACTGACGCCGCAACTACCCAAAAAAATCCGGCCTCCAGGACATCTGTTGGCCTCCTCCAGCTTTGGGCATCAGTGCTACCCAGCGAGCCATTCTTAGCTCTCGTGGAATCGGCTCAACTACTATGGCCCCTTGGCCCTGGAAGATTGGTAATCGTTCCAAAATGAACGATACTAGGATGGAATCGTAGCCAAACTGTTTGAGTTTGGCCTGCTTGCACTTCGTGAGCTGTCTCTTCATGTTTATCATCACTGCTATGGCCCAGTCAAACAATAGGGGAGTCATGCACTCTGAGGCCAGTAAGAGTTGGGCCTTTGTTGCCTCGTGTGGTGCCTGCGATCCTACGGCCCGCGTGATGGTATGAAGCACTACCCTGAGTGCTAGATCAGGAATAGTATGGATGTCCACCTTTCCACTTCTTGATCCCAGTTGTGCCCCTCAGCACACTCGTGCCATCACTTGTTCCATCTTCTCACCAGACGGTCTGCTCCATGTCAATATGGGCACCGGACCTCTGCGCGATAGTCCGGTTATGAAGTACACGTCAGCAACCTCCAGTTCTAACACTTGATCCTGCAACTTCAATACTTGTTCATCTGCATCCCACATATTGATCAAGTACTGTAGAAGCTCAAGCTAAGCTCGTAAACAAGGTGTCAGGAAGAAATTTTTTAGCCCACAGTTCTTGAGGGCATTCATGCAAGTTTCATTCTCCATGGCTTGTTCATCCTCTTCACCATGCTCTCTCTCTTTCCACTCAATCACCATTTTTCTTGGTTTCCTGCATCAACATGGTCCCAAACCCTTAATTAGATCTCTGTTGAGCTTCAAAATTCATCCAAATTGATTAAAATCTCGAATTTTTAGGCGAAAATTTGGGTTCCGCCACTGGTGCGGTTGTTTCCTGAACAGTCGCGCCAGTCGGCGTGAGCCCTTTGCATATAAAATCCCATTGGCGCGGGTCCGTGCCCGATACCCGTGCCAATGAGCGGAGCCCTAAAAATTTAAAAAATTTCCACAGAAATCTAATGCATGATGGAAAACTATTAAAAAACGGATTGAAATGGAGTACAAAGAAGCACCTCTTACCTAGAACTGACGGGAATCTGAATGGAAGCCCGGATCGGTCACAATCACTGTCAGAAGTTCGCACACAAAATGGACCACTGCTGCTCTTCGGTGAGGTAAAAAGTAAAAAGTAATTTTATTTTTACCATTTGACATATTTATAACTTTTTGAATTCAAAATAGGTCTTGAAAGTTATTTTTCTGAATATTTTAATATATTTTGTCGAAAATGGGTTTTACAGTTGCCTTTTTGTGCAGCAATAGGTCTTTCACACAACTTAGATGGTGAAACGAGTTGTATTTTATACTTTTTCGGACTCGGTAAATACACAAAAAAGTCGCTCTGGAGTCATCTTTCAGCTCTTTTCTGACTCTCTAAATATGAAAAGATTTCCGAGGTCCTTGTCGTTTCGATCTCGTTAAAATGGACACGAATCGACATCTACCCAGTATACGTTTACCCCTTTTTCAGGCTGGGATGGATTATTTACGAAAAAGGAATACCCTAGCCTATCGCGACTAGGAGGTTTTCTCGGATATTGTTTTCTACCTTTTCAGGTCCGAGTAAATATCTACGAAAAGGGACCACTGGAGTTTACTTTTCTGCTGTCTTTTCAAACTCTCTAAATATGAAAAGACTCCGAGTTCTCCCTTTGTCAGACTCGTTAAACCCTGATGACATTGGATTCAGTCGAAATGACGTTCTCCGAGTTTATCCTTCCTAGGGATCGTTAAATGTACTAGGATGGATTCGCCCAAAGGGCAGACTTATATTACAAGCATATGCTACCCCCTTCAAGATTGTTATAAAAAATAATTGGGGTACTCACCAGAAATGGTGGGGGAAAATGGAACCAGCATCATTGTCGTATCGGCGTATTGTCGCTCTTGAACATGGCACTTGTCTGCATTCGTGTTGGGTTGGGGACATCTCATCTCGTTCTTCGCTTGCCTCTGTGGGTTTGGGAAATCCCTTTTGACCTCTCATCTGCTCGTTGCCTCATCACCATGACCTCTGATTTGTTGATGTCAAATACTGCCAAGTCCGCTATCGTGCCATTTATACGTTCAAGAGAAGTTGACCTCTGCAAAGTATCAACCTCCCTCTGATTCTCATTTAATTCTGATTCATAAAAAAAATCATGTTCCTTTGTCTCGTGTCAATGATGTGGGAAAAATTATGGCCCACCTTCGATCAAGGTCACTTCCTGTCGACTTCAGCTCATTATCCAGGAAGCTGATCTAGAGACTCCCTTATGGTACCTTGGAGCCTGCATGCCTCAATGGCAGGTTCGTCGCATTCAACGTGAGGTTTTCATCATTGGCCTCCGATCGAGTGATTATATGGGTGTTCGACGCCAGTTCATTGATTCACATGCCGTAGATTGTACCTGTAGTACCTTGAGGGCCATTGTCATTATTGGTGGTTCCTCTCGCGTCTGTTAACAGCTCTCATCATTGGCTGGTAATCAGACGATGTTCTTGCATGTTCGACTTCAGCTCACATATTCGCATGCTTGAACTTGTACTTTGTTCGAGTCGAGATGGAGCGCAAGACCCTGGATTGTGTCTGTTGTAATCCAGGCTACGATATTGTGGATTATTATGATTATTTACATGACTCACTGATTGGATGGCTGCGACCATACCTAAGTCTATTTATCAATCCTCACTGGATGGCTGCGTCCATGCCTTGGATCTAGATTATTGTACACTCTGTTATGGATGGCTGCGCCCATACCACGCATATATATCATGTATCTGAGACATCAGTTGTACTTCACTCCGTAGGTTTTCCGATGGCATTGTTTTCAGTCGGCATGTTCTCGTAAAGAATTTCACCCCTCTCTCTCTCTCGGGCCTCATGCTTTAGGGGGCATATGTTACATAGCAATTTGTCACCATCCCTACAATTCCCATCCTGCACATTGGAGGGCTCATTTCGTGACCTGTGAGCAGAGACAAGACTTGAAAATACTTTCATTGCATCCCTCTGAATATGAGCTTTCATTGCCCTGAAGACATCTCCCTGCAAAAAACCCTAAAAATAGCTCTTTTTCCATTGGCGCGGTTCCATAGTTCAGCCCTCGCGCCAAGGGGGAAAATCCTCCAAAGAGGGCGCGCCAATTGACGCTCTTTCATAGAGCCGCACCCGCGCCAACCATATTAAGAGGTGTTTTTTAAAAATAAAAGGCGGAAGTTTCGTCCTAACAAATTCTTGGACTGATATCTATCTTGAGTTGGGAGGTTTGGCTATGGATTTCCATAGAGAGGAAGTGGTTTTCCACCTCTCATGGAAGCTTCCTTGATGATAGGGCCAATCCCATAATTATAGGGATCCCAACTTCCCTTCCTCCTTCTATAAAAGCTTGCCCATTTCCCTTGCAAGCTAGTTCTAGAATCTCCAAGTTCCCAAGAGCTTTCATATCCTTATGCTGCAAGAGCCTTCTTGATTCCCTTAAGGCCAAATCCAAGCAAGGAGACTATTGCCAAGTATCCGGAGAGAGAGGCTTGTCCCATCCTTGATAGGCTTTGTCGAGACATGTTCTGCTGACGACCCGCCAAAGGAGAATTCGGCGTCGAAGCTTTGGTTGTATTCTTCTTTTTGACTCATTAATGATAAGCGACTATTGGTTATGGTTCCACTCTTGTTCTTGATCATGTTCATGAGTTATGTCCTCTTCGACTGACATATAGTTTTATATACTGGATTTTATGCTTGCGTTTGTGTTTTTTCTTGCATGTGCAGGTGTCTGACCATAGAGATCGTGAGGATTGTGATCTGCCAGGGCAAAGGAATGGGAGCACCACCTCTTCTACAAATGAAAGCGTTGGATTCCAGGTAAGCCTTCCTCACAAGTCGGTTTATTTACAATGAGGAACCTGCACTGTATCATGTTTGATTGTTGCTAGACCCGATCTGGGCTAGTAGGGATCGCCTCTGTCCACAGAGGGGATTTACCTCCTCAACACTACTACAGACCATTACATACATCAAGCTACCCACTGCACTTGCATATGGAACACGAGACATATCCTCCTCTTCTTCTTGTGTCTTGGTACATTCTTCAGCAAATAGCTTTACACCTATAGGAATAGGAACCTTCACCAGTTTACTGTCTTGCATATTGAACCTCTGCAATATTGTCTCAACATACTTCCTATGGTTTCATTTGGGGAGTTTTGAGGTCTAAAATGGGCCTCCTAAGAAAAATGTACAACCAAAATAAAATTTATAGGAACCAATAGGATTCAAGATGATGATGTCAACCATGGGGGGTTATTCACGATTTTTAGAGTAAAAAGGTAAAAATATTAAAAAATAATAAAATAATAAAACTACTTTTTCAACTCATATTTTCAACTTATATCCCTAAGGTTTTACTCAAATTTCGAGCGGGAGTACTCGTTGGATGCAAAATTTAATTCCTCATTCAAGGAGTACCCATGTTGCATACTTTCGATGGACCCTACTACACGAAAAATGACAAATACATGAAAAAACGTTATTACAATCACATTTTTCATGTATTTCTCATTTTTTATGTAGCAAGGTCAATAGAAATTATGCAACATAGGTCCTCCTTGGATAAGGAATCAAATTATGCATCCAAGGAGTGTTTTCGCTCGCAATTTGAGTAACCCCATAAGGAGATAAGTTGAAAATACGAGTTGAAAAAATAGTTTTTTCTTTTTTCCCTCTAAAATAGGATGATGAAATCTAATCTTATTTTATTATTTCCACAATTATTTTATAATTTCCTTATGAAGCCCATTTTACACCTCAAAATTAGCCTAATGAACCATAGCTTCCTCTTTTCCCAATCTCTCTTCATTTCCATGCCCAAAATATAGTTTGCAGCACCAAGATCTTTCATGTAGAATTTGGAGAACAATTGGGTTTTCAAATCCTGGATAATTTATTTGTCATTTCCAATCAGAACCATATCATCCACATACAAGACCAAATAAATAACATGGTCACTAATTAATTTTAAATACACACAGTGATCCTCTTTGCTTCTGGTGAAGCCAAGTCCCCGTATATAGATATCAAATTTTTGATACCACATCCTTGGTGATTGTTTTAACCCATACAAAGACTTTTTTAACCTGCATACCAGTTATTTATTACCCTTCACCGTAAAGCCTTCCAGTTGCTTCATGTAGATCTCCTCTTCCAAATCCCCATGAATAAATGTTGTCTTGACATCCATCTATTCTACCTCAAAATCAAATGCAGCAACAATAGATAAAATTAATCTAATAGAAGTAACCTTGGTAGTAGGAGAAAAAATATCACCAAAATAAATTCCCGGCACCTGGGAATAACCTTTTTCTACCAACTAAGTTTTTTATTTCTTCACATTTCCTTCTACATTCATCTTCTTCTTAAACACACCATTTTCTCCTAATGGGTTTCCTTCCATACGGAAACTCCACCAGATCCCATGCCTCATTTTCGTGCAAAGATGTCATTTCATCAATCATGGCCTCCTTCTAGAGTTGTCCATCCTATGAATCCACTACCTCCCTGATAGTTCTGGGATCGTCATCAATGATAGTTAAAGCAAAATTTCAACAGAAATTAGATGGACTATACCTTTCTGGATGCCTTCTTTCCCGAACTGATCTTTTCACAGTTGGAGTTTGTGGCTCTTCCTCTTTTGAATCTTGTTCTGTTGTAGAGTCAGATTCATCCTCCTTTAGCTCAAACTCTATTTTCTCAGGTTCCTTTGGTAGGACTTCATGTTTAACAACATGTTTCACCTCTCTAAACACCACATCTCGACTATACACAACCTTCCTTGTTTCTAGGTTCCAAAGCTTGTAACCTTTTAAACCATCCTTCTACCCAATAAAGATGCACATTTAATATTCATTATCCAACTTGGTCCTTTTCTCCTTTGGAACATGTACATATGCATCACATCCAGATACCCTCAGTTGTGAAAGAGAGGGTTTCTTACCAGTCCATATCTCGTGTGGAGTCTTATCCTCCAACATTGATGAAGATGTAAGGCAGATAAATTGTTCTTGCGGACAAGAAGGATCTCCCTAGTATCACAAGGATAGCTAGAAATAAACAGGACAAATGTAAACTACTTTCTCTAGATTATGTATGATTTAGAATTTTCTATGATGAAGAAAGGACCTACCTGTGATCCAATGCTAGTTGTATTCTTCTTTCCATCGCTCCAAAGAAGTCACCTCTTAAGACCTGCAATCAAAGACATGGAAAAGAATCAAAAGCACATGCACAATATACTAATTCATAAATCATAAATCTATCTTAATGATCAAGGAATTTAAGAAATAAGTCATTCAATTAAACACATAAACAACTTATTGAGAAAACAGGATCCATTTGTATTATCTTTAAATAAAAGAAGGAATCTTACAACCGCATTCACCTTGATGTCGTACAGGTCCTTTCCGGGTCCGGAACAAGCGTTTTCCTTTGGTCTAACAAGCCCTTCCACTCTTTGAACCAGCCTAAATATGAGTGTGTAATCTTTCTCACATGGATAATGGCTAGCAAAAAGAGTATGTTTCCTCAGCAATTCTCTTCTCTAATGTATATGAAGTACAAAGAAAGTACTTTTTTACATATCATTATCTACCCTTGAGACTGAACCATGGCTTCAATTTATATCAGAATGGAAGTGGTTTCAGTTCCAAAAGGAAGGGGTAATTCCTCTCATAAAGGGATTAAGCTCCAAATACCAAGGGATAGGCTCCTTTAATGAAGGGATAAAGGTTCATGAATGGAGGGAGTGAAGCTTCGACCAGATAATGTCTTCTAGAAGCTTCCAGTTGGAAGAATATTCGACTAGCTGGGCTTATGGAATTTACTTTCGCCATCAATTTACCTTTTACAAGGGTCTGCACCTCTAATGAAGAAAATGTGCGGTCGGCTCCGCAGTTTTAAGAGCAAAAGTGTGCGGTGCCGCAGGTAAGGCTAAGGAAAAGTGTGGTACAAATGTTTTTATGATTTTTACAAGCTTTTCTCCAAATTTAGGACTTGGTTTAGGAACTTTAGGGTTGTAGAATTCTAAGGGAGCATTATATAGGTATTGATGAACCCATATAGACAGTAAAATGTCATGGTGACAAAATAATGTGTAATATATTTCCCCCTAAAGCGTGAAGTCTGAGATAATTTGAAGAGTGAAGTGCTTTATCATTCCGAGGATCGGCTCGTGGACACACTTGTTGATACCTGTAAAAACATTCAATGCAAACACACACACACACACATATATATATATCATCGCTGAGGTAGGCATTCCCATACTCATATCAAAACTAACTAAAATGTTCTGATATAGAAATGATTCTAATATTACATCAATAGTAGACACAGTATGGATGCAACCATCTGTCTTGAATAGTCTACTGCATAATGAATAATAAAACTCCTCGCAGCCTGGATGGTGGAAACTAGATCCAGGGTCTTGATTTCCGCTACCCGAACTAGTACGATTCTATCCATGCGATTGATTGTGTCGAAGTTGAACATGGTAGAAACCACTTGATTATCAGTCAATGATTTGAATTGTTAACAAGTGTGAGAGAAACCACCAATAATAACAATGGCTCTCAAAGTACTCAGTAAAAACTATGAAGTGTGAATAAATGATTTGAAGTCGAACACTTCACGGAATCATTCGATCAAAGATCAATGATGTAATCTGTCGTCGAAAGCGAGAAACCCGCCATTAAGGCATGCAGATTCCAAGGCACTGAATGATTCTAGATCAACTTCCTAGATGATATGCTGTCGTCGATAGAAAGTGACATGTCGTAGGAAATCCCATGACATGAAACCATTAGATCAAGTTTTGTAGAATATTTTTCAAGGACTGACTCAGGGATGATCATCGCGAATGGAGACAAATGTTTGCAATGAATGGTTTATTTGAACTGTCCTCTTGAACACATAACGACACTGCAGATTTTTTGGTGAAAATTGACCTAAAGCTAATACCCAGAAAGCGGCTGAAAACTTTCAATGTGGTTTGATTAACTGATAGGAAAAGGATTTTCCTAACCCAGGTAGAAGTGTGACAAAAAGTGTCGTGTTCAAGAGTGGTATACTATTTTTAAACACAGTTTAACAACTGGATCCATTTTCTCTCTTTTTCCCCCACCATTTCTGGCAAGTACCTCATTATTTTTGACAAGCTTGATGAGGATAACATTTGCTTGTTATGTAAGCTCATCCTTCGGATGAGTCCAACTTAGTATAAAATCAAACCCTAAGAAGGAGTGGTTCGTTCCTATTTGTAATCGATAGGTCCTTTACTATTTAGTTTTAACGAGTCCAATATAAGAGAAACTTGGTGTTTTTCAATTTTAGGGAGTCAGAAGAAAAAATTAAGGAAACTTCGTGGGTGTACTTTTTCATAAATTTAATCTCTAAAACATGAAAAAGGATAAAATAATACAAGAGAGAACTCTATTGACCATGATTAGTCAACGTATACCTTTTTCGTAAATAGTCCATTTCAGTCCAGAAAAGGGGTAAACTTATACTGAAGGGACGACTATTCATTTCCTTTAACGAGTTCGAATATTCAAGTACTCGACAATCTTTTCATGTTTAGAGAGTCTGAAAAGGGCTTAAAAGAGAACTCTAGGGTTTCACTTTTTCATAATTTCCAAGAGTCTGGAAAAGTGATAAAAGTATACTCATCTTGTTTCGCTTTTTTATAAGTTTTAAAAAGTTAAAAAAAGGGATAAAAATGTACTCATAGCTTTTGCTTTTTCGTAAGTTTTAACGAGTTTGAAAAATGGATAAAAATGTACTCATGGTTTTCGCTTTTTCATAAGTTTTAACGAGTTCAAAAAAGTGATAAAAAGTGTACTCATATGGTCAACTTTCAATTTAATTAACGAGCAGGAAAAGACGGAAAGAACTCGGCATTTTCATGTACGTTTTACGAGCATGAAAAGAATAGCAAAAGAATCTCGGGATTTTCATGAGTTTAACGAGTCTTGAAAATAATAATCGAAATGGACTCAAGATAGGTTTCATTTTTATACAAGCTTGAAACGTAGGAAAACTATGCTTGAAAATGGTTTGTTTCATTTTTACACAAGCTTGAAACAAAGTAAAAATCATGCTTGAAAGTTTCAATGTCCCCCAAGCGTAACTTGCTAGAGCACATGCCCCCCAAGCTTCATTGCATTCAACTAAGCAAACTACTAGTTACTAATAGCTGGATGGAATGAAGGTGCATTTACGAGATCAGACGAAAGACTCAACTTTGACTAGGAGAGTATTTGTTTCATTTTTTAATGAGCTTGACACAGGAAAAGAACTATGCTCATCAAGGACCGGTTTCATTTTTTAACGAGGTTGACACAGTAACAGGAACATTCCTCAAAAGGGCATGTTTCATTTTTTAACGAGGTTGACACAGTAAAAGAACTGTCCTCATATATACTCTCTACAATCTTCCTACATAACCTACTGATTCATTTTTAATGAGGTTGACATAGGAAAATAACTGTCCTCATGGGTCTATTTCATTTTTTAACGAGGTTGACACAGTAAAAGAACTGTCCTCATATCTACTCTCTACAATCTGTCTGCATAACCTACTTATTCGTTTTTTAATGAGGTTGACACAGGAAAAGAACTGTCCTCATGGGTCTGTTTCATTTTTTAACGAGGTTGACATAGTAAAAGAACTGTCCTCATCTAAAACATGTTTCATTTTTTAATGAGGTTGACACAGGAAAAGAACTGTCCTCATGGGTCTGTTAATTTTTTAACGAGGTTGAAACAGTAAAATAACTGTCCTCATATCTACTCTCTACAATCTACCTACATAACCTACTGATTCATTTTTTAATGAGGTTGACACAGGAAAAGAACTATCCTCATGGGTCTGTTTCATTTTTTAACGAGGTTGACACAGTAAAAGAATTGTCCTCGTCTAAAACATGTTTCATTTTTTAATGAGGTTGACACAGGAAAAGAACTGTCCTCATGGGTCTGTTTCATTTTTTAACGAGGTTGACACAATAAAATAATTTTCCTCATCGAAGACATGTTTCATTTTTTAACGAGGTTGACACAGTAAAAAGAACTTTCCTCTTTAATCACTGATTCATTTTTAACGAGGTTGACATAGTAAAAGGAACTTTCCTCTTTAACCACTGATTCATTTTTTAACGAGGTTGACACAGTAAAAGAAATTATCCTCATCTAAAACATGTTTCATTTTTTAATGAGGTTGACAAAGGAAAATAAATTTCCTCTTGGTATCCTTGTCATGGCTTCCAGCTGGAAGAAAGACATGTCAAGGGACACTCCTCGATCATGGCTTCGAAAAGGTCTTCATCAGATGGAAGAAAAATTCTCTAGAAGGAACACATGTCAAGGGACTTAAAAGGGATAGGAACATCGTGTTCAAGTAATCACATAGATTTTTCCATGTCAATTACCAGGTCTAAGTCAAACGAAGTCGAGCAAACAGTGAAAGTCTCACTTGCATCGGTAATTGAAAACATGGGACTAGTTGCCACATAATTAACCCACGGCGAGGTAGATACCACTTCTGTATAAGGGACATTTAGGGGTGTCGGATTATTGGTATTCGAATCAACACGAACGAATGAAAGCTGGTCTACAGTCACAATGTTTCCATTATGAGGTAATGACATCACGCGAAAGAGTGTCGATACGACAACTTTCATTGCATAGACATAGTCTCGTCCAAGGAGTAAATTGAAATCCAAGGGGCCTCGAACTACCATAAGATCAATACAGAAAGTTTTACCTTCCAAGGTAATAGGAAACTTAGGAAGGATCCCTAAAGGTTCACTAATGGTTCTGTTAAAAGCTGAAAAATTCTGCGTAACAGCCGCAAGTTGAGGGGAACCCAAAGCTTCCCAAGCAGTTAAGGATAAAATACTAACAGAAGCACCTTCATCTACATTTTTGCAATGCACATTCTTACCACAAACCTTCACAATGATTTGGAAAGGGATGGAGGAAGGAAGACGAGGTTCTGTCAGTCTATTCCAATCAAAGGAAAAGACCTCTATACTTGGAGGGGGTTCTATAGAAATAGGTGAAATGCCCCCTGGCATAGAAGAATCTGATGTAACAAGAAGAACTTGAGCGGTATGAAGTTCACTCTCTACAGGGAGAATGGGATCGACCAAATGTGAAATTGAGTCGATCACTTGATCAACTAATGGATTATCAACCTGAGTGATATCAATTTCACTCTCCAATGGAAGAGTGGGATTGACTGTACTTGGAATTAGATCAATCACTCCGTCAATTGACGGTAGGTTGCGAGAAAGTTGACGGTAACCGGTTGGAAGTTTTTGCTGTGGAACAGTAAGGTTTTCCAACAATTTTGAGGCTTCATCCATGTGAGGGAAAATGTGAGTTTGATGACTCCCTTTGCATAACCTATAAGGAAACCTAACTTTACCCTTTTTCCCAGGAACCTAACTATCACTGGTTGATGGATCAACAGTAAGTTGATGGGATTTTTCTGACCATACTTTCAAGACCTTTGGAATACCAGGAAAATTGATAAGGAAGTGGTCACCCTTACAAAGCTTGCAAGGGAATTTGGGTTTACGATGCTTGTTGGAGGTTTCCTCAACACTACTAACACTTACAGCCATGGTTGGTTGGTTGACTTCTTTCTTAGCTTGCTTCTTCTTCTTCTTCCCTTTCTTCTTCTTCTTAGCCACCTGGTTACTAGCATCAAGGCTTTTACCAAGTGAAGAGGAAGAAAGGGAGGAAGAAATATTGGGCGAAGAAGGTAAAGGGTCAACATGAGGTTGGTGATGTTGAGATGGTGAACTCTGTTGAGGTGAAGCATCCAGTTGAGGGGAAAAAATTGGAGTAGTCGAGGCCAACAAAGTTGAAAATAACCATACCGGTAAACCTATTGTAAATCCAGGTAATGACAATGTAGCCATATAAGGAGGACCAACATATCCAAAGCAAGGAAAAGTACTAGGATTCTCATTAAGAGGGGTTCCTTGGTTGGTAAATTCTGGAACAGTTGCTATTAGATTCAACTTCAGTGAATTTTATTAACAATTTAAAACTAAAATTAACAATTCACAATTGACACCTAACAGTTAAATTCACAATCCACACCTAAGATCTCTAAAATGTAAAACAAACAAATGAACAAGTGCTAAAAAATCTAGGATTCAAACCACACACAAACAGTAGTTTCCCGCGCTAAAAAGAACTAGTTGGTGATGAAATCCAACATCGTAGAATTTTAATGCAGAAATGACGGTTAGAACAGTTACCCCGACAACCTGCTTAATGAAACAGACCAGTGCAAGTTTCTCCACTTAAACCATCTCGAGTGAAGAGAACCCTCCAGAGAGTCCAAGTGAGTCTAGTCAACGTCTGCTCCACGTACAGTGGGACCTTCCCTCCACCGTCACCTTGGGAAAGAATCCTAAAGTATATAGCCACTAAGGTCACCAATGGGAACAAATATACCTGGGGGAACAGTCTATGATCCAATATACTTGCAAAAGCAGAGTATCAAGCTCAATCCCCTTGAAGGCTCCTTGACATAATCCAAGGTTTACCGATAAGTGACCCCAGGCTCCTCGACAATGGTCTATCTGAGTTTTACCATTTTTAATACGTGTGCATCTTCTATTGTTCCCAATGAGATAGGTATGATTACCTCACTGGTTCGGATATGATCTCGTGCTTGAATCCTTTAGGAGGAGCTTCCCATAGCATACATGCAACAATTGGAATTTTTCCTACCGCAAGATGCTACTGTTTGTTTAGTTGCTTTGGAAAGTTAACTACAACCTATTTCAAAGCACTAATACTGAGCTAGATTGGTGGAAAGAGCCCTAAAAATGTAAAAATTACTAGATGAATTTTATTAAGCGTTGTGTTATTTGGGTTGTTTATTACACGAAGGGTAAATGGATATGAAACCAATGGTGTTATGACCCAACCCGAAACTGAATGCAATCTAATATGATAATGTAATATTTTCAATTCGATGAATCCTAACTAAAGTAAGGAGAGAGTTTCCATTCACTTCCAACAATGCAAAAATTGATAAATAAGAGAAAATATAACAAATTCTCTAATGCACTAATTTCATCAAGAAAAACTAATGCTAATCAATTCCATTTTTTATTTTTGTGTTTTTAAAACAAGCATAAAAACATGTAAATTCAAATCAAAGAAACTGATCTAAATCTACGATTGATTTTTCAGAATGTAAACTATGCAGTTGTAATCTATGCACAATTCACTTCAAAAGTATGCAAATGTAATATATGCATATTTTTCATTCATATTCTGAAAATGAGAATTCTAATAATGCAAATTTAATCTATGCAAGAGAATTCTCAAACACAAGATGATTCTAATGTAATCTAAAGAACCAATCAAGTGTAAGTAAAGAAAATTGGGGAGAGTTCCAAATATAAAAAAATAAAAACACTCAAATGTGATTAACACTTAGACAAACCTCGAAGTAATGACCAAAGGAAATCAAATTAAGAATTTCTCAAAAAGAATATTCAAAACACCCAATTAACTTAACTGAGACTGATGAGATTGTAAGAGTGGCTGAAAGAAATTCACACAAGGCTTTTGACAGTCAAAACAATTTTGGGTAAATACAGAGAATCATGTAATCTGGTTCTAGAAAAGAGAATTTTTATTTTTTCAAAAAATTTCCTTAAGTCCGCAGGTTTTAATACAAAAAGGTGCAGTACCGCAATGTTTGTACATAAAAACTGCAGAGGTTACCGGACTTTTTTGAAAAAAAGTGCGGAGGCCAGAAAACATATAGAAAAAATAAAATTATGATCTACTTTTCAGGGATTCTAATAGATAATTTACCCAACCTAGTGTAGACTAATCAAAATCAAAAAAACTCTTTCAAAAGTAAAACTCAAAAAATAAAAAATAAAACTAAGTTCAAGAATTCCCCAGCGGAGTCGCCATTTTGTTAGGCGGATAAATCGTTCTTGCAGACAAGAAGAATCTCCCTACTATCACAAGGATAGCTAGAAAGAAACAGGACAAATGTAAACTACTTTCTCTAGATTATGTATGATTTAGAATTTTCTATGATGAAGAAAGGACCTACCTGTGATCCAATGCTATTTGTATTCTTCTCTCTGTCACTCCAAAGAAGTCACCTCTTAAGACCTGCAATCAAAGACATGGAAGAGAAAAAGCACCTGCACAATATACTAATTCATAAATCATAAATATATCTTAATGATCAAGGAATTTAAGAAATAAGTCATTCAAGTAAACACATGAACGACTTATTGAGAAAACATGATCCATTTGTATTATCTTTAAATAAAAGAATGAGTCTTACAACCACGTTCGCCTTGATGTCGTACAGGTCCTTCCGGGGTCCGAACAAGCGTTTTCCTTTGGTCTGACAAGCCCTTCCATTCTTTGAACCAGCCTAAATATGAGTGTGTAATAGTTCTCACATGGATAATGGCTAGCAAAAATAGTATGTTTCCTCAGCAATTCTCTTCTCTAATGTATATGAAGTACAAAGCAAGTACTTTTTTACATATCAGTATCTACCCTTGAGACTAAACCATGGCTTGAATTTATAGCAAAAGGGAAGTGGTTTCAGTTCCAAAAAGGAAGGGATAATTCCTCTCATAAAGGGATTAAGCTCCAAATACCAAGGGATAGGCTCCTTTAATGAAGGGATAAAGGTTCATGAATGGAGGGAGTGAAGCTTCGACCAGATAACGCCTTCTAGAAGCTTCCAGTTGGGAGAATATTCGACCAGCTGGGCTTCTAGAATTTACTTTCACCTTAAATTTACCTTTTACAGGGGTCTGCACCTTTAATAAAGAAAACATGTGGTCGGCTCCACAGTTTTTAGAGCAAAATGTTGCGGTGTCGCAGGTGAGGCTAAGGAAAAGTGCAGTACAAGTGTTCTTATGATTTTTACAAGCTTTTCTCCAAATTCAGGACTTGGTTTAGGAACTTTAGGGTTGTAGACTTCTAAGGGAGCATTATATAGGTATTGATGAACCCATATAGACAGTAAAATGTCATGGTGACAAAATAATGTGTAACAGAAGGTGATTTGCTAACTAGGTAACATGCAGTATCCACTGCCTCTGCCCAGAATTCCCATCCTAACCCGGTATCACTGAGCATACTTCTTGACATTTCCATCAGTGTTGTGTTCATTCTTTCTGCAAATCCATTTTACTGAGGTGTGTATGGAGTAATCTTCTGTCATGCTATACCACACTTCTTACAGAAATCTTCAAATTCCTTCTTGCATAACTCTCCACCATTATCTGTCCTCAGTACCTTTATCTTCTTCTCTATCTAGTTTTCCACCATAGCCTTAAATTCTTTAAATCTTTCAAAGACTTCATATTTCTTCCTCAACAAATATATCCATGTCTTCCTTGAGAAGTCATCTATGAATGAAACATGGTACACAGACTTTCCCAGTAATGGAACTGACACACATTCAAACACATCACTATGCACAATCTCTAATATCGTGTTCGCCCTCTTAGCACCAGAAGGAAAACTCACCAGATTCTACTTCCCATATACACAATATTCACATAAATCAAAATCCAGAGAGAAATTAGACATACTTTCTACCATACCATTACCATGCAGTATCTGAAGGCCCTTCTCTCCAATATGTCCAAGCCTTTGATGCCATAGCATGGTATTTTCTCCAGAGACCACTAGGCTTTCCGCTCCACTTTAAGGAACCAAAGAAGTGTTGCACCCATCAATAACAGTGCTACCCTGAATCTTGTAAAGAGTTTTAATCTAAAATCCTGACATTAATACCAGTTCTCCCCGAACCATTTTGCAGGTATCTTTCTCGAACATTGTTTTTACACCTGCATCATCCATCTTTCTTACAGAAATCAGATTTATGCCCAATGCACGAATATGCAGAACACCAAAAAGTGTTCTAATCCTTCCACCCTGCAGCTTCAGCTTGAATTTTCCACGTCTGACGATTTTGGCCTTCCTATCTTCTCCTAAGAAGACATCACCACCATCATACTTCTCATACTTGTATAACCACTCCCTATGGGGAGTGAACTGAAAGGATGCACCTGAGTCAATAAACCATGCCTCATGATCTACATGTGTATTTGAAGAAGAAGCCAAATACACATCCCCAACTTCATTTTAGGTGGCGTTTGCCTCTGTATAAGTAGCATCATCAAATCTCTTTCCTTTCTCAGGAGCTTTAGATTTGCATTCCTTTTTCTAGTGCCCTTCCTTTCCGCATTTCCAGCACACCTTCATATGCTTTCCTGTAGATTTATATATCCCTCTAGATTTAGATCTCCCACTCGAAAAATTATTTTTGTTTCTTTTCTGGGACCTTCCTCATACAGATAAGGCATCTCCATTCTGTCCCTCCATATTTCTCCGTCTCATTTCCTCTGACAACAAGGCTGAGACAATTTCATCAAAATTCAAGGTAGTTGCATTGCTACCTATTGCAATAACCAGACTGTCCCACGAATCTGGTAGAGAACACAACAAATTGTTGCACTTAAATTCATCTGAGATTTTAATATCAATAGATGACAACTGACTTACCATAGTATTGAAGGCATTTATATGCTCTGTCACTAAGTCTCCATCCTTCATCCTCAGGTTATACAACTTTTTCCGCAGGAACAATTTATTCACGAGAGACTTAGATTGGTACAAATTCCCTAGCTTGACCCTCAAATTCTTTGGTGATACATTCAACAAGACTGAATTTGAGATACACAACCATATTGTGCTCTTTCCCTTCTGATCCAAATTCGCCCAATCTTCATATGACATTGTCGTTGGTTTATTACTCAAATCTATCATGATCCACTGATATTTATCCACCAGCAGATCCTCCATCTTGAGCTTCCCAAATTAATACTCTAACCATTATATTTATCGATCTCTATCTTTCCATTGCTCGCCATATTCTTTCACCGCAAGAATCAATCCCACAAATCTCCCATTAAACAGGGTCTACCATAGACCCGAGCAAAAAAAAAAAACCTGAGCAGCAAAGGCATCCCCTTGAAGCCGAAACAGCTCTGATACCAAATGTATATTTTAACCCTGTACAGAAATTATCTACAAACTAATTCTTAAAGACAGAAAATAAACAGTAGCGAGAGCATAAAACATAAAGCAAATACATAGATATTTTTGCCCTGGATCCTTAATTGGGACTACCAGCTTAATTTGTCATTATATTCTTTTTTAGTGTTACAACACATATATATACATGTCGAAGCATTCATAAATCCCAATCCATTAATCTTGGATTAGAACATAACCATAGTTCCCTTGACTGGATCTACAAAATACCAAGGACCAAAACCCATCATGCCCAAAAACCATGTGCAAACCCATGCACAAAACCATAGGTGCGTCCGCCCACCAAAAACTAAGGAAAACAAATTTCCCGGTGCGCTGCCTTGGACCCCGTGCAAGGGGCTAATCGTGGAAATAATATAACACATACCCAACAGAAAGGGTGCGGTATTTTTGGCAAGACTCCATCGAAGTGACTAAATGGGGAATATGGAAACCTTTGGATCAATGGTCAATACAGGATCCTCCTCTAGTTTGGACAACCCTTACTGAGATTCTGCGACAATGTCTCATCTTGAAAAATGGTGAACCATACAAAATTTGATGGGGACACCTCCCCAAAGATATGTTTTATCTTAAAGAATCTTATTCAATACTTTCCACTTAACATGACTAGGCTCCCGACCCAATATGGAAACAGATATGGTACTCAAAGTTATGGACAAGGTTTCCTTCTTCCTTTGGCTTCTCTAGCATGGGAAACTCCTCAGTTGGGAAAAAATCATGAAAAAAGGTTTCAGTGGCCCCTCTTACTGCCCCTTATGCTCAAAGGAGGAATAATCAGCAAACCACATGTTGAATTTCTACTCTAAATCGCTAAGAAATATGGGATCGAAATGTAGAAATATTCGGAGCCAATGATCAATCAGAAAAGAGCCTGAAAGAATCAATTGAATAGTGGATATGGATGCTCTTTTCAAACCCAATAGTCAATAGATCTTGCTGCATTTCCCAGGGTTTCACTCTCTAGAACATATGGAAAGCAAGAAATAGATTTGTAATCCACTTAGAGAACATGCACGTTGACCAAGTGTGTAGAACAATGATGAGTAATATAAATGAAATAATCTTCATTTCTCATTGTTCAGATGATGATTCGAAGGCTGTGGAAAGGGAATGGGAAATCCTAATTGAACTTGGCCTCAATCCAAGCCTCCTAATGGCAGGATCCTTAGGTCACAAAGAGCTTAGAGCTTTCTCCCCCAACGTTTTTAATCGATCGCGTCAGGGTTTTCTCAAACTAAATTTTTACGGAGCCTCCAAGGGGAATCTAGGGTCAGATGGCTTGGGAGGAATCATCCAGGATGACAAAGGGCAAGTCATTCTCTCTTACGCAGCCTCATGTGGCAGCACCACCAATAATGTAGCAGAATTCCTAGTGATGGAAAAGGGTCTCCAACTTGAAACGAATTGGCGGTTTCTAAATTACAAGTCATGGGAGACTCTCAAATCGCAATCAACATGTTGCAAAATTTGATATATGGTTCACCCTTACTTAAGGTGATTAATATTTGGATGATTGAAATCATCAGTGAGCATATCCTTGCAAGGCTTGGATCTTTCGAGTACATAATAACAGAGCATGTGGATCGGGAGGGAAACAAAGCGGTGGACAAATTAGCGAATTGGGGGTGTGAACACTAGGACCAAGATCTCTCTGCGGACTGGCCCTCGCCCACGCAAGACGCAACCTTGGAAGATTTAAGGAAAATAGTGGCCTCGAAGGAGTTGAGGAACGAGGGTGAGAAGTTCCCGTGGGAACGTGGGGATTCACATGAATAGCACATGGAGGCAATTAGTCAGGCTGGCTTCATGGCCGACCCACACCACCCTGTGTATGATAGGAAATAACGTCAACCATGAGAGATTTCATTTCGCATTGGGGATAGCGGAGGGTGGCAGAGTCTGAAATGATATGGAGGGTGGCGCAAGGAAGGAAGGATCAATATGTAGTGGCAAGTGTTCGGGAGCCAATGAGGTGAATGTTGTGCAAGGACGTGAGTTTAGCATGAGCTACCTAGGCCGAAAGAAAGATTAGCATAGACACATTCACTTCCACCTTTAATGGTGGGTCGAGGGAACCACTCTCTGTCGAATTGACTTGGGGAGGGTGGAATTTGTGTAACTTACAGGGTTGGCCTTTTTACGTTTTTGGACCACTCGAGGCGGGTTCAGACCTGGGTTGCATAGTTTTAATATTTGGTGTAGAGGAAGCATCGTAACTAGCCTCATCTATCTGAGTATAGGGTCTAGGGTTGAAAGGTGGTGTATTTGGGGTGTCGGGTGTGGCTCCTGCTAGGTAATTTCCGAAAGAAAGGGAGACGACGAGCTCCAATGGAGGAGGTCTTAAGCACTGTGGGATCTGCGAAGTAAATTCAAAATGTGTGGAATCCAGCGTGGCTCGGTGGTTTCGAATGTTTCATAATGATACAAACTCTGCATGTTGGAAGGTCTTCCGACGAGGTGTCTCCAAGCTCTGGAGGGTATAGTGCAGGTAAGTCTCAATCTTGACTGGCGCTGGTATCTGGTAAGGGCGGTGGTAGTTCGGAGGATTGGAGCATCGAGGGCTCGTGCTGGTATCTGGTAAGGTTGTTGGTAGTTCAAAGGATGGGAGCATCGAGGGCTCGCGCTGTGAGGTCCCTGGTGGCAGAGGTGGTGGTGCTCATGAGGGGAGAAGTGTGTGATCTATTGCTCGTAGAGGGAGAAGAGTGGGTTCTACTAGAATTCGGGGTCTCTAAACTACTACAGGTTGGGCAAGAGGGGACCTAGCCCACCGCAGAGGAGTTGGGCATCAGCTACTGGTGCGTTAGGGTGGTCATGGTCTGCAACAAATCTGCTACATGGGAAAATGTCGCGAGGTGCTTCAATTCGTGTTGGATTTTCTAGAGAACTCAAAACAGGTACGCCAAAAGGATCATGCATAACTAATATCTACACTAAACAAAATGAATTACTTTCAATGTCATACCCAAGAGCACGTCGTGGTGGTCTTGCGAGGCCATAATTTTATTTCAGAAAAGGTCGAGAAACTGGAGAGTTGAATAGCACATTTCGAGGAGCATGTTCAATGCGACTTTCGCCCTCCGTCGCTTCCTGGTACTGCTACGGACAACCCAGCCTCCATCGCCTCTGATGACTAGCATGGTTACAGGTTTTTTATGTGTATTTTATGTTTACTCGGACCTATGGGCTTTGAGTTTGTGGATTGTGTCTCTCTTTATCTTTTTGTTTCACTTTCATATGCTATCAGCAATAGAAAAAATGGGTCGCGGTGAGACTACTTTCATTTTTGCATGGATGTACTTTCTTTTGACTCTATGAATAGAAATACAACCTAAAAAAAAAAAAAAACAAATCAAAATGTTACAAGATTCAAAATTTTAATGTAAAAAAAATGCATGGAACAATCATTGCCAACATAATGTACTCCCTCTTTATTGACATCCAAGGAGGAAGGTTATTGTTGATAAAAAAAAAAATTCCATACTAAGTATATAGACATGAGCTCTCCAAATGGATTAACACCATCGGCTACCAATGAAAGCCTAGCATTACGATGTTCATCTTTAAAATGTGATTTTTCCTACATAACCATCTGCGAGGATTCGAATAAAACCATATACACTTCTCTTGCATGCATGGTAATCTGTAAATTAGGCTATTCTTTTACACTTGAACAGTCGATGCAAACGTGGAATTATGGGAGTATGATGAAGAACCTTTTGAGGTGCCTTTTTTTTTATTTTAACGGTTTGATAACTACTACTATCACATTTCAGGAAAAAATAATTCGATGCATGTTTTCCATAATATATAATATGATCATTAGGATATACATATATAGCTTGATACTCCATTCCAATTTATTTCTTAACATCATTTAAATATCAGTATGTCTGAGGTAACTTGTATGGCAACGATAACATACATTTACCTATAAATCTATTACAAAATAAAAAAATCACTAGTTAGTGTAAAGAAGATTAATCATAAATATTTCATTCTTATTTTACATTTTAATTAACACTAAAAAAAAGGGGGAAAAAATATCTTTCATGTACTGATGAAACATATTACATTATACCTTAGGATTTGTGTCACGCAAGTGTTTGAAAAACTATTCAAAACCTTTAATTTCACCAACAATAATGTAGCATATAGAATAGTTTCTCTTGAGCCTTCATAAAATGGTGTCCCTACCTTTTGTAGCACAAGTGCATCATAAATATCATCATTGTTTTCATTATCGTACAAGTCTTGGATCAATTGATTTGTCCCATCATCTTGAACTATGATATTATTGTCATATTCTTCCATAGGATCATTATCTTAATCTTTGACCATATTCATTCTGTGTTCCCCAACTTGTAGAACATCATTTCTAGTACTACTACTTGGTGCATTCGGATCAAATTACCTAGGTGGCCAACTTGAATTTATAATAATTAAAAATAATCATGTGAAATTAGTATGCAGAACAAATATCATAGCAATAAAAAATTTATAAATACATTAATATTAAGAAAATATGTAAATGGTTCATAAAATATATCTTACCATTGGAATTCATGCCCCCCTTCAATGTGCCCATTCTTCCTACAATGTTTATTAGTTGTTTCATATCATATTCTTCACGGACGTCTGCACCTATAAAATTTACAAGGGAAATAAAATTTATCGTTATTGGCCCCCAGCTGATTAGTTACCCATCTAATTTTTTTTTACATTCTTCCAAACTACAAAAAAAATATATAAAGCAAAAAAAAAATCGCTCACGAAAAAGACGTTACAACATTTCAGAATTATTGTAGTTACAGCAAAGATGTCGCAACATATGCAACATATTTATATATTTATTTATCATCACAATTGAGATGCTATATCACTATTCAAATTCAAATATGACCATCAAACAAATGTCGTCACAACTAAGATGAAAGATGTCGTTCATCATGATTATGACTCCTAAAATTAGAAGTCGCAATTACAACATACTGCATTTTTCGTTGCATTTGAGAAGATCTAGAAATCTTTGTTGCACTATCGATGCATGGAAATAGGCCATCGGAATTGCGACGAACACAGGGACTTTACGCCACAAAAACTAAAAAAATGACATTTTTCTTGAACTTTGTGAAAGTATGGGCCATACCATCATAATATATAGTTTCAATTTAGTCCTATATGTAGTAGTGAAAGATTCCAACGCCACTAGCACTCTTGCTTGGTCAGCCTTGGTACCTGCTTGGCACATATAGAATGTCACATTCAGTGTGACCTCAAACCTATAACAGGCTCAAGAGCTAAGGATTTAACCCCAATAACATATTCTGAAAAATTATGTGTGTCCAGTCTTCTTGACTCATTTTTTGGTTTCAAAAGTTTCTCTTCTTTATATTTAAATGTATGTCTCGCTATAATTAATAGATGACATGTAGTAATTTTGATATTATTTTTAGACAATTACTTACAAGTATAATAGCTAGATATTTTTAATGGATTGGATATAAGTTAGGTGCTCTCATTCTTGTTGGTTTGGTTTCCCTTGTGGAAGGCCACAATGGTGAGTAGGTGAAAATGTGAGTTTTGTAAGACAACAAATTTGAGGCAATAAAAGATTTTAATTAACAAATAATAATAATAATAATTTTTATCTTTTAATTTTAATTTTTAATTTATTTTTTAAATCCTTTGGAGTTTAAATTTCATTTTTTTCAAGGAAGAGGGGGTTTTGTTTAATTTTTTTAATTTTATTATTATTATTATTATTATTATTATTATTATATTTATGTGTGTGTATGTGTTATACAATTTATTTTAACAAAAGAGTGAGTTTTTCATTTTTTAAGACATATATGATATTGTGTTACAGTTTATTTTAATGAAGGAGTGAGATTTTCTTTCTTTTTATTTATTTTTATTTTTATTTTTTTTCTAATACAAATTTTCCTTTCTAATTTTGTATTTTTTCCTCTTTTTTAATGGTAAATTGTTAGAAAAATAATTATTAGGAAATACATTTTCAATTAATAACTTTTTTGGATTTATGAGTTAATTTTAAGTGTTTTATTTTTTAGGGTAATAGTGGTCATGTCTATGGTTTCAATTAAGTCATAATTTTAAGTTCAAAAATAAAATTGGTGGTGGTGGTATCTTTAAAAAGAGAAAGAAGACAAAATTCAAGAAGATCACTTGAAGAAGTTGATCCCATTTAGAGGATTTGCATGTCAAATATGATGGTATTATCTCCAAGGCTAAAGTACTCAAAGACCAATAAAAGAGTATAGAGGTTATTGTCTTTGGAAATAAGACAAATGAAATGGGTATTCAAAATGAAGGAAAGCCATCAAATGCGAAATCATATCAACATTCTCATTAGTAAGAAATATCTTGTGGATGACAAGAAGATCAATATCAAAATTATCGAGGAAGAATTTGAAATACTCGTCAATATTCATGGAATAGGACAGCACAAAATTGTTATTCAATGGGATATTATCAAAGACCAGCAGCTACTATAAATTGGAGAATTCATGACAACACTACATGGAAACAAAGAAAGGGCATTATGCAACAACCAACCATAAAGGACTATGATCAAAAAGAGTTGATTTTGGATGGATGGATGGATATCATCATCAGTGGCAAGAAAAATGTAAGAATAAATGAAATTTTATTATTTGATTTCATCACATATAACACCCTTGATTACAAAACGTTAAGGACAAATATTTTGAATGAGTGATGCTATGTTATGACCCAAAGTGGGGCATATATTGGGCTAATGATATGGCCCCAAGTGAGGGGGCATATATGGGTATATGTAATGTGTAAATACATATTCAATAGGTTCATCATGGTGATGAAGGGGAAACATGTGGAGTGTGTGAATTGGTATATATAGAGATCATGTAGTAATTATTAAGATGTACTTTGATATATGAATGTATTGGGGTATTTGGAGGAGTATCTCAAATTATTAAAAGATTTATTGTGTAATGTATCTATCTTATCTATATCGTATTTGTGATCCATTCTCATAGTGGCTTATATGGTGTGTACTTTGTGTTCTTTTATGTATTTGGGTCAAAACAAATTCTACGACACTATTACTAGTTAGGAAAGGATAGAGTGTACAGGGGTACACTAAAAGGCTCTCAAAGCAAGCCATCGGTTTGGAATAAATCGTTAATAATTGAATGTTATTATAAAGTACTTGGGTGGTCTTAATAGTCACATAAAAAGGTAGGTTACAATATTAAATCCCAAGAGCATAGATAAATTCTAAGCCTAGTGTTAGTGAGCTATAAAATTTGTTATATCAAATGCTGGCTAAAAAAAAATTGGAGTCTTCAAGAAACAAGTTTTATTGATAAAATATGTTATCTCTTGAAGACTCTTGAAGGCCTCATGCCTCTGTCCAAATCTTCACTGTTGTTTCCATTTCACACTCTGAAATTCTATTGATTTCATGAGAAAAGACTGCTGCAAAAAAACCCTTTTTCCCCCTCCTCCACTCAAAAACTAACCTTCATTTTGCTCCCCTTTTTCTCCATAAAAATCCTCTATTTTCATGATTCCCCTTCTTCCATTCATGAAAATCATTTTTACATAGTTTAAAACTCATTTTTAAACTATACCGAAACCCCCAAATCCATTGAAAAACATTGAAAAAATCATAAAAAATACATGTTTTTGTATAAAGACTTAAGCCCCCTTGGGCTAAGTCCTAAACCACTTCCCCATTATATGCCCTGGTGCTGGAACCAGGCGCTAGACCCGTCGAGCGCTTATCGCATCGGAACTTCCGAACAAACGCAAGTCTTTTTGTGTGTAAAAATTGAAACCTCCGATTGTGATGGCCCGATTGCACAATCGCATCGGCCATTCCACGATCACGCAATCGCATCGACCATTCCCCGATCGCGCAATTACATCAGCCCACCTCCGATCGCCGATTCCCAATTCATTCCCCACCGTTGATCTGGCCCTCAGATTAACGGTCTACATCTAATCGCATCAGAGATTTTTGTAACACCCTCCCTCTTTCCTCCTCCAATCATGCGATCCTCTGATTGAATCTGGACCGTCCATGTGTCTGGATCAGACGGTCCCAGATCATTCCCACATGATTTCATCACCCTCTGCCTTCCACCAAGAGGATTTTAACGCGTAATCCCCACCGTTGATCTCTGCGCGATCAACGATTCTGACTTATTTCTCCCTTTGCTCTTCTTTTTACCTCCGCGAACAGATCTACACCGTTGGTTGATGCCATCCAACGGCCACGCTCCTTCCCCAGCCTTCTAAGCAGTTTTACCCAATAATCGCGGGATTTTTTAATTAGTTTTGTATTTTGCAGGTGTTTAATGGTTTATCCATTATGATTAAAGAAAGGCCTAAGGCCGGGAAAGACGTTTCCCGTGCCTTTGATTCATCAAAGGAAACCATTCGTAGGGTTCAAATTCCACGTTTCATCAATGCTTCATGGGCATTGATGCCTTGTGAGCCCTGCGCAACACTGCACATCAACAAGACACAGTGATTGAAATCACAATCAAAGAGTATCAGTGTCAAAGACAAAATACACCAGAACAGAAGATTGAAGACAGACTTGTGGGGATTACGGCTAAGATTGATTATCAAAAGCCTAATCCTCCAACTTAAAACACAGTTAAAAGAAAATCATAAGTGTTTTATCAGACAGAAAGGCCTCCACCGCCACATCTAAGGCAAATTTATTCCTCCCAGCTACCACAAAGCCACCTGTGCCTCAAAGCATTCAAACAGAGGCCGAAGTTATTGATCAAACGAAGATATTTGCCTCAGCGCAGCCAAAGATTTAATTCTGCTAAGAGAACTTAATGCGAAAAATATCAGCAGAGTTATTACATCCTGAAACAGAGCCTAAAAGTCAACAAAAGCTCCCACCGAGCTTAAATCTTAAATGTAAAACATTAATACATACTTAACACCTGTAAACTTCTCCATCGAGCCCCTCAAAGGCTGAGAAGTCATTAATCTGTATTAATTATCTTGGGAGATCTTTTACCCTCTCCCACCTCCTCATCCTTTTATAAATACTGGTGTAGAAGATGAGAAAATGTTGGTTGTTGAACTTTGAAATACACTTGAGCTCGAAACTCCTACTTGTAAATAGTGTTCACTGGCTCTTGAAGCTCTGTTTGTGATTAGATAAGTTAGGCTGAGAAAAGTGAAGATGATTGTTGAACTGAAACATTGGACCTGAAGACTGTAACTGGTTTGACATCAATAACAAGTTGTTTCTTGGGATCCTGGTCTATATCACTGATGAAGTGCCCCTTTCTTTGTTATTGTTCTTTCCTTATATGTATGCCATATTGTTCACTATTCTCTGATAAAGAACAGAAATTATAGAGTTAGGATTTACTGTTTAAGCTTCTCTGACTGATAAGCTTTATCTTAATGTTTTCCTCCAAATTTGTTTATTTAAGAAGGATTCAATACGGTCCAAGCAGTTAGGAATGTTGGTGTTCCCTCGTCCTACTGCTTGCCTTAAACATTCTTCTTGAATGTTATTTTCATTATTTGCTTATTAAAGATAGACTAGAAAGTGATGGTGTGCCCTGTTTTCTAGCTTTTATTCTCCAAAGGCAGATTCTGAAGGTTTCCCTTGGTGTTGGCTGAAAGCAGACTAGGTTTAAAAGTACCTTATCTGATCTTAAGGTGCACTTTGTTTCTCTTATGTGTTTTCATACTTTCTGAAGGTAATTATGCGGATTACTGGATTGTTTGTCAATTAAGTTGTTTTAATACAAACTTGCCCAAGAAGTTTATGGTTAGCCCTGTCCTTGGTTGGTTTTAAACAGTTACTTAAGAGGATTTTCTTGTTTGGACTGACTATAAATCCTTGTTGAAATTATTATCAGTTTCCACCCCTCCAACACTTTATTGTTTCCATTTCCATCATTTTAATCTCGATAATCTTGTGATATAGATGACTTGCCCCTTGGATCACTCTTGATGTTGTTGCTCAATTAAAGCCCTGTTATGACTCCATATCCCGATGGACTAAAAACCAGTGTTATATCTATATTTTTAGCCAAAGCTTACTCTGGTTGCTTGCAACTTCTCACCTTTGAAACTCTTTCCATTTAGGATTTTCCCTCAAATAATAATCATGCTCAACCATCCAAAAACAAAACAAACCCTCGACCTTCATAACTAGCCTAATATCATTACCCAAAACCTTCAAAGACAAATCCAATCATTTCACCTTATTGGAGAGATCCCTCTCTGAATTCAGGAGGGCTAGATCCTAGAATCCCAAAGTGGTTGAAACGGTGTTTCTCCCCGCAGTCGGACTTTTTCCAATCTTGCTGATTACGGGGAGCTAACACCTAGTACATTGAATTTGAAAAGAAGAGCAACCAGGTTCAAATCAAACAAACCAATGAAAAAATTCCAATAAGGGTGAGAAGAAGGTAAAATGAAAAAAATAATAAAACTACTACCACTACACATGTGTGAAATAACCTTAATAACCATTGTAACCATTGCAACATTGTTGATCACACAAAAGAAAAATGTTGGAAATTACATATAGATTTGAAACGTAAGAGCCGCAAGCAAGAGAGTTCCATGAATAATATCCCTTTAATGGAAGCACGAAATGAATAAAATAAATATCAACTGTGAATGAAAATATTTTCTACACAATAATGTATAAGGAGGTGAACCTGGGTATCCTCCATCCCAAAAGGGAGAAGGAGATGAAAAAATTGTTCCATATCAATATTTAGATGAAGAAGAGAAAACTAAATGCTCTTTCTAATTATGATTTGCACATAAACTTCATTGTAGAATACCTAGTAAGTGAATTTGTTTAAATATGCATGATCACCCTCATCCATACCCTTCACGCTAGATGATTAAGAATGTAGACTTAAAAGTTACCAAACATTTTAAGTTTAAATTTTCTATTGGTGCAAACATTATTGATGACATAGAGCTCAATGTAGTGTCTCTTGACAAATATGGTGTAGTGTTTGTTACCCCATAGAAGTATATGGGATGTTATCTTCATGAAAAAACCCAACTAGTGTCTTCTAATCAAGGACAGTTAATCCATTATCCTTCATGCAACAAGGGGAAGCCTAAGATATCTCTATTGAGTGCACACCAAGCTAAAAGATTGATCAAATCAACTAAGAAGTGTGTACTTATTTTCTTAACACTCATAAAATTAGAAGGAAACCAATTATACAACCATGAAGGCATCCTTTGAAGGATGTACAAAAGAAAAAGAAAAAAAAATATTTGGAATATCTATTGCAGGAATATCAAAATGTGTTCCAATATCTGAAAGAAATTTCATCTAATAAGGAAGTGGAGCATGAGGTACAATTAATATAGGACTTTCCTTTACCAAATATAACATTGTACATACAATCCACATTAGAGTCAAATGAGGTGAAGACACAAAAGTAGAAATTGTTGGAGCAAGGAGACAAAATGATAACTACATCACCTTGTGGTTGGGCCTAGTCATATTGGTTCCAAAAAAGGATAGGACTTGGAGAATGTGAATTAACTACAAAGCTCAAATAATATCACTTTTAGGAGTCAATACCTTTTTCCCTACATCAATAACGTGTTATATCAATTAAAGCATGTAAATAACTTGACTAGGATGGATTTGAAATATATCATCAAATCCAGATCAAGGAAGAAGACATTTGAAAGACCAACTTCAAGAAAAAGTGGGGTATTTTCAAGTGGTTAGTAAGTACCTTTGATTTGAGTATTGCACTATTTAATTTTAGGATTTTATTGAATTATTTGTTGCGTCTATTCCTAGATTCATTTGTCATAGTCTATTTGGATGACATTTTAATTTTTAGTTGAATCTTCTTGGGAGAAGCATCTATTATATGTAAATAAAGTGCTATAAATGATTGGGAAGCATCAACTTTTAGTCAAAATTAATAAGTGAAATTTTTATAAGAAAATATTATAATAAATAGGATGTATAATTGGTGGATGTCAATTAAATATTGATCCTACAAAGATAAAATCCATTCTAAAACAACCCACTTCTATTAATGTCATAGAAATTAGGAGTTTTGTGGGAGTTTCCAAAAATTTAAGAAAGTTAATATCATCATTTTCAATTGTGACAACAACAATTAATCTTATAGTAGCTTGTGGTAAGGGTTTCTAGTGAGTGAAGAACCAACAGACTAAATGAATATTAGTTCAGGCCTAGTGCTAGCACTACCTAACTTGAATAAGTCCTTTGAAATAGAAATTGATGTTAGTGCATATGTTATGGTAGTAGTGTTAATGCAAATGGGGATAACAATTTTCTATCATTTAAATCTATTTTATGGAGTGGTACTAAACTATTATACATATGACAACTAGATATTTCCCTCCTTCAAGCAAGTGAAGAATGGAAGCATTATCTATTTGGTAAGAAGACCATCATCCGTATTAAAAACTAGTGTTTTCAATACTTGTAGGGTCAAAATAAAATTTAACGAGTAAGAAACTATAAATTTATGGGACTTCTACAACAATTTAACCTAGTGATTACATATAAGAAGGGTATAATAAATAAGTTGGTTGAGTTTCTATCTAGGCCACCAATTTGAAATATTACAACAATAGGAGCCTTTATTCACATAGATATTTTCACCCTTGAAGCATATAGAGAGGAGTATGTGGAAGATGATGACTTCAAGAGGGTGTTTCAATAGCTACAAGAACAAAAGAACAAAGTGTTGTTGATTACCATATCCAAGATGGATTACTCTAAAAGATGTAGAATATTTTTGTACCAAAGGAAGAAAGATTATAATTAATAAGGAAGGCTCAAATATTCAAGGTTGTTGGTCACTTTGGTATCTAATATTATGGATAACTTGTAGCGTTATGTTTTTTGGAAAAATATGCAAGAAGAGTTTACTAGTGTTATCAAAGGTTTTATACTATGTTATACAAGCAAACCTAGTAACAGCAAGCAAAGACAACGGTTGTCGATTTATAGTGCTTACAAGGCCACAGAAATGTAAATCCATGGTCTTTGTTGGTTATTTTTCAAGAAAAAAAGAGGGCACAACTACCTATTTTTTGTACTATACAAGTTAAGTAAAATTTGTGTTTTAATGGCTTCCAAAAATACCATCAAACGACAAGAAGCTTCAAATTTATTCTTTGGAATGGTCTAGGCACATTTTGGGCTTCCAAGGAGCATTATTTCTAATAGAGATACTAGATTCCTCATTTGGATGCCAAATTAAATAGATCCACTACATTCCACCTAAGCGCTAAAAGAAAATAAAGATATTAATTCAACTTTTAAGAGTTTGTAATAAAAATCATCCAAGCACGTGGGATGAAAATATGGTTTGTAGAAACTAATCATATAATAGAGTTATCCACACTTTGACTAGTAAGTCTCCTTTTGAAATATTTTTCTAGATATTTTATACCATCACCATTTAGTATTGTTTATGGATAGCATTACTAGGGGAAACAACCTCGAATGATACACTGAAGGTAGAAAAATTCATAGACATGATAAAGAAAATACTCTTATAGGTTCAAAAGAAACTAAAAAAGTCTTAAAATAAATTTAAGGCCATGTATGATAAACTCAAGGTTGAAAATACCTAAGTAGAAGACATAGCTTGATTCCACCTTAATAAGGAAAGGTTACAAGGACCACTGAAGAAAACAATGCTTCGAGATATGGAACTTTCATAATATTGGAAAAGGTAAGTGACAATGCTTATAAACTTAGTCTTCTACCTTACATGTTTATTCATTTAGTAATAAATGTGAAGAATGTGAATCTTTGTAAGCCCTCCAAGCTCGATGAGGATGAAGAGGGTAAAACCATACCTTCCATTGAAGATTTGGAACCATATGCATAAGCATCATTATCAGAGGACACAATTATAAATATTGAGATGACCCAAAACGGTCAATCATGAAATTTGGTGGATGGGATAAGAGTGTTTGCTTCCAACCAAGGCCAAATGGTACTCTTAGGAGAAGATTAAAGAATTATTTCCTCGCTTTCTTTAAAATTAAAACAAAGTTACCAACTTGATGGAAAATCTGTAGAGCTCTTATTTTTATAGAGGCCATATTTAGTGGTAATTTTACCCTTGTTTCAAAAAGTGGCACTACAAATAGCACCCATTTTTTAAATCACAACCTTGACAATCAACATTATTATGGAAAGTTGACCCTTAAACCCAAAGGTGGTGATGTTTGTAGAGCCACTTTTAATTTTGGATTTAAAATCACTACTTAATTGAGACTGTTACTTTAACTGTTAGTACCCCCACATGTAAAAAAACTAAAATCATCTCTGAAATCAAAAACATGAAAATTATTTATTAATTAATTTTTTTTGTAATTTAAATTAAAAATGGGAAAAAAAAGCTTTGTGCACAAGAAAATAAAGCCAAACAAAATCATTAAAAAATAAAAAATAAAAATGTCACACAAATATACTAAAAAATAAAATAAAAGTAAAGTTGGGTGACAATCCTAAGAGCCTGAAAAAAGGAAAAAAGAAAAGTAAATGTAATAAAAAATTTAAACAACTTATTATAAAAAAACATATATTTTAAATGCATGAAAATACATCATTTAAATTGAGTAAATAAATTAAATTAAATTAAAAATAATAATAATAATACCTAAAATAAAATTGTAAATTGCAAATTAAAAAAAATACAATTAAAAACAAAAAAATAAAATAAAAATTAATAAAAATGAAAGGGCGGAAACGTGAACTGGGTTACACTTTTGTGAGAATCGGGGGCCGAAAAAAAATTTTCGGCAATAGTTCGGCCGAACTCGTGATTCCGTTTAGATTGACGGGCCACTGACGGCGAGAGCAAACAGAATTTTTGCCGGAGATGGGAAAACCGACAACAAAAGTTCGGCCGAACTTCGAACTTTTACTTTTAAAATAGTTCGGCCGAACTATTTTCTATAAATAAATTGCCCGAGAAGTTGGTTTGTTTACCTGTTTCATTATTCGCGAGAATTTGTGTCACTATCGCTGCTGCTCCCGTCCGCGCTGTTGCTGCTCCCGTCCGCGCTGCTGCTCCTTTCATACAGGTATGTTCGACCTTACTTCTGTGGTTTTTAACCGATACTTTAGTTCTGTTGCTCCTTTCATTGGGTATGTTCGACCTTAGTTCTGTGGATGTAATAATTTATCAGTAACGATCATTTGCCATGTGCTCATCATTGTATTATAATTGTGAGGGTTACAGAAGAAAACCATTTTTTAATGTTCGTGATTTACTGGTATGAGTATTCAATTACATTTAATTCGAAGTTTTAAAAATGTTCAACCGCTTAATGGATTCTGCGTCATGCCTTTACACATGCACAAAGAGTTAACAAAAGGGCCGACCTGAAAACTGTAGAATCATTTCACCTTTTGGTGGTTTTATGACTATCTTAGAAAATAGAAATGACATAATGAACCCAAATTTCATGACAGGTTGTATTATAAGAATTTTACATAAACCAAAAATCCATGTTTTACACAGCCAAGTGAACATCGTATTCGAAGGGTTGGGATATTCGTAGCTAGGCAGCCTCTATCTATGATTCACATGACTATCTTTTTTTCAGCCAGAAAAAAAACGCTGATGTATTATTCAGTTGATTTTCAGAAAACATATTCTCAGTTGTGCAGCGAGAGAGACGATACATATCAACCAGCAGTGTACAGTGCCTATCTAAGATAGAGAGGCACTGATAACAGTGGGAAAACATATTACATGGGGGGCCTAAACCACGTCCCATCATGATCAGAATCCATACATCCCTGTAGAAAGAAGAAAAAAATATAGAGACGTGGCAAAAAGTTATACACCAGCCTGTCAGTCATAAGATAAGACATTATAAGAGTTCAGGAAAATATATAAACAAAACATAGGATAAGGAAATAGCATGTTGATACGACATCAACCCTTGGAGAGCCATTGTAAATTGTGGGAGCACAGACAGTTTTGTAGCAGGCTCGCCTGAATTGCCAAAAAATGGAGGATTCACATGACTATCATAGAAAATAGAAATAACATAATGAACTCAAATTTCTTGACAGCTTATATTATAAGCAGTTTACATAAGCCAACGAGTGATTCACATGACAATCATAGAAAATAGAAATGACATAATGAACGCGAAGTTCATGACAGGTTATATTATAAGCAGTTTACATAAACGCACCAGTGATTCACAAGTATCTATTCTCTTTATTTAATATATTAATTGTACCCTCTGAAAACATAACAATAATAGTAATACTACACACCATTGAGTTAAACATGAAAAATAGATACTAAGTACAAACATACTAAATGATATCATTACAACCTTTTTATGGTCATTAAATTCTATAATCACAACCAATCTGAAATTGTTTAGTTCTGTGGTTTTTAACCGATATTTTAGTTATGTTATGTTTGACCTTAATTCTGTGGTTTTTAACTGATACTTTAGTTCTGTGGTTCTTAACCGATACTTTAGTTCTGTTATAAATACGTCTTTCTATATTCCAAACTTTATACCTTAGCTGAAATCACATATATCTGCATCTTCTTTCAGGCATTTTGTAATCTTCCTTAGACTATCCGCAATCTGCATACTTAATTTAGAAAAGCTAATCTCAACAGAAAACAGGAAACTGATGTAGAAAAGATGCGAAACCGAAATTGCATAGGCCCAAAGTAATGTCATATAGTGTATGAAGTTTTAAATTGTTTTATTATTTTTATTATGTGTTGGATGTGATTTTTATTGAAAATGTTTCTTTTTTATTTATTAATTAAAAAAAATTATTAGAAAAATTATTGCTTTAAGCCTTAGAATTTACAATCAAAATTAGAAAATGTATTTTTATCTAAACTATTTATGAAAATTTTAATATTGTTTGATCTTCTCTACCATGTCCTTTTTACATATATCTAGAATAATATTATTTGTACAGTTTTTGGTTTTTTGTAACATTTTACTACCATAATCAAAATCTATAGAAATAATAATCTAACATTATAATATATTGAAATGGAGCTAGCCAACTCAAATATAGTATTGCAAATCCCTAGCTAAGTTAGTTGAGGAGGCTATGTATTACATATGGTCTTGAATGAGCATTTGGACTCTTTAGATATCTAAAGAGTCCAAATGCTCATTCAAGACCATATGTAACACACAGCCTCCTCATCTAATATATAAAACTTTAATCCATGTGCTTAACCTTAACATTGACACAAATGGAATTTACAATTTTACTCACTGCTTTATGATAGAAAAATATGTGGATGAATATTGCCCACATATCCAAAGTCAAAAGGGATGCACTCCGGTCATCTATAAAAGATAAATTAAAGAAGCACGACATATTAGTAATGCAAATTAGATATGCGTACCAATTATGTTCATATAACACAACAAATAGATGATTCAATACAAATGTCACATAGAAGTCATATTTATCTCATGGGCCTTCAACTTAAATTATATATCTAGCATTACATTAAGCTATAGGAGATAAATCAAAGAAGCATTTTAATGTAAATTAAACATGTGTAATAATTATGTCCTTTAGTTTAATAAATAGATAATAATTTGCAAATGCCATATCTAAGCTATATTTCATCTAAGTAGCTTTCAATTTAAACTTATATCTAATGTTAAATTATATAAAAGAATAATAGTAATCCAAACTTCAAAATAATATTTAGAACTTTAGTATAAAATGTGACATATAATTTTCCTGTGTGGAAAAACATAGTTACCGAGAGTTCAAAACTCATGCATTTGAATAGAAAGTGGGTATACGAATGAGCAAGTAGATTTTTTCTAGAAATGAGGAAGTGAAGGTTGATAGAGAGCCACACAAAATTGAAAATTCATACCTTAACAAAATTGTTAGATCCTTTTAAAGAAAACGTGTCATATAATCAACTTTCATCGAAATATATGATAAACTCAACCAAATTTTATGAAAAATAGTATACCATTTTTTACATTTCACATAATACAAATAGATAAATATTACTTAAGTATTGAACTATAAAGATTTAACTACCCATAGAGAGATGGCCAAGTGATTGAGACAGGGCATCATCACAATAAAAAACCAAGTACAAATTGTGGTAATCCTAGAATCATGCTTTACATAAGGTAAAATTGGGGAACTCATGACTTGTACTATAGATAAAAAACATTTACCCTTACCAAAAAATATATGATAAAAATTGACAAACTACATAAGTTTAAGCTTAAGGGGATATAATCCTTCTTGCCTTCCATATAGATAATGAAAATGATTGTTTCAAGTCTCATGTTGCTTGTCATGTTACTTTATAAACCTTGATTGTAAAGAAAAATAGGAGGGCAGAAATGTAAGAAATATAAAACATAATGAAACACAATGTAAGAAATAAAGAACATAATGAAACACACACATACATATCTCTAGACAATCAACACAATTATTTTCCTAGGAAATCCTTATGGGAGACAAGCAACCCTAAAAAGTAATGATGCTCTAGACTCCTTTTTCCCTAGGAAATCCTTATGGGAGAAAAACAACACTAAAATGTAAATATGCTCTACTCTCTCTTTTCTGGTATGGAAAATATGTTTAAGGTAATCTCTCTAGAGTTAGCTAAGACTTTTGGCATGTAAGGTTGCTATAAAAACTTAACTTCATACATTTTTCTCTCTAACTTCACACTCCTAGTTGTATTTTCAACTATGGAACAAAATACAATAACACAAAATGGAACTCTTATTCCTCCTAGTGGCCAAGTATTTAACGTAGCGTGATAGCCAACTAGGTGTAAGATTTGACTCCGTCAACCATTAACGAGGTTTGTGATTTTAGACCTTTTAGAGTCTTGTTAAAATTCCACATGTAGCTAGCTTGATATGCATGAGTAATGGGGCTAAAATGTCATTCTCTCGTACCATGGTGGTCAACATGATATAGGTCAACTTACTAAAGGCATAAATTTTGAATGAACTTCATTTGATGTTTTTCTTGCACCATTGGATATATGTCTTTAAGTGTAGAATAATGGTCAAGATTTCGGCACAAGGAATAATCGTTTGACCCCCAAAAATGTCATATAATACCTCAAAATGACTCAAAAAGGTTTTAGATCCCAATTCTCCACCCACCATTAAAATGACCCTACAAGTTGATTCTTTCAGTTTTTTCACTCTATAAGCATCAAAATATATGACAAATAATATAATTATCCAATCTAGATCATTATTTAAAATTTTTTAAAATTATGAGTAAGATACACATCATGGAATTTAAATAAATAGTGTTAATTCATTTAACACCCTTGTACATTCCTTGTTGATACTTTGAAAGTAATACATTTTGAAAAATAAATTTTTTATGGATTCTATTTTCCACATTCTCTCAACCATATCAAAAACCTTCTTATAATATTTGAAACCTAAGGTCTTTCCCATACCAAAGTATGTTCTTTTAAAACATGTTTTCTTGGTGATATGGGTGATTTAGAAAATATTGGGAGAGCGAAATTCCTCATTTAATATGTACAATATGTTTGATTCATGCCACTAAGCCAAGAATTTTAAATTCAAATGAATTTTAATATAACCAACTAAATCCTGCAAAAAAAGAATAAAACAATTTATGTTAGGGTTGTGGATTTAGGCATTGAAACAACACACCATGATATTTCAAATTTAAAAATAATGGTTTGAGTCCTAGGTAGCTTAGAATCCTATTTGTTTTCAAAATAGGGATGCACTCCCATTTGATTCTCATGATTAGGTTGTAATCATGAGGCTCTCGCTCAAGAGTGGACCTTCCCAAAATCTTGTGACGTCTTGTCACAAACAAAACCATCAAACCGAAAAACACATCATGCAAGAAACATAGCTCGCTGACATATCATTTTTCTCCTTCAAAGAAAAAAAATTCACATCATGTGAATATATCCATTTACTCTTACATATTGGTGTACAAAACCATCAACCAAACACAAGTCGACAAAACATGCCTCTTCAAACAACTGACTCTCAAGTCAAATAATAGCTCATGTACAAATTTCCATATTTGTTGCATTTAAGTGTGTCAACATAACTCTACTTTCAACATCCTGCTTCATGCAACATGCACCATACTTTGAATTTGCAAAGAAATTCATGAAACATCAAAATACATGCAAGGCCTTAATTGGATAAGAAATCTAACCATATGTTAGCAAACCATTTCAATGGTGCTTCTTTTAGCTGCACTTCATCATCATGTGAATCATTTTGACCCTCATCGATTATGGAATCCTCTTTTCCATTCTTGTCGTTATCTCTTTCCACCTTCTTCAAATGTTGTGGATGACTTGTTGGATACAAAGTCCAACTCTTGTCTACAAGGTGACCTTTCTTATGGCAATGAGTAATAAACAATTGCATCTTATTTTCAACATCATTTTCCTTGTCCAATGGGCCTTTGAATTTTTGCCTCATTTATTTAGAAAGTTTCATGTGCATGGATATCTTCTTCCAACATCTATAAACATTATGATTAAATTCAAACCACAAAAGGAACATGCAAGTTCTTTTCTATATCTTATTTGAATATTTACCATGTTTATCATAATCAAAAGCAATTTGATTAGAGGCAAATTTATACCTTGAACATTCACTGTTGTCGCCTTCTTGAGGAGGTGAATTTGATGAGGTAGTGGCTCTCCTCCGAATACTAGCAATGAATTCAATGACTCTAGAGCTTTCAACATCCTCTTCTTTTACATTCTCATTAGCTGCATGATTATTAACATCTTCTTGCAAAGTGGGTGTCAAACTTTTCCATTCATCATGAACACAAACTTCACAAGCTTGAGGTAATGAACACGAAATAAAATTCCTTCTTGGAACAACTTCATGTGCCTCCTTGGCTTTGGAACATTCTCCATCATGTTTTCCATAACCAAGACCCAAATAATTAGGCCCGCCCTCAACAACATTTGGCTCAACTATGTCTTGTACTCAACTATGCCTTGCACATGTTTGCCTTTAACCCTTTACTTTCATAGCGCATTTTCATCAAAAATTTGGACCTTATTCCTCTAGTGTGTCTCTCAAAAGCACGTACACATTCATTTTGAGAGGAAATTGAAGACAGAAACCAATAGCTAATTCTTCTAACTAACCTTGACTAAAATGAGCTAAATTGTATTTTGATACCAACTTGATTTGAATATGGACAAACTAGTTTTGTTGGGCTATCTCCCTCATTAGTTAAATAAAAATGTGTTTAGGATCGTCTAAAGTTAGCCAATTGGGAAGGGGTTTATGTGTCAAGATTTAAGTGTATTTTGTGAGAAATTTATGAGTTAATTAGCTTTTAAAAACTCATGTGTATAACAAATAAAATGCAAAATTTTTATTTAGGAAATTTTTTTCCCTCAATCCAGATTCCGATCATTGGACATGTAAGAGGAAGAAAGAGGGAATTAACTTTTCAAATTCTAGACCTTGTCTAATGTCGTCGAGAAATTCAATAATTCCACGAGGAAATTCTATCAAAGTTAAAACAAATCCTTTTCATCCATATTTAATGCCTACTTTTTCAGGGGGAACCCCTCCAAATTTAAGGACCACAATGCCATAAAATACAACTTTACCTAATAGGTGTAGACCTAGAACCCCCAACTTTGCGTGACATGTACAATTGAAGATCTTATGGTAAGCAATGTGAGAAGAGAGTCATGGTCACTGAGTTGAGCAAGAGAAATAGTTTGGTATGACAACCTTACTTGTGATAGGTCTAGCTAGCAGACTACCAAATTACATGGTAATGGCATTCAAAATGTGAAAATTCCCATTTCACTTGGAAATAATATGGTAGAGAAAGGTATCTAGATGAAAGGAGATATCCATCTATGGTAAAGAAACCAAATAGTTCTATCAATTCCACCTTGCAACTCTAAGAAACATTGAATTAAATTTCATCTCAAGACAGGGCTTTGAGAGGACACTCTCAAAGCCAACCTTCGTTATGGCTTTGAAACACATGGTAAGTATCAAGACTTAGCAACCTTATTTGCATAATTTTTTCTAGCATGGACCTTAATGTCATAGTCTTCTTTTGCCTAAAATGAATGCAAATTTCCTTGCAATTTGGCTTGCGACATTCATAATTCATGCTCATGGAACATGATTGTGTTGCAATTGTGATAACATTTGTTGTATGGAGAAGCTAATAAAAAATGATCGAAATGACATTTTTGCTCTGTTTTTTTGAAGATTTAAGGAAAATTACACCAAGTAGCTACCAACCTCATATGACCATCATTTCAAACTCATCTCATGATATTTTCCAAGTAAGAGCCACTTAAGCAAGAAATCTAGTATACATGACTCCAATTTCAATTAGCAGCAATGACAATTCTAAGTATGGTGCAAACATTGCTCCAGATCCTCAATGGGGCATGTTTGATGACAATAATTTGGGGAGTGAGAGAGGGAGATGGTAGGAGAAAAAATTCAAGGAATCCACGAGAAATTGAAAAATATATAACTAATAAGGTGGAAGACATTTGTAACCTAAGAGAGAAACCTGTTAGGAAATGGGTGAAGTTGGTATTACACACCCAATTGGATAACCTCGAGGAGAAAACATTTCTCCCACTTTATTTGTTGGCATAACCTAGTAAGTGTTATTCAATAGCATGTATTTTGTAAAGGCCTTGACCTAGTTCCCATTCAAATCCATCCACCAGGTTGTAGAGGATTCCAAGCCTAATTTCATGAAAAGTAAGTTGGGGATGATCACATTGACCTGCTTGATGACGTGTCTATGAAGATTAACTACCTTGAACTATTTTTTTGCGTAGGGAAAGAGGCACATTCCCATGTCTGAGCATGAAAACGTTCTTTGATATTGTTAATGCCTCTAGTGTTTACTTCTACAAGTTCTATAGGCAGAGTCTGTAAAGGGCCAGGTAGCCTCTGGATCTCATCTTTTATGAAAGGTGACATATCTAGTAAATGCCCCTAGAGTCAATCTCTGGAATGGATCTAAATAGAAGTTCTTCATTTTAATATCCGTAAAACACAACAACTTTAAGGTAAACTATGTACATGTGTCATTTCTCCCACAAACTAAAGTGTATAAGTAGTAAATTTTATACCAAGTGTGCTCCCACCATGTAAAGCACAATTTGGTGAACTTATCATTTTTATAATTTCTTTTTCGATTAAATTTAGTTTCACACATCAATTATTGCTTTGAAAGTTGTGTTCTACATAATTTGTGTACACTAAATTACAAATTAATTTTCTGAAATCTATTTTAAGTAAAT
This sequence comes from Pinus albicaulis, assembly GCA_034641835.2. Lineage (NCBI taxonomy): Eukaryota > Viridiplantae > Streptophyta > Pinopsida > Pinales > Pinaceae > Pinus > Pinus albicaulis. The sequence continues at coordinate 807,589,815 of CM076582.1, read as the reverse complement.
GTCGACCAATAGATATATATCATGGAGGATGAACGACGAAGATCAGCCGAATCCCATATGGAGGTTCAGGGATCGGGGGATGTTCATGGTATTTAAATATAATCTTAAATATCCATACATGTGTGTACATATGGAATTGATTTTTTATTAACTTTGTGAGTTAAATTAGTTGTTAATAAGTTTCATATTTTAATTTTTAGGAGGTAAGAGGAGAAGGGTTTCTACTCCATCCATGGAGCGTGGCCATGGTTCAACCGGTCGAGGTATGAGTGGTAGCAGGTTGCGTGAAGGGGGTGATATTTATTCCCCCGAAGGCCAATCAACGGTTGCGTGTTCTCAACACGGTCATTTTGGATCTGGTTCTCAGCAGCGTCATTCTGGGTCTAGTTCTCAGCAGGGTCATGTTGGAGAAGATGTTAACCAACAACGTCAAGGTTGCCATCAATTTCAATATTTTTTCATTAAATTTGTACAACTTTTTTTTCACGTGTTTTTTCTAATATACGAAATTTTATATATATTGATGCAGAGGCCGAAAATGTTCGAACTAGTGGTCAAAATAGACGCAGGGCAGCCCGCTACATTCAAGAAGAAGGTTGTCAACTCAGCACAACTTATCCGACCGAGATTACTGATATACCACGGGAAACCAACATGGCGGAATGCACCTTACAAAGGTGTGAAAGACTTCATGCAAAATTGAAAAGAGATCTCGTGGCTTTGTCTCTACCTGCTGAGAGTCGACAAAGCCTTGAAATAGTTACACATTCATTGGGTGAAATGGTAAATGTGTACAGAAATCTTGGGCCAACGACTGATTCATTTGTAGAAATGATGAGAAAGAGAAAAGAAATAGTAATGGGTCCAGATAAATGGGAGGACGTAAAACAAAAAGTTACAAAAGAAGTGGCCAAGTCAATGTTTAATTACAAGGAAGGGCCAAAAAGAAAAATGTTGAAGGTGCAGTATTTCAAGCACCCAGACATAGCTTGTTATTTGAATGATAGGCACCTTGCGACCTATGGAAGGCTTCCATGGAACGATGAGGTTCCTGTTTATTTTGCACAAATGTTTTATGCAGAATTTTTTTTGGGTATGAAACCCAACTACAATGACCTTCCTTCAGAATTTTTTGGCCCAGGGAAAGGTCGATTATATGACCGTAAGGGCGCTAAGCGAGATGTGGAGTTGCCTCGCCCTGAGCCGCCATTGGTGAGTCGACCGTTTCGAGTCGAAACTCTGCGATCAGAGATGGATGCAACTTCTCAAATAAGTCGAGAAGCAAGGGATGTTATGATCGACAATGTTCATAGCGGATTGGGTGGAGTCGATCTTTGTTTAAATCGACAAAGAGCACGTGAAAATGCACGTGCCAATTTTGTGTATTGTACAGATGAGGAGATTGACAACATGAATGTTGAAGATCTCCGAATATATGCAAAAAATTGTCGCAATGGTTTGCAAGACCTAATTCTTCATGAGGAAGAGGGCACCGGAACGGTATGTGTTAATGACCTTAGGGTTTGAAATTATTTTAACATACATATACATGTGTACAATTTGTAATAAATACATGTATACATTTATTTGTATGTACATTAATCTAACAAAAATGTATGATTATATGTTAAAACACCATTTGTAGTTCTCACACATGATGCATGACGAAAATGTTAATATCACGTTCGGGACCTTTGGTTCAAACAATGCAGATGGGTTTGACCATCAAGATATGTTGGCAAATGTTAGTGTTTTTTAAGTGATTTTAAAATAAATAATTGTGCACACATGTACATGTATGTATATATAATTTGATAAAATGTTTTAACAGATACCGATTCTGTCTGATGTTTTTGGGATGGCGGTACCTTCTTCTTCCTTGGGAGATGTACCTTCTACTTCCTTGGGAGATGAGCCACAAGTATGGACAATTTTTCACAAGTTTAAAATTTATGTTTAAAAGTTATATATATATATTCTACCTCAAAAAGTTCCATTAAAAATTGAGATATATATATATATATATATATATATAGAGAGAGAGAGAGAGAGAGAGAGAGATCTATATTTTGAGTTATTTAAAAATTTTTGAATTTAGGTTCCTATAGAAGATTTCTTTAATCCGCGGACTCTAGCAATGGAGATAGGAACATCCACAGCATTTGAACAAGTTGTCTTTAGTTCCTTTTTTTAATATTATTGAAAATAAGTTTATATATGTACATGTGCATTTTCATTTGAAAGTTTTTAATATATATATATATATATATATATATATATAACTGTACATGTATATTGTACAGTTTACCACTGCAGATGTTCCTATGGGAGAACCTGTTCATCAAATGGAGAGGGAACCTTATGAGGTATTGCATGATTTTTTTGTTATATTTTGTTTTTTACATGAAGTTCTAGATATATATATATATATATTCTCATTCATTTTTAAAACATCAAATTTTAATGTTCAAGTACATGTGCATTGTGTATGTAGGTTTCCCATTCACAGGATAGGGCGCGGACTGAGACCCTAGTAGGGAAGACGCTAGATTTGTCTTCATTTGATGGACATGATTTACAGTAGATTTGATTTCAAAATTTAGATGGTTTTAAAATTTGTTAAACTTGATACAGTTTGATACTTGTGAGATTTACAATTTTTGGACATATTTTATTACATTTTTATTATATAATTTGTTTTATTTAATTTTTGGATGGTTTCAATCTACATTTCGCATGTGATATTTAATGAACTTTAAATGTTTAATGTTTTAATGTTGCACAATATATAATCAAAAGGTTTTTAAAACTTAAAGTTTTGGATGGTTTCAATCTACAACTTAAAGTTTTGGATGGTTTCAATCTACATTTGCACACGTGGTATATAATGTTAAATGTTTCTATTAGATCTAGTTGAACTATAATTGGCATGGCATGTGAAGTAACGATCTATATATAATTTAAAGTTTTTTAAACTCAAGTTTTGAATGGTTTCAATCTACATTTCGCATGTGATGTTTAATGGTTTAATTTTGCACAATATATTATCAAAGTTTTTAAAATTTTAAAGTTTTGGATGGTTTCAATCTACATTTGGCACATTTGGATGGTTGAAGTACATTTGGAATTTTAAGATTGCTTTTGATCTCTCCATGTAGTTTTGTTTGAATGAAAAAATTTCCAATAGGAACAACATAGCTTTTCAATGCAACTAACCATATATCAATTGAGCTCTAATTGAAAAAAGAGTTTAAAGAAGTAGATATATGTACAAATTATCCCTTTAATTTTGATTGGAAATATAAGTCTCTAGTACATATATATGTTTGTTGAATTTGGGTCATTGTCGTTAATGCACTCAAATAGGTAGCCTTGTCGATTTATTTACATTGTTGAAACTTTTTACCAAAAAATCCAACTAGTTTTTCATCAATGCACATAGAAAAAATACTTGGAACAATTAATTGTGCATTCTAGAACATATCTATCCAAGACAAGTAACATTTTTCATCAATGCACATTGAACATATCCGACCATTGGACAAGCAAATTTTGTACTAGATTTTCAATCAGGATTAGAGATGTGGGTCAAATCCCACCAAAAGTAATAGAAGTGCTCTGAGTCTCTTTTCTGAAAGGAATTTTCGTACAAAACTATACTGCAGATGATTTATTTACATTGTGTCTATACTTTTTACCGGAAAATCCAACTAGTTTTTCATCAATGCATATAGAAAAACTAGTTCCAGTTAATTGCATTCTAGAACATATATATATATATATATATATATATATATATATAACATTTTTCATCAATGCACATGTATAGAAAAACTACTTTCAGTTGATACTAGAGCATGTGCTTGTACCCAAACAATTTGTACATGTGCAAACACTTGCAAAAATAACATAAGCAGCTAAATTTTTAGTTGAGTACTGAAAGTTCTAAAACATATTTAATCCAAAGATAATAAATTGTTGGAAAATTCACTCAAAAAAATTCTAATGGAATTCCATCCTCAATAATCCGTTCATGATCGGATTTTGACATTTTCCATCTCTTAATTTTCGATTTTTTCTTTGATTGAACTTCTATCAACTTTATGTGTGTTGCACACACCAAGTGACTATATTGAAAACTTATGGAATCAGGTTCACAGTCTTCAAAGTAAACAAAGTCTCCACTTTGATGAGTTTGTCTGAAAAAATAACCTTTCAGTATAATAGACCATCTGTCATACTGAAATCCGTGATCATTATAGTCTTGTAATAATTTCATTTTTCGTTCAGTGCAATGCATCAAATAATACTTCACATTTTCGTCGTTGTCAATAGGTGCAATTACAGCAAAAACATCCTCTGCACAATAAAATAAATTTAACAAAATTATGCATATTTAAATTTATTTCTAGATCTTTAAATCATTAGAAAGTAATTCAAATGTTACCTTCTCTAACAAGATCAGAAACCCGATCACCATCGGATGATATTGTAGTTTCCTCTTATTGCATTTCTTCAAACATTGCAACAGACATTTTGCCCTTTGTATTTAGCTCTGTATGTTTCCAATCGTTCACATACATTTTTTTTTCACAAACGTCATTGGATTTTGTGTTGTCTATGCAAACATCACAAAAACAAGAATATTTTCTTTTATCCAATGCAAACACATTTCTGGACGAATTTGTTTGAATTGAATGAAATTTTCGAGTCCCTTTTATTGTTTCAACGTCACTTCCAATTGATCTATCTACGCCTTCGATTCCAATATGCCAGAAAAACCTTTATATGGAAAATTAGAAGAAGAATTTGTAAATATGATATCAAAATACAATCAAAGATAATCATTGCATGATAAATGTACAATGTTTAAAATTAGATTTTCAATATAAATTAAATTGAATGTACCTTCGCACTTCTCTTGATGGGTTTCTCTCATGGCTTAGAGCAGCGATGCACCATTGAACAACTTCTTCAGCGTTCACAAGTCGGCTTGCAGAGTGGTTCATTTGATATCTTCGAAGTGCTCGTTTTATGCATGCTCCTGCACCGTCATGTTCTCCTTTTCCATGGCTAGTCTCAAAGAAATTCCAACAATGTTTAATGCAGGTTTTCTTATGAAGACAACACAACCAAAAGAATGATCGTACAGATTTGAATTGACCTGCGCATCCGTCTGACCATATCCAATGTTCATTGAATGTTATTCCACGATTTTTCAATGAATCATAAATTCTTCCAAAACAATGTTGTACAAAACATGTATCATGTGTACGATCGTCACTGATATAAAAATTATATTCTTTAATGATATGCCGATTTTCACTCGTGCTTTCTATATGATCGACATTTTGTTCAGCATGTCTATATAGAATATGGACGAGCATGGAGACTTGGTCAGAGTGATAGTATTCACTCTGAATTTCTTTTTGTGGAACAAATGTGTAGTTTTCTGCAAAATCAATCACTGACAAAATGGTCCCTGGTGGAAAAACTTCACGACATTTTTTGAATTGCAAGTCTTGCCATCGAGCTCTATGGGAATGCTTGGTGTATTTGTAAATTTCTGCCTCAAACTTTCTCAAAAAGTCTATCAGAAAAATTTCGTCTTCTAGTAATTAAATTCTTTTAACACTATTTGCACCTTGAATCGATGTATCGATATATTCATATCTCTTCCATTTCACTTTCATGTTGGACAATGATTTATCATTTATATCAATAAGATATTTGTTTTGAAATTTAGTCAAATTTCCACAATCATCGCATTTTTTACCACCAACACATTTCTTTTTGTAAAATAGTTCATCGCTTTCTCTTTCACATATAATTTGAGATATGAAATCACGGATAGTGGAAGGAGGAGGTGAATCCTTCCATAATGTTCTACCGAAATCAAGGAATGTGTCATAATATAACTCAAATTCCATATGATAACGGCAACAACAAGTGTCGCGTACGGTGATAGGTTTTACATACCATGGTTTTTGTTGAACAAAAGCACTGAGTGAAACATGAATTTGACGATTCTCTTTTTTGAACTTGTTGAATAACTCTATCTGAGTGGTTTCCAAGAGATGCTTTTCATGTTCTTCGTACTGATTTCGTGCTATTCTTCTTCGCATCACATGTCTTGCAGTTGGTGAAACACGCGAATTGTTCTTCCAATATTCATATATTATTTTTTTAACATTTTATCCAAGTCTATCTTTGTATGGTTGCCTACAAATAGCTCTCCAACAAGCGAGTTCATCATTTACATCTATTTGCAACCGAAATTTTTGATGTTTGTGCAAAGTTTTTCGCAAGGTTCCCAGTGCTCGTGCCATAGATGTTACCAAACGATTCTCTTGAGTACTTGAGGAAACCATTGCCATTTGTATTCCTCTACGTACAATTGAAACATCTTTCTCTCTAGATCTCTTAATTGACTTTATAGCACTACTCATATTTTTTATCACCTCTTCCTTCATTTTTTTATCTTTGGTTGATTTTCGAATACCCAATAGTGTCGTAGCTTTTTTTAATTTCCTTAATGATAGGAGACCTTTCAACATTTGAGCCTGAACTGTCACCCGCTCATTTAAGAAATACTTTTCAAAAATGCAGTTAACACGATATCATATAACATGGTCAGGTTTTTTATCTCCATATGTGTGAGTGTCAACATTTTCTAACATCTCATTATCGATAGTGATTTCATCTGTACATATTCAAAAAATAGTACATATTCAATAAATAACTAAATTAATAAATATATCTAAAATTTCAAATATTTTTCAAATTAGTTCATCAAACAAAAATTAAGCTTAACATTTTACATTAGGAAAATTTTAAATATATCAATAGATCGTAATATTTACATTTACATACTTGTTTCAATTTCTGCTTGAGGTTGATTTTCTTCTTCAATATTTTGAGGAATATCTCTGTCTGTTTACATTAAACAATATATTTTTCAAATTAGTTCATCAAATAAAAATTAAGCTTCACATTTTACATTAGGGAAATTTTAAATATATCAATAGATCATAATATTTACATTTACATACCTGCTTCAATTTCTTCTTGAGGTTGATTTTCTTCTTCAATATTTTGAGGAATATCTTTGTCTGTTTACATTAAACAAAATATTTTTCAAATTAGTTCATCAAATAAAAATTAAGTTTCACATTTTACATTAGGAAAATTTTAAATATATCAATAGATCATAATATTTACATTTACATACCTGCTTCAATTTCTGCTTGAGGTTGATTTTCTTCTTCAATATTTTGAGGAATATCTCTGTCTGTTTACATTAAACAAAATATTTTTTGAATTAGTTCATCAAATAAAAATTAAGATTCACATTTTACATTAGGAAAATTTTAAATATATCAATAGATCATAATATTTACATTTACATACCTGCTTCAATTTCTGCTTGAGGTTGATTTTCCTCTTCAATATTTGAGAGGGATTATAACTTTCTTTTGCGAGATTGTCTCGTCTCTTCTCTACGTTCCTCAGGGTCTATTTTTCGATCATATTTTCTCGCACAAGTTCTTCGATTTCCCATGATAATAGGGTATGAAGTTCAAAAAATTTCCTTCAAAAAATTAGACAATGACTCAATTACAAAAAATATCACAAAAGATTTAATTTAAAAAATTTCAGTGTAAATTTTTTGCAAAAAATACATACTCCAATTCAAAACACTTACTTTAAAAAATTCGAGAGAAAAATGTCTTATAAAATGGAACGAAGCTCAAAAGATTTACTTCAACTCAAAACATGTACATACCTCCAAGAAATGTCTTTTGAATGTATGTCCAAGAAATTTTTTTAAGTTCAAAACAATTTTTGCCAAAATAAGGCTGCCTCCAAGAAATGTCTTCCAAAAAAATTCTTTAAACCCAAAACAATTCTTTGTAAAATCAATTTGCTTCCAAGAAATGTTCTTAAACCCAAACTTTGAAGATAAGTTTTTGAACCCAAACCGAGATCTTTGTAAAATGAGATGAAATGTGCGAAATGTGCGAAAATTGTGAATCATTTCACGGCAATTTATATTGCCGCGAAATGTGTTTTAGTAGGGGCTCCGAAAAACTTTACGGCCGACAGAGAGTTATAGAATAGTTCGGCCAAACTTTTGATTAAAAGTTCGGCCGAACTATTAAGACGTTAGATTTAACGAGCCTTCGACGGAAAACATAGTTCGGCTGAACTTAGATTAAAAGTTCGGTCGAACTAACGCATCACCAATTACGCAAAAACCAGGCTCTGAATACGGTTCTGCAACTTTGGACTAATTAAACTCCATGAAAGATTGTTAATTAACTTTCGGAACCAAGACAAAAATTTTCGGAATTGAATCTACTTTCAGGAAATATAACTTTTATGGAATTTTATAAACGTTTATTAATTATAATTATTTTTCTAATAAAATGGGTGCAAACAATTTCTGAGGGTCATGGTGATTCAGTGAAATCAAAATTTTGTATCTCCCAAAATACATTGTAAAAATAATTGAAAAAATTATGGGGCATTACATTGGTCTGTCATCTCTAATGGGTAGCTTTTAGATTTTTAGTTTATAACTTATATGTTAAGAAATTTCTTGCGACGCGAAACATATCCAAAATACGCATTTTTTTGTATTGGACCAGTTCAAAAAATTCTAGTAATTATGATATGCATCCATTGGCTTTGTAAATATGACGAAACCAAAGTAGACTCTGTCTAGATTGTTGTAACACATTCTGTTTTTTCAAAAACACAAATTTTCAATGAATACAACATTGCGTCATAACATGACTTCTTATGAATCCTTTGATTGTTAAGAAACACACACTCAAAGAAATGCTAAGTTGACATATCAAATCTTGATGGAGGAGCATCGGAACTAGCCAGCAATGTGGAAATTTGTCCACATGTTGTGGCTTGACAGGGTGAATTTCATTTACTGTTTGGTCAAATTTAGTTTACTGAGGAGGTCGATTCCTCAAATAGTTTGTTATTAATTGTAATAAGTGTGACTATCTTAGTGATAAGATCTGTTAAAACAGGTGTGTGCGAACGCTAATAGATAGGAGATTTTATTTGTTAGGATCTTCAAAAATAGAAGATTTCATTAGGTATTGTGGGAGGAATTAGTGGATAAAGAATAGAGGAATTTGTAATGTGCAAAAGAGATTTCTTTTAGAGAGGGTTGTGTGGAGAAAAAGCTCAGATTTGGTGTGAGTGTGACAGTGTGTATTAGAATTTTTAATTCTGGAATAATTTAGAAAAAGATGAGACTCTGTCTTTTTCGTGTGTTATGAAGAAATCGAATGCTGTATCCATTGATGTTTGATGAGCCATAATCTTAATGCGTTGTTAATTTCTTGAAGTGGTTTGACCTGTGGTTTTATTTAAAATTGTTAAAAAATTCTGTGCTATGGCAAATTGGGCGTGTTAAATTTTGTGAGTTGAAATTTCTTTACACAGAAAACAGCTTAGAATAGACTTCGCAGATTTTTGGAGACAACACCGAATTATGGAAATCGCCGATCCCTGAAATTTCGCACCAAAGTTCTGGATGCTGCGAATTGTCAGTCGTAACATCAATGCAGCGATTCTGATCGCGGTTGAGATCATATCAGGCTCATGGTAACGGATGAGTGTTGTAATGTTCAATAGTCTAGCGACTAACAAACTCCGGCAATTTCGCATTGGAGCGTAGGAAATGCCAAATTTTTGTGGCATATCAAATTCAACGATTGCAAATTGATTCGGTATCGAACAACTAGATCTGGGTGACAACCCATAGTGTGGTGTTTTGAAAATATCCATTGGAAAATTGTTGATTGAGACCACATCGGCGTAGATTGAAGGGGGCGTATATTGAAGTTGTGTAATATTGCATTGGAATGGTTAAAAAAACACAAACTTGGGCGCATATTGTATCTCCAGGGTGTGAATGAGTTTAATTGACAGAACCAGATCCGTGGTAGCAATACATATAATGTATGTTGACAAACAGTGTTCAACATTGTTTGAAGGCTTTATGTTGGATCTGCGTTTTTTTCTAATTAAGAGAACAGAGATCTTTCCAAATTATAAAAAGTTTTGATTCTGATTCATATAAAGGGCTTTTATTATTGATATTGTATTATTTATCTGAGGTCTATTGAAAGCGTTCTTGTACTCTAGAGCTATCACTGCGTCATTTTGGTATCGGAGCAGAAGAGATAGGTGTTTGCAGCAAAGATGTCGCCAAGAAGAGGAGTTGGTCGAGGAATTGGTCGAGAGAGACCAGAACCAAATGCAGTCTTGATAGAAGAAGTGCGGAGATTGCGTGAACGAATGGAGACAATGGAGACAGCCCAAAGAAGAGCGCCTGATGAGGGAGCTGAGAGTTCTTCAGAAGAATCTGATGCAGATGTGGAAGCAGAAGAAGAGAATGAAAATGTCAAATTCATCAAGATGCTAGCAAAGGTTGGAAGCAAACCCAAAATGGAAATTCCTATGTATGAAGGGAGTCTGAATGCCGAGGAGCTCATGGATTGGATCAGATCCATATATCAGTATTTCAATTATGAAGAGATTGAGGAGAATAAGAGGGTGAAGTTTGGAGTCACTAGACTGAAGGGCCATGCAGCCATCTGGTGGGACGAGTTATAGACATCCAGAACGAGAAAATGGAAATCTAAGATCAAGCAATGGGATAAAATGGTAAGCAAACTGAAAGCCAAGTTTTTTCCTAAAGACTATCATTTGAATCTTTTTGAGCAGATGCAAAATCTGAAGCAGAAAGGAATGTCTGTTAAGGAGTATACAGAATAATTCTACAGGTTAAGTATCAGAACAGGGCATGTAGAAGATGATTTGGAGAAAGTAGCTAGATATGTTAATGGGCTAAGGTATGAAATACAAGATGATATTAGCCTGATAAGTTTGAAAACTGTTGAGGATTCCTATTAAGCAAGCCTGAAGGCAGAGGAGAAAATACTGAGGAGACAAAGTCAAAGGAACAGAGGAAAAAGTTCAGCAAGAGGTAGAGGAGCTATCAGATCCAGAGGAACACAACATCAACCTGAAACAGGAAGTTCAAGTAGCAGATCACCACAGATGGGTGAATCTAGTAGAGGGAGATTCGCGCCCAGAGGAAGAGGGTGAGGCAGAGATGTTAGATGTTATGCTTGTGGAGAATGGGGACACATGTCGAGGGACTGTCCTCATATAAAATCAGCAAGCCAGAGGGGTGCAAATGTGGCTGAGGCAGAGCCAGAACCACCTCGACTTGTGGAGAAAGAAGAACCACCTGAAGAAGGTGAATCATTGCTACTCAGAAGAACTTTGTTGAGATCAGAAAAAGAGATTGGAGAACCCGCGCAAAGAAAGAATTTGTTCAGAACTACATGCAAATCAAAGGGTAAGTGCTGTAAGGTTATAATTGATAGCGGGAGTACTGACAATCTTGTGTCTACAGAGATGGTGGAAAAGCTTGGGTTAACAAGGAAAGCTCATCCTGCACCTTACAAAGTATCTTGGCTCCAGAAAGGCCATCAAATCATCGTGACAGAACAGTGTAGTGTGGAAATGCAGATCGGCACATACAAAGACGTGATCCTATGTGACATAATGCCCATGGATGTATGTCATGTGTTATTGGGAAGACCATGGCAATTTGACCGGAAGGCGATTCATGATGGAAGAAGGAATACGTACACCATAGAGAAAGACGGAATTAAACATATGTTGCTGCCAGTGAAGAATGATGCTGATAAAGAGCTGCCTGAAAATAGTATTATGTTGATGAGTGGCAAAGAACTGCTACAGGAGGTTGATAAAAGTGAAGAGGTGCATTTCACTATCGTGGGGATGCCAAAGGTAATTTTAACCTCCACAAATTTAAATGATTTGCCTGAAGAAATTCAATCTGTGTTAAATAATTACATGGACATCATTGTGGATGAATTGCCGAATGAATTACCGCCGATTAGAAGTATAAGTCACCATATCGACTTAATACCAGGAGCATGTCTACCTAATAAAGCTGCATATAGATTAACTCCTCAGGAAAACGTAGAAGTTGCAAGACAAGTTCAGGAGCTGATGGACAAGGGGCTGATTCAAGAAAGTCTGAGCCCGTGTGCTGTGCCAACGGTACTTAGTCCGAAAAAGGGAGGAGAATGGCGCATGTGCACCGATTCCAGAGCTATCAATAAGATAACAGTCAGGTATAGATTTCCTTTTCCCAGGATGGATGACTTAATGGATTGTTTAAGTGGATCCAGGTACTTTACTAAGATAGATCTGAAAAGCGGGATCATCAGATCAGAATTCGGGAAGGCGATGAGTGGAAAACAGCTTTCAAAACCAACAGTGGACTATATGAGTGGTTAGTGATGTCTTTTGGGCTTACTAATGCGCCCAACACATTCATGAGACTAATGAACGAGGTCTTGAAAGAATATACAGGTAAATTTTTTGTTGTTTACTTGGATGATATTCTGGTTTTTAGCAAAAGTAAAGAGGAGCATTTGGAACATTTGAAGTTAGTCCTGAAAACTCTGCAGAAAGAAAAACTACTAATCAATTTGAAGAAATGTAGTTTCATGAAAGAGGAGTTGGTATACTTGGGATTTGTGATTTCCAAAGAAGCTTTAAAAATGGATCCGGAAAAGGTACAAGCAATCAGAAACTGGCCTACTCCCAGGAGTGTATTCGAGGTAAGAAGTTTTCATGGATTTGCTAGTTTCTACCGAAAATTTATAAAGGGGTTTAGTCAAATTTGTGCACCAATCCTTGAAACCATCAGGGAGGTCAATCAGCCATTTCAATGGACAGAAGCAGTTGATAAGAATTTTAATATGTTGAAAAAGAAGATAACAGAAAAGCCAATTCTAGCATTACCAAATTTCGAGAAAGTCTTTCAAGTGGAAACCGATGCAAGTGGAGAAGCAGTTGGTGCGGTACTAAGTCAAGAGCAAAGGCTGATAGCATATTTCAGTGAGAAGTTAAATGATGTGAAGAAGAAATATTCTTCCTATGACAAATAATTTTACGCTATTGTACAGGCATTGAAAAAATGGAGGCATTACTTGCTACCAAAGGAATTCATCTTATATTCAGACAATCATGCTTTGCAGTTTATTAATAATCAGCCAAATTTAAATCAAAAGCATGCTAAATGGGTGGAATTTCTACAAAGTTTCACTTTTGTAATAAAGCATAAAAGTGGTAAGTCTAATAAAGTGGCGGATGCATTGAGCAGGGTAAGTTTTCTTTTGCAAGAATTTAAAGTGGGTGTTGTAGGTTTTGATGAAATGATAGAAATGTACAAGGATGATGAGGATTTTAAAGACATCTACACAACAGTTCAGAATCCTGTGAGCCATAACAGAAGTCAATGTATGGACTACCTTATTCAAGGAGGCCTGTTATTTAAAAGCAACAAATTATGTATTCCCAAATGTTCAATGCGGGAAAATATAAATAAAGAAAAGCACAGTGGAGGATTGTCTGGTCATTTTGGAAAAGATAAAACTTTCGCTCAGTGAATGCTTTTTATTATTGGCCTAAAATGAAAACTGATGTTAAAAAGTTTATTGAGAAATGCAAGGTATGTCAATATGCCAAAGGAAGGAGTCAGAATGCAGGTCTATATCAGCCATTTCCCATACCAGATTGACCATGGGATGCCGTGAGTATGGACTTTGTTCTGGGTTTACCAAAAACTCGGAGAGGAATTGATTCTATTTATGTTGTTGTAGACAGATTTTCTAAAATGGCACATTTTATTGCTTGTAAGAAGACTCATGATGCAACACACATAGCAAATTTATTCTTTTCAGAGATTGTAATATTCATGGTTTACCTGTAAGTATTGTATCAGATCGAGATACTAAATTTGTAGGGAATTTCTGGAGGACACTTTGGAAGAAGCTGGGAACTAAACTCAGTTTTAGTTCATCATACCATCCTCAGACGGATGGACAAACTGAAGTTGTGAACAGAAGCTTGGGAAATATATTAAGAAGTCTGGTTCATCAGAATCCCAAACAGTGGGATTCGGCATTAGCTCAAGTTGAATTCGCTTACAATGATACACCAAACCGAAGCACTGGAATGAGTCCATTTCAGATTGTCTTTGGAATGCATCCGAGAGAATTATATGAGCTTAGAGACTTGGGAAAGCAAGAAGCTAGAAGTGCAAGTGCTGAAGATTTTGTTGAACAAATGCAGAAGCTACAGGAAGGGGTTAAAGGTAAACTACAGGAAAGCAGCAAAAGATACAAGCAGAGAGCAGATCTGAAAAGGAGAGAACAGGAGTTTCAGGTAGGAGATTTGGTCATGGCATATTTGAGGAAAGAGAGATTTCCTACAAAGACTTATAACAAACTGAAACTGAAGAAAATAGGACCCTGTAAAATCAAAAGAAAATTTTCAGCCAATGCATATGAGATTGAGTTGCCGGAAGGGATCGGAATATCCCCCATTTTTAATGTTGCAGATTTATATCCATTCAGAGAGGCAGAGACTGAATTGCAGAATGAAGTTACAGGAGATGAAGTTCAGATTGTGGATTGGGAGGAACAGGTACCAAAAACATCCAAGAAAGAAGTTGAAGCTATTTTAGATCAAAGAATATCCAAGAAAACTCAAGGGCAGACATATTTCCAGTATCTTGTCAAGTGGAAGGAGCAGCCACTAGAAGATTCCAGTTGGTTAACAACAGCTGAACTACACAAAAATGGAGTAAGTCCTGAAAGTTTAAAGAACAATTTTTTTCTTCCCCGGGAGTCTGATGCAGGAGCATCGGAACTAGCCAGCAATGTGGAAATTTTTCCACATGTTGTGGCTTGACAGGGTGAATTTCATTTACTGTTTGGTCAAATTTAGTTTACTGAGGAGGTCGATTCCTCAAATAGTTTGTTATTAATTGTAATAAGTGTGACTATCTTAGTGATAAGATTTGTTAAAACAGGTGTGTGCGAACGCTAATAGATAGGAGATTTTATTTGTTAGGATCTTCAAAAATAGAATATTTCATTAGTTATTGTGGGAGGAATTAGTGGATAAAAAATGGAGGAATTTGTAATGTGCGAAAGAGATTTCTTTTAGAGAGGGTTGTGTGGAGAAAAAGCTCAGATTTGGTGTGAGTGTGACAGTGTGTATTAGAATTTTTAATTCTGGAATAATTTAGAAAAAGACGAGACTATGTCTTTTTCGTGTGTTATGAAGAAATCGAATGCTATATCCATTGATGTTTGATGAGCCATAAGCTTAATGCGTTGTTAATTGCTTGAAGTGGTTCGACCTGTGGTTTTATTTAAAATTGTTAAAAAATTCTGTGTTATGGCAAATTGGGCGTGTTAAATTTTGTGAGTTGAAATTTCTTTACACAGAAAACAACTTAGAATAGACTTCGCAGATTTTTAGAGACAACACTGAATTATGGAAATCGCCGATCCCTGAAATTTCGCACCAAAGTTCTGGATGCTGCCAATTGTCAGTCGTAACATCAATGCAGCGATTCCGATCGCGGTTGAGATCATATCAGGCTCGTGGTAACGGATGAGTGTTGTAATGTTCAATAGTATAGCGACTAACAAACTCCGGAAATTTCGCATTGGAGCGTAGGAAATGCCAAATTCTTGTGGCATATTAAATTCAACGGTTGCAAATTGATTCGGTATCGAACAACCAGATCTGGGTGACAACCCATAGTGTGGTGTTTTGAAAATAGCCATTGGAAAATCGTTGATTGAGACCACA
Organism: Pinus albicaulis; assembly: GCA_034641835.2. Lineage (NCBI taxonomy): Eukaryota > Viridiplantae > Streptophyta > Pinopsida > Pinales > Pinaceae > Pinus > Pinus albicaulis. Next base: position 807,574,068 of record CM076582.1, on the reverse strand, counting down.
TCGGCGCAGATTGAAGGGGGCGTATATTGAAGTTGTGTAATATTGAATTGGAATGGTTTAAAAAACCCAAACTTGGGCGCATATTGTATCTCCAGGGTGTGAATGAGTTTAATTGACAGAACCAGATCCATGGTAGCAATACATATAATGTCTGTTGACAAACAGTGTTCAATATTGTTTGAAGGCTTTATGTTGGATCTTCATTTTTTTCTAATTAAGAGAACATAGATCTTTCCAAATTATAAAAAGTTTTGATTCTAATTCATATAAAGGGCTTTTATTATTGATATTGTATTATTTATCTGAGGCCTATTGAAAGCGTTCTTGTACTCTAGAGCTGCCGCTACGTCAAATCTGCATAAAAAAATTTCAAAAAATAAGTAATAGAAAGCTAACAAAATTTCTCACAACTTTTATTTTTATCGCAAAATGAAATTCTACACAGAAAAATTGTTATAGTTTGCAGAAAGTTGAAGAACCGAAAAAAAATGAAATTTTTTTCTCAAAAAAGGGCAAAAAGTGTAACCCAGCTTCACATTTTCACCCCTGTGTGGATGTCTTTATTTTGAGCTAAGACAATGTGCATGTGGTGTAGTGATTTATAATTTTTATGATTTATCATGAATAGAGGGTTGTTGCTCTCTCAAGACTAGGAAGAATACTGTGACTAAAATATCACTTGAAATTGCATAATGAATGATAGTTTAAAGTATTTCATTTGATTGGAAATGGTGAGACTAATGTGATTGAATTTGTTAGTCATACATTACAGGCTACTTTCCATGGAGTGTTGATGGGTCGTTCAACCATTCTCAGAGAGCTTATGTAAAAGTGACCATGAATTCCAAGAGTAATTGTTAAGTAATGGTAAGTTGGTATAGAGATTTTGTTTTGTTTCTATGAATTTTAATAATGGCTAAGTGCTTGAAAGTAGAAATTACTTATTTTAAAAGTTGTAAATGCTTATGACTATGGATAAAAACATTATTGTTTCATTTAATGGTATTACTTGGAAATGAAAATCCTCAATTTCAAAGGGAAATGATTCCTTTTCAGTTGTTTGGATTATTATATCTTGAGTAAAAGTTAATGATAAACACTATGTAACATCCCCCAATTACTTGGCATGGATAAAAGTAATAATATTTACTTATGCCATTATGAATCAAGAATGAGTTGTAAACATAATTGTAATTTTACTTCATTCATTTACAAATTAAAATTGGTTTCAAAACTAATTTAAATATCGGTGAAACTAAAATGGCATAAAATATTGTTAACGGTTAATGGATATAGACATTCATTAATATTTCTAATTACCATGTTGACAAAACGGTTGGAATCAAGAACCACTTATTGGTAACTAGTATTCTTATTATTTTACACCAACCCTTGACAGAGGGAAGGGGGGAGGTGATTTATGATTTGGGAAGAGACAGTTATTGGGGATGCGTTCACCGGATTCAAGATTTCCTTTGGTGCTTAACTCTGTTGTCATTACAGCGGAACCAATGGATATTTGATGCTTGATGCGTGTGGGATTGGAGTGATCGAGATTTAATTTAAGGATGGTAACATTGGCGCTTGACTCTATTGTCCTTACAACGTAACCAATGGATATTTGATGCATGTTTTTGGGCTCTGACATCTCAATAATAGATGAGTATAGTCCATTTTTCAAGTACAAGGAAGATTTGGAGATCAAGATAATGCGAGGATAATTCACATGCAGCTTGTGGATAACAAACAAATTGGCATTTAATAATGTAGAGAGGCATATAGAAGGACTTAAAAAGGGGAAATATGTTATGAATAGAACACAAGGGCCTGACGATGAAGTTGCAGTCTATGTGGAAGAATAAGGGTATTTCCAACAAGATGGAAAAATGTGGTGGAAGATGAAAGAAATTTCATTCATCTATTTTATGATATTTTATTATGGGGATGCTATGTCTACATATAGTAATGATGATATCAAAGCATACTATCAAGCATGGCCCCTCTTGGATATTATTGACCCTTCAAATAAGAGCACCCACACACACATATATATACTTCTAGGTTGAAATGTACAAAAGAGTATTATTAAATTCTAAAACTTAAAAAATACTTGATCATATCATGCAAACTAAATTTATATTTCACATAAGAGCACAAATATATACTTCATAGCTAGGAGTATTGTTGATTTTTACAACTAGGTATATTGTTGATAGTTTTTTTAGAGCAAAATTTGTGCACCTTTAGATAACATTACATATCACATTTTCCTTCATCTACACTCTTCTTCTATATGCTATTGAGTATTCTATTGACTTACAACGTTTCTTTTCCAATATTGGTGCAAATACTAGTTTATATATTAAGAAATACTACTTATGAATAATAAAACAGTTGTGACATAAATAATATATAACAAAAAAAAACCCATATATTTTTTGGATAATAAAATAATTGTAACAAAAATAATATAGAACAAGAAAAATTAAGTATATTTGGATGTATGAAAATTTAGATGCATTCCATTAAGTAAAATTTTAAAAGAATAATGGTTATAAACATTTAAAAATAATTTTATTAAATAATTAGTTTAGATCTATACTATTTATGAGATGGATAAATTCTCTTTTCACTCTAAACGAGCTTTTCATATCAAGACATTTGATATCTCTTGGCTCTTGAGATTGATCTAGGCCATCTTAATTTCCCCCTTTAAATAAACTACATTCCCCATGAATACCATCGGTCATTGACCCATGGGTTGTTTTTATAGTTTATTATTATTTTATTTTTATTTTTATTTTTATTGTATTTTGACATAACAACATTTCTATCATACTTTGTTGGAGAGCATCATGACACAAAAATGTAATATTTAAATACATAAATATTTATTTTCCTTTTTTTTATAGTGTTTTTTATCCATGCAATTTAAATTAATTGGTTTGTGTGGAGTTTAATTGTATGATATAAATTTCATTTAAATCTAACAAATTTTTAATAACATCATTTTTACTTAAAAGTCACCAAAACCTAAATACTTATCTTAATTTTCCCCTTTAAATAAACTAAATTCCACATGAATACCATGGCCTATTTTTTATTTAATTTACTTTTATTTTTATTTTTGTGTAATTTGACATAGTTTCTTTTTTTTATAGTGTTTTTATCCACACAATTTGAATTAATTGGTTTGTGTGGAGTTTAATTTTATGATATAAATTTTATTTAAATCTAACAAATTTTTAATAACATCATTTTTACTTAAAAGTCACCAAAACCTAAATACTTATCCTAATTTCCCCCATTAAATAAACTACATTCCACATGAACACCATGGGTCAATACCATGGGTTGTTCTTTATTTAATTTACTTTTATTTTTATTTTTGTGTAATTTGACATAGTCAAAATGTTAAACATGACATAACAACATTTCTAGGATACTTTGTTGGAGAGCATGGTGACACAAAAATGTAATATTTAAATACATAAATAGTTATTTTCCCTTTTTATAGTGTTTTTTATCCATTTAATTTAAATTAATTGGTTTGTGTGGAGTTTAATTTTATGTTATAAATTTTATTTAAATCTAACAAATTTTTAATAACCTCATTTAAACTTACGTCACCAAAACCTAAATAATTATTAAAAAAATAAAACTAACATTATAAAAAACATATATAAAACTATTTACTTGTGGATCTAATGGCCTAAAACATTTCAATCGTCTAGCATTTGATCCAATGGCTTAGACATGGACACATTGGCACCTAGGGGGGGTTGTTTTCAAATAGGAATGCCTTAAGGCGTAAATATATATGACTCACAAAAATTCAATCCAATTGCAATTATAGTATTAATTTCTTATGTAATTGATCATAATGAATATTATTCACTATCATTCAAATTATACTAAATATTATTCATTGTAATATACATGACTCACAAAAAAATCAATTCAATTGCAATTATATTATTAATTTCTTATAATATACATGACTCACAAAAATTCAATTCAATTGCAATTATAATATTATTTTCTTATGTAATTGAATGTACATAAAATTAAGTTTTAATATAATGTAAAAAATCAATGTTTTAAAGTTCAAAAATATATCAATAATTTTAAAATAAGAAATGTACATTGAATTAAGTTTTAATATAATGTAAAAAATCAATATTTTAAAGTTCAAAAATATATTAATAAATAAAAATGATTTAATTAATTTGCTATAATATTGGGTTGAAATTTTTTTGTAATTAATTAAAATGAGAAATATGTACATTAAATTAAGTTTTAAGTTATAATATTGTATGGATATTAAACAACATTTCTTTACACAATAATTAATTTTATCTATAAATTTTTATTGCTCAAATTCCAATATTGTATGTATTTTTAAAGAAAGATATAAGGTTGTCAAAAACTCTTACAAATACTTCTCTCGAGGTTGTTGGTTCCTCATGTTATTTTTCAGGTTGTTCAGTCCAAAAATGCAAATGACCTACGTAGGAGTAGATATCATACTTCTCTCGAGGTTGTTGGTTCCTCATATTTTTTTTTGGTTGTTCAATCCAGAAATGCAAATGACCTACGTAGGAGTAGATAATTCAGATAAGTAGGAGTAGATCATTAAGATAATTGGAATATTTTTGTACCCTAAAGGCTTCTTCAATGATTTAGGCCTTAGATTCAATAATGCAAATATTTAAACAACTGAAAATATAAGTATTCCCTGACGTGAGCAGGTAGATTGGTATGATTTGAGTTGACATTAGAGGTTGTTCTAATCCTAAGCATTGGATAAATTCTTTCTGGAAAGCTAATGGCAGTATTGAAGGTTGGCATTGGGATCCAATATGAAATAACATACATGTACAATGATGCTCGCAGGCTCCCACGTCTCGCAGCATTCCTGCCATTGTTATGTATATAATTCTTCCATGGCAGGTCTCCACTCTCTGCATATGAAAGGTTTTACTTTGTTTGTATTCATTTGGATTGGCTTGGCTCCTTTAGGATCTTCGTTTGCAAATCCATGGACTCAGAGCAATCTCTTCAATTTCATGGTTGTCGCTATATTTCTGGTCAAACATAGCGAATCCAATTCTGAAAATGATTCTCATTCAATATCAATACTACCATTAAATACATACACATTATTAACTGTAATAAATAACATTTTATTTAATAAAGCTACATGTAATGTCTTATTTTATTTAATAAAATAACATGGAATGTGCTAATAAGAAAACCCACCAGCATTACACGTGCATGAAGCGAACATTACACTTGCATGAAGAAAACAAAACTCACTCACATGGATTACACTTGCATGCCCATTAAAGCCAAGGATATGGATAATCAAGTTATAGGTGAATACTTGTTGCTTGATCCATTTTGTAGAAGAAGGCATGTTAGAGAGACTTCATGTTAGTTGCATAATGGAAACCTCACTACCGATCTATATGTTTGTTACACTAACGAAAGAACAACACAAGAGACATGATGAATAACAATTGAACAACACAAGAGACAGGATGAATAACAATTATTTGAGTAGAAGGTGGGATCTCTTGCCAACCATGAGGAGTTAAGAACTTATTGGAAACTTTGGGTCAAAATGGAGCAGATCTATGATATGGTGTGAAAAGACCCCATGTTCTAGTCTTTCCTTTTGTTCCTGCTTTAGTCACAATAACCTAGTCTTTCCTAAGACCCCATGCTTTAGCCTTTCCTTCAGTTCCTGCTTCAGTCATGATAGCCTAATCTTCTCTAGAGAGAATTATAGCAATTTTAGAGAGCTACCATAATTTTGGGTTGTAGGTTGCAGATTCAGTTCTCTGGTTGCAAGTTACAAATTCAGGTCCCATGACAAGTTACAAGTAATAACTTATATGTTTCCTTTCTTATCTATTTTAAGCTTGTGTGATTTTTAATCTTTAATTCAGTTCTCTGGTTGCAAGTTACAAATTCAGGTCCCGGGACAAGTAATAACTTATAAGTTTCCTTTCTTATATATTTTAAGCTTGTCTGATATTTAATCTTTAAGCTTTTCTATTGTTTAGAATTTTAGAATCTTATACCATGCATATTCTGTTCAGAAGCATGAAAATTAACACACAATCAAATTAACACATAATCAATCAAGCATAATCTTTAAGCTTTTCTATTTGTTTAGAATTTTAGAATCTTGTACAATGCATATTCGGTTCAGACGCATGAAAATTAACACACAATCAATCAAGTTACTACCGGAGGGTAAGTCCACACTATAAATTGGCCTAGTGCACACTGTTTACAATAAATTTATAATAAATTTATAAGATATAAATTAAATTTAAAATGAAAACAATTATCGAGACTTTACAATGTTACTAGTACTTACTGTTTACAATCTTATTGGTACTTGATAATTATCAATATAGTATCATACAGTATCCTCATACATTATCCATATAGTATCATACAGTGTCCTCATACAGTATCCATTAATGATAAAGATGTATAAAAGAAGAAGAAGAGATACAGTACAGATAGTAAGTTATTACCTTTGGCCCATTTGAAATCTCAATATCAACTTCGTAATTAATTAATGATAAATATGTATAAAAGAAGAAGAAGAGATACAATACAGATAGTAAGTTATTATGCTTGGCCCATTTGAAATCTCAATATCAATATATGTACCAACTTTACTCATATTACTTGGATTTAAAAAAAATATAATTTAATTTTTTTTTTTTTGCAATTTTGAATAGAAATAAAATAGAAATAAAAGAAATAGAATTTCTTAGAACTATGGAATATGGAATTTATAATAAATAGCAATCATCTATATTGAATTTGTTAGTTTCATTGAAAATAGTAAATAAGAAAATGTGCATAGACATTACTAATGAACATCAAATTTAGAGTGATTTTGTTCTTTGAATGTTTGCCTGTGGCATGGATTATCAGAGGAGATGCAAAGAGAAATCAATGAGGTTTGAATTCATTCTCGACCAGCTGCAAGCCAACCAAGAAAAACCAGCGAGCAAGAAGGGAGACAAGACCTGAAAGGAAATGAAGAAGATCGAGGAGATGCAAAGAGAAATCGATGAGGTTTGAACTCATTCTCGACTAGCTACAAGCCAACCAAAAAAAACCAACAAGCAAGAAGGGAGACAAGACCTAAAAGAAAATGAAAAAGATCGATTTTATGCAAAAACATGAGGTCAACCATTGCATCTCTCATGTGCTGGCTCTCAAAGCCCCTCAAAGCCAAAGTGCGAGCAACAATGTTTGTTGGCTCTCAAAGCCAAATTGCTAGCAACAATGTCCCAAGCAATGAAGAAATGGTGAACCAGTCACCCCAGTCGCTTGATGGCTTCGCATAGCTTGCTTTGCTCTAGAGGGATTGCTCCCCATAGCTTGTTGCGTTCTGGAGTAGGTTTGGAGATTTCTACATGAAATGGTGAACCAGTGGGTGAACGAGTCATCCCAGTTGCCTAGATGGCTCAGCATATCTTGCTGCCCTCTAGAGGGAGGGATGGCTCTGCATAGCTGGCTCCGCATAGCTTCCCTCCCTCTGGAGAGAGGGATGGCTCTGGATAGCTTACTACGCTTTGGAGTAGATCTGGAGATTTCTACTTAGGATATTTCTACATGAAATGCTCTTGAGTAAGACTTTCTTTACAATGCGAAAGCAGTAATGAAATTCACTTGAGTAAGGCTTTCAGGTTTTCTTTACAATGTTAGAGCAACAAGGCACCAGAGTTGCATATAGAGAGATAGCCATCTGGAAAATTCCAGATAAGTGGAAGGGCCTTGGAAGGACATCCATCTGGAAAAGTCAAAATAAGTGGAAGGGCCTTGGAAGGACATTTTAGCCACTTTGAAATTTTGGATATAAACAAAAGTTTAGCAAAAATTTTGGATATAAAAAAGTGTTGCACTATAGAAATTTGAAATTTGGATATCAGAAAACTTTCTATATTAGAAAACTTTGACACTACGAGACTTAGAAAACTTTTACACTACGAGACTTAGGATAAAATAAGGTTTCCCAACATTCTTGCATTCTTTCATTCTAGCAGGTGATTTTTGCAATAAGAGGTGAAAAGTTTTCTAGCCAATAACTTTGGTTAAAATTTTGATGAATAAGATTGCTGAGGTAGAACTTTGGGTTAAATTGGTTAAATTACAAGAGAGGAAAAACAAATCAGTCATTAAGATTCAATCATCAAGCGATCCCTATAGTCCTATTGAAAGCAAGGCAGGGACTAATAATATTATACTAAAACTATTACTTCTCATACACACTTTCTCTCAGCAACCACAACCACATTAGTAAATGTGGTTGATATAGGAGAATAGACATCATTTTCCACCTTTTATCACCTTTATATAGCAATCATTATATAAAAATACCACCTTTATATGGCAATCATTATATAAAAATAAAATTGTTGATCCACATATATCAACCATAATTACTAATATAAAGTTATTGATCTACATATATCAACCATAATTACTAATATAATTGTACTAGTTTTAATTTAACCATCTTGATAAAACCAAAACCTTTTTCAAAAATATACCCTTTAAATGGATATGCACTATTGAAGTGCTATTTTGAATTACGTTAAGAGAAACAAATAAAAGGAAGAAAATTTCTTTTAAAAAATGTAACCTTTAAATGGACATGCACTATTGAACTGCTATTTTGAATTATGTTAAGAAAAACAGATACAGGGAAGAAAAAACCTTTTTAAAAATATAACCTTTAAATGGACATGCAGCGTTGAACTGCTTATTTTGAATTATGTTATCATGTGGAAAGAAGCAGATAAAGGGAAATGCAGTGTTGAACTGCTTATTTTGAATTATGTTGAAAGAAGCAGATATTTTGAATTATGTGGAAAGAAGCAAATAAAAGGAAGAAAAACCTTTTTAAAAGTATACCCTTTAAATGGACATGCAGTGTTGAATTGCTATACCCTTTAAATGGACATGCACTGTTGAATTGCTATTTTGAATTTTACGTTAAGAGAAACAGATAAAGGGAAGAAAAACCCTTTTTAAAAATACACTCTTTAAATGAACACGCAATGTTGAAAGAAGCAGATATTTTGAATTATGTTGAAAGAAGCAGATAAAGAGAAGAAAAACCCTTTTTTAAAAATATAGACATGCAGTGTTGAACAGATATTTTGAATTATGTTAAATATTCTAAGTTATGTTAAAAGAAGCAGATAGACATGAAAAACCCTTTTTTAAAAATATAGACATGCAGTGTTGAACAGATATTCTGAATTATGTTAAAAGAAGCAGATAGACATGCAGTGTTGAACTGTTATTTTGAATTATGTTAAAAGAAGCAGATATTTTGAATTATGTTGAAAGAAGTAGATAAAGAGAAGAAAAACCCTTTTTTAAAAATATAGACATGTAGTGTTGAACAGATATTTTGAATTATGTTAAATATTCTAAGTTATGTTAAAAGAAGTAGATAGACATGAAAAACCCTTTTTTTTTAAATATAGACATGCATGTTGAACAGATATTCTGAATTATGTTAAAAGAAGTAGATAAACCTGCAGTGTTGAACTGTTATTTTGAATTATGTTAAAATAAGCAAATAAAGGGGGGGAGAAAAGGGAAAAGGGCCCAACCAGGTTTCAACTAGTGACCTCTTGATCTACAGTCAAATGCTCTACCACTGAGCTATATGCTCAATTCGACAGCGAGGTTTTTTTTCCCATTAATGGTTTTGTTGAAATACGAGCCTGGAAATCGTAGGCGTGCGTGTATGCTCCATTAGGATTGAGAATTACAGAGTTGATACACAACAATGCCTCCTATTTTGATTGTTTAAAAAATAATACACCTGCTAAAAAAAAAAATTAATATATTGTAAAAAAATATTTAAATTGCAATATATAAGATATTTGATGCTGAGAAATTATTAAAAAGTTAACAATGTCTTTACGCTTAATTATTTTAAGTCAAAGTTGAAGATAGGAATATATAACATTTTCTTAAAAATAATATTTTTTTAATTATATGAATTTATCTATTTATTTTTTAAATAAATATAAAATTTTGAAATATATATATATATATAGTAAATAATCCTAATAGGGTTATGGAACAAGACACATTTAGTGTTGGAAGCCGGGAGGTGAGCGTCTCAATGGAGGATCTGACAAGCCACGATGATCAATAAATACAAGTGGTGGCAAGCGAGTTGTATGTTTGGAGGGTTCGGGAGACAAGGGGGAGTTAAAAGTCGGATGGTGGTTTTCTTGCAATAGTGCATCTTCTTGGTTATGGGAGCATCCAAGGGCGGCTAAACCATTGTGGAGTATGTACAAGTCACCGTCCTACGCATGCCCCCTCTTTCGTTCTTTGCACGCAACATTGGGGATGCTGGTGGGAGGGGTGGCGAATTGGTTGCTCAAGGTGGTGAATTGTTGGGTTTGGGACCCTAGCAAGATTTGGCATCGAAAATTCTCTGGTGGCTAGCTAGAAGTGGGGTGGAGTGAGATTTCGTGGTGCTACATCGTGGCGGAGGTGCATCTGACCAAGAAGCTATTTGTTGGGGGCTTGGTAAGGGTCGAAGTCTCCTTCCTTTCCCATTGGCTCTATGATGCAATTAACAAAATTGGTGTGGTGATAGTTTGTTTTATGTGGGATTTCTCTATGAGTGCTTTAGAGAGTCAGTTGGGGTGGTAATTACATCTTGTAGCACAAGTTGTATTTTGGGGGAGACTAATAGTTTTATAAATAAGAGTGGTTGTTGGTGGCTCTTGCCTCGTGGGGTTGCATTCGGTTTGCTTTGGCCTTTGGGGGTCTGGGAAGTTAGTCTAGGTATCTCGGGGAGGTGCAGGTTTGATCAAGTGATCATGTCCAAGAGGGAAAAATGTTCAAAATTGGAACTACTCAGAATTGGTAATAAATTGATCGACCGGATAGTGTTCGTCATTGCAATCCTGGCGTCGCGAATGACACTAAAATCCGATGTCGGAAGTGAAAGATATTCAAGTTTTAATTTGCCCAATAACCTTCAAAACATGACCTTTGAACTTAAAAAAATTGTCATCTTCAGAAAATATTTTATGGAAAATATTTCATTTTTTAATGATATTTTGGTGGCCTATCAGAGGGTGCCACATGGCCTGTCCGGAGGCTGCCACCTTGCCCCAGGCCAAAGGGTTAAAATTGTTGTTCGAAATTTTTTTTGGTTTGAAAGTCTTCATAGGCAGCCCCGACCCGAGCTGAATGCATCGGGTTAGTCGGGCACGACCCGACCCGATGGGTCACGGGTCACCCGTGAACACATTTTCGTGCAGCAGACGGGCGGAGGTGAACAATTCGACGGGCGTAGGTGAACGTGAACGTTTGAACGCAATTGTTGAACGTGTCGGGTCGGTCGGGCAGAGGACGACCCGACCTAAACGCGTTTGGGTCACCATGTAGTGGGGCCATGATAGTTGTGGTGAAGCTGCAAGCTCCAGAAAGCGGCCTCGTCCATAAGACCTGCACTGTGTCTAAAGCAACTGACCATGTCATGCCATCGATTCCAAGCAGAATAACTACAATGTGACCAGACATCAGAATCTTTTAACAATCACGGGCCTTCTCATAGCTTCGATCACAACCTCCTATTCCTAAGCACTTTAAGCATTTTCTAAACTAGTGGAGTTATCTGTAGTCCTCCCAAATTTGGTGGAGGTTTTTTAGGCAAGATTGGGCAAATACTGTTTTGGTCATAACTTTAAGGTTACTAAATCTTTTTGGACGAAATTTTAGTCAATTTCGACTATTGTGAGAATTCTGGAGCAATTGGGACAAATTGCAGAGCCAACAGAGGTGTCTTTCAGCCATTTTTACTTTAGAGAAGCTTGGAGAGCCATTAGGGCCATGGGGGAAATGGAGCTGCATTGGACTACACTTCACTGTTTTAGGTGAAACCAGATTCATTCTTAGCTTCTTTCTGCATTCTGAATTCATTTTCACAGTTGGTTTGGTCTATTTAGGCCTTTTTCTCACTGTATTACCAATTTTAGCATCATAATATATCAAGTACATGCCCATTGGGAGCCTTGGACCTGGCAGATGTAGCCCAGGAGGGGTGACCTGCCTCATCATGTTATTATGTGTTTATGGTGAAATTATTCTGCTGTGTAATTCAGATTCAAGTTGTTAAACAGTAAATTTAAACAACTTACCCTCACACTTGAATTCATAAACAGTTATCAAGAACACTTAGTTTTACTTGCAAGACCTTACAAACACTTTGCACACTTAATTTAATGGAAATGAATACTTTGAACAGCAGTAAAAATACTTTCATTTTCAGATCAAGTTGTATCAGAGCTAAGGATTAGAGCCTTAGAAGCTAGAGTTTACTCAGCATTTGTTTTGTGCAAAGTATAGTTGATTGTTTGCAAATTTTGATGCTTACTAGGCTTAAACTCAAGAGAGGTGAAGGAAACTTGGTTAGTGCACAAACTAATCCACAACCGAGAAGGGTCAGAGAACCACCTCCAAGAGCCATAGAAGCAGCTTCAAGCATGTCTTCAAGAGAGGGAGAAGCTCCTGAAGAGATGGATCCCAAGGAAGAAGAACGGGTATTCCGGAAAGCTTTCTTGGATATGACTTAGATGGTGAAGATAATCCACCAAGAAAGGAATGATAGGCTTGTTGGAGAAGGGTCTAAAAACCAGAAATAAGGAGAGGGTTCTTCAGGAGGAAAGAAAAGTGATGACAAGTCAAAGAAAGGACACGGATGGAATGGTGATCCACCATCCCCATCTTCATCCTCTTCCTCTACATCGTCATCCTCAACTTCAGTGAATCAATATCACAAGTCTAAAACCACTGGTAAAAGTCTTTTTTTAAAGCTTGATGTCATATTTGAATTGCCTATGTTTAACGGTGAAGTCAATGCAGAGAAACTTGACAATTGGATCAGACAGTTGGAAGTTTATTTAAGGATACAAAACCTTCATGATGACGACACCAAGATACAGTTAGCCTCGTTGAGAATGGATGGAGCAACATTGGTATGGTGGGAAGCCAAAACCAAGGATGAAATTAAAAAACATGGTAAGATCACTTTATCATGGGCTGAATTTATTACTGCAATTAAAAAGACATTTTATCCATTAGCTCATTTACAAAAGGCTATCATGAATTGGCAAAACTTTAGATAGCTTAAGGGACAAAATGTGCAAGACTATACCCACAAATTTAGGAGAAGAGCACTCTCATTAGGGGTAGACTTACAAAGTCAAGATACTTTGCTGAAATATATAGGTGGTTTGCACAGCTACCTTAAACATACTATTCTTATGTTCAATCCTACTAGTCTAGACGAAGTTTGTGTAAAAGCTATGCATTTAGAGGCTAGAGGGAAAAACACTTTTGATAGGGTAGAAACAAGTCTTTTAAAGGGAAGAACAAAGATAAAACCTTTAAGGGAAAAGGAAAAAAGAATGCATCTATCAAACAAGAGGGTGAAAAAGTAATATGTAAACATTGTTCAAGAGAGGGCCATGAAGAGAAAAAATGTTGGAAATTACATCCTGAAAAAAGAACTCAGTTTAACAAAAACAAAGGAAAGAAGAAAACTGCAACTACTACAACTACACCACAAGATTTAGGTGATGATTCAAGTGACAAAACCAAAATTGCAGCCATGGGTTTTAAAAGTATGAAGGGAAAGGAAATTGAAACTAAGTCAAGCACTAGTACTTCAAACTGTCATGTACAAGTTCCAAATGAGGAAGAAAGAATTGAATTGTTCCATGTGAGGGTAGTCTCAAAACATACAAAAATTGACACACTGTTTGACAGTGGGTCAGAAGCAAATCTCATATCAGAAGACTTGGTCAAAAAGCTTAAACTTGAGACCATTCCACATCCAAAGCCTTATCCACTTGGGTGGATATGCAAGGATGCAAACTTACAAGTCTCAAGAAAGTTCATATTGTGATTCGCCATTATTGCACACTTTATTGACACAATTGAACTTGATGTAGTACCGCTTGATATATCAGGAATTGTTTTGGGAGGTCCTTACTTATTTTACAGGAAAGTGATCTTCCATCGCCATGAAAATAAGTATCATCTCTTTAAATATGGCCAGGAGTTCATTGTCAGAGCACATCCCAAGAAGGCAAATATAGTGATGGTAAATGCGGGACAGGTAAAAATGCTAGTAAATTCTAGTAAGAGTTTTGTACTTCTTATGGTTAAGCCTAAGGTTGAAATGAATCATGAGTCATTTGAAAATTTTGATTCCAAGCTTAAATCAGATTTATATGATGTAGTTGATGCACATCATGAGATGTTTCAGGAACCAACAGGTTTACCTCCTAAAAGGGAGATTCAGCATGAAATCCATTTACATCAAGATTGTCCTCTTCCTAACATCAGCATGCACCGCTTATCTATCATGGAGAATGTTGAAATCAAGAGGAAAATTAAATACTTGTTGGACAAAGGATTCATAAGACCAAGCACTTCGCCATGTGGGTCACCGATAGTGTTGATTCCAAAGAAAAATGGAACTTGGCGCATGTGTGTGGACTTCAAGGCATTGAACAAGATAACGGTAAAGAATCGTTACCTACTTCCAAGGATAGATGATTTGTTAGATCAGCTGAAAGATGCTAAATATTTCACTAAGTTAGACGTACGTAGTGGTTATCATCAAGTTATAATTGCAGAAAGTGACATTTGGAAGACAGCTTTTAAAAGGTCCAAACAAGGACTCTTTGAGTGGCTTGTTATGCCTTTTGGTTTATGTAATGCACCTGCAACTTTCATGTGGGTAATGGATGATGTCTTACGTCCTTTTCTTGATGATTTCGTTATTGTCTACTTAGATGACATCTTAATTTTCAGCAAGACTAGAGAAGAGCATGTCATGCATGTTAAGAAAGTACTTGATATTTTGAAGAAAAATCAGTTATTTTTTAAAATGTCAAAGTGTGAATTTGGAAAGACTTCTTTGGTTTATTTGGGACACATAGTAGGAGGAGGTTCTTTGAGAATTGATCCTTCCAAGGTAGAAGCCATTGTGAATTGGCCTGCTCCCAAATCCATTACAGAGGTAAGAATTTTTTTGGGTGCAGCTCAGTATTGGAGGAAGTTTATTTCTAACTTCTCTGCTATAGCAACTCTTATGCATGCAGTGACTACTGTGAAGTGTGCTTTCCAATGGGGAGGAAAGCAATAGAAATATTTTGAGTCTTTGAAAGATAAGATAAGTTCAGCTCTAGTCCTTGCATTATCGGACTTGAGACAGCCATTCGAGATTCAGACCAATGCTAGTGATTATGCCATGGGTGCAATTCTCTTACAGCATGGTTAGCCTATCGCGTTTCATTCTGAGACATTTAATGGTGTTGTTGTGAATTATCCGACATATGATAAGGACTTGTATGCGCTGGTACAAAGTGTCAAAAAGTGGAAACACTATTTCATGGGCAAAGAAACAATTTTTCATACTGACCATCAGCCTTTACAGTACTTGCAGTCGCAAAGTAAATTACAACAGTCATGACATTTTAGATAGATGGGTTCCCTACAACAATTTCAATTGGTAATAAGCTACAAGAAAGGTATTTACAACAAATTTTTTGATATGTTTTCAAGGCCTATTATTAGTGCTAGTACTTTACTTAAGAATGATTCTATTGTACATGAAAGCTACATAGAACAATATGCATCAGATGTTGATTTTAAGGATGTGTATGTTAACTTGAGTGAAGGGAATCATGTTGAGGAGAATGATTATCATTTGCATAATAATTTTCTGTTTCATATGGGCAAGTTATGTATACCATAGGGGGAGAGACTAAGCATCATGAGAGAAGCTCATTCTTCTCTTATTGTTGGACATTTCGGGGTAAGCAAAATAGTGGCACATTTACAGAGGTTTTGTTATTGGCCTCGCATGGTAGATAGTGTTTCACGTTTCATTAGAGGTTGTTCATTATGTGCTACAAACAAGCCTAGAAATAGGAAGCTTGGTTTATATACACCATTTCCATTACCTTCTAGACCATGGGAAAGTGTTTCTATGGATTTTCTTGGAGGTCTACCATTATCTAGAAAGCAGCATGATTATCTTTATGTAGTAGTTGATCGATTCAGCAATATATGTATTCTTATGCCATGTAAGAAATCTATAACTGCTGAACAAACTGCTGATTTATATTTTCAACATGTATGGGTTCATTATGGCTTGCCTACTTCTATTGTTAGTGACAGGGATTCCAGATTTGTTGGGAATTTTTGGTCCAATCTATCGAAGATGATGGACACCAAGTTGTAGAAGAGTACTGCTTTCCATCCACAAACAGATGGCCAAACAGAGGTAGTGAACAGAACCATTGTACATATTTTGATAGGTTATTGTAGCAAGCATCCAAAGCTTTGGGATGAGCACTTGCATTACATTCAGCATGCTTACAACTGGGCCAAGCACTCTTCTACAAATACTTCACCTTTTGAAGCTTGCTTTGGGTATTTGCCTAAGTCACCTTTAGATTTCATTCTTGATAAGGATGTGGCCATTGATGGGCATAGTGACATTGACAAAGCTCGCATGTTCATTGAAAGAATTCAGCTTATACATCAGCAGGTTCAAGAACAGCTTGAAAAAAGTCAAGGCAAGTACAAGGAGAGGCATGATAAGCACAGAGTTGATCATAAGTTTCAAGAAGGGGATGAGGTATGGCTGCATATTAGTAAGGAAGGAATGCAAGGAGAAGTTAAAAAGCTGAAGCCTATTCGTTATGGTCCATTCAAGATCCTTAAACAAGTTGGAAATAATGCTTTTCAACTAGATTTGCCTTCATATATGCAAATGTATTCCGTTGTGAATGTGGAAAATTTATGTTTGTATGAACCTCCTTTAATTGTTGATTATGAAAGTGACATTCAGCTGCCATCCATAGAGTATTTCTCGCCAGAATTTTTGGATGAGTTGAAAGAGGATGCTATCCTTGATAGAAGGACACACACTTCGAGGAGGGGAAATGTTGATTATTTTTGGGTTGGTCTTAAAGGTAGCAAACCGAGTAAGGCAAAGTGGATTGAGGTGGAAAAGGTGAGGGACCTGTACCTTCATCTTCTTAACGGGTAATTAAAGGCTTTTGGGGTTCAAAAGATTCCCAATGGGGAGGTGTGATCAGGTGATCATGTCCAAGAGGAAAAAATGCTTAAAATTGGAACTGCTCAGAATTCGTAAAAAATTGACGACCGGATAGTGTTCGTTATTTCGATCCTGACGCCGCGAACGACACTCAAATCCGATGTCGGAAGTGAAAGATATTCAAGTTTTAATTTGCCCAATAACCTTCAAAACAAGACCTTTGAACTTAAAAAAATTGTCATCTTCAGAAAATATTTTATGGCAAATATTTCATCTTTTAATGATATTTTGGTGGCCTATCAGAGGCTGCCACGTGGCCCCAGGCCAAAGGGTTAAAATTGTTGTTCGATTTTTTTTTTGGTTTGAAAGTCTTCATGGGCAGCCCCGACCCGAGCTAAACGCATTGGGTCAGTTGGGCACAACCCGACCCGATGGGTCACGGATCACCCGTGAACGCATTTTCGTGCAGCAGACGGGTGGAAGTGAACAAGTCCACGGGTGAAGGTGAATGTGAATGCCTGAACGCAATTGTTGAACGCGTCGGGTCGGTCGGGCGGAGGACGACCCGACCCGAACGCGTTTGGGTCACCATGTAGTAGTTGTTTGACAGTTGTGTGGTGGAGCAGGTTAAGCTCCAGGACTTAAGCCCTCGTCCATAAGACCTTGCAGCGGTGCCCAAAGGCTAATTGTCTGGCGGTCATGCTGACGGTTCTGGCAGAACTAACCACAATGTGACCACTACACCGTAACCTTTAAATGTAACTATCAGTTCCTCCAGCGGTTCCGACTGTTGGACCTCCTATTCCGGTGGCATTTGCTAAACTAGTGGAGTTATCTGCAGTCCTCCCAAATTTGGTGGAGGTTTTTTAAGCAAGATTGGGCAAATACTGCTTTGATCATAACTTTCAGGTTACTGAACCTTTTTGGATGAAATTTTAGTCAATTTTGACTATTCTGAGAATTCTGGAGCCATTGGGATAGGTTGTAGAGCCAACAGAGGTGTATTTGAGCCATTTTTACTTTAGAGAAGCTTGGAGAGCCATCAGGGCCATGGGGGAAATGGAGCTGCATTGGACTACACTTCACTGTTTTAGGTGAAACCAGAGTCATTCTTAGCTTCTTTCTGCATTCTAAATTCATTTTCACAGCTGTTTTGGTCTGTTTAGGCCTTTTTCTCACTGTATTACCAATTTGAGCATCATAATATATCAAGGACATGCCCATTGGGAGCCTTGGACCCGGCAGATGTAGCCCAGGAGGGGTGAACTACCACATCATGTTGCTATGTGTTTATGGTGAAATTATTCTGCTGTGTAATTCAGATTCAAGTTATTAAATAGTAAATTTAAACTACTTACCCTCACACTTAAATTCATAAACAATTATCAAGAACACTTTGTTTTACTTGCAAGACCTTACAAACACTTTGCACACTTAATTTAATGGAAATGAATACTTTGAACAACAGTACAAATACTTTGATTTTCAGATCAAGGTTATTGGGGGAGGCTTTATGTTTGGCTCTGAGGCATCATATTGCATAATTGTGGGTGGTGGTTTTTACCCACTCATTTGGGAATTCTGCCTTGATTGTCTAAGGCATTCGGGCATGTTGGTGGATTGTGCTCTAGTGGTTAGCTTCAGGGTGCAACAAGCTTCCACATAGGGGTCGTGTCAAGCACGGTGGGGCTCGCCATGGTGAAGCTCAAGTGTGGGGTAGTAGAGTGGGTGCAGAGTTAGGCATGTGGGAATGGGCATCTAATGGTGAGTTGGATCAAGAATATGGGTCAACACCTAGCCCAACAACTGCTCCACCCTCGATGCAGTCCCTAGATCGAAAATTATAGACCATCACAGGGTTGCTAGCAGAGTTATGGCAGTAACAAAATGATGATAGGAATGATTTGATTGCCTTCTTGAATTATTTACAACACAACCAGTGGCCGATGTTGGATAGAATGGACTCAATATGGAGTAGCCATAGATGCATAGTGGAAAAGTTGGATCAAATTGAAGGAAAATTTGACCATTTGAAACATCACACTCATGAGGGAATGAGACTCTCGAACCCTTTCAATGTCTGGCAGGGCTTGAATCCTCCTCAAAATTTCTAATGTTGGTTGGTTATGTATGTATACTCACTATTTTTTGGATTTTATGTGCTTTTAGGTTATGGACATGCTATAGTTTCTAGCATTTTGTTCTATGTTTTTGTTTATCTCTCCTAGCTAACAAATCTAGTCAGAGTGAGGTCGGGAGAGAAAGTTCTCCATTGCAAATCC
The DNA here is from genome assembly GCA_034641835.2 of Pinus albicaulis. NCBI lineage: Eukaryota > Viridiplantae > Streptophyta > Pinopsida > Pinales > Pinaceae > Pinus > Pinus albicaulis. The sequence continues at coordinate 807,554,625 of CM076582.1, read as the reverse complement.
TATGTAATTTTTTTATGAGCTAATAGAATATTTTTGAACGAGAGATAAAAAAATAAGGCTTAATGAAATTGATTAAGAATAACAGTTTTTTAACTATATGTATTTTTTATTTTCAAAATAATTTAAAATTTTGAAATATATTAATATTTTTAAAATACATATTAGTATTTGTCCACGGGGTCTTGGATAGACGGTGATCGGGTGCTCTTTTAAGGCACTCCTTGATGTGAAGTCACCGGTTCAGTTCCCCGCCCTGATCGGGGTGATATATTGGACATGATGAAGATGTAGTCCTACCAAGCTTACAAAAAAAAAAAAAAAATTATTGTGAATTAAGTTGAATGTAAGTGATTAAGAAGAAAAGTTGTTATCCTCTTCATTTATATTTATAAATTTTGTTTTTTATGAATTGATTTCCTTTGCCAAAATAATAACAATCTCACTCTTACTTAAGTATTTGAAAATAAAATAACCCCTAGGGGTAGCTCAATTGGTGATGGCCATGAAAATGAAGTGTTAATGTGCGAGGAGGTTTGAGGTTCAAATACTCCTGATTTACTAGTGCATGTGGGAGGGAGATATGTAGACACCTAAAAGTTATAATGGAAGTAATTGAAATAAAATACACCAATGATTTACTAATAACATTTATTTTAAATACCATTCACATATATATAAAAAACTTCAAAAAATATAAATTCTACAAAATTTATTAATATTGACTACCAATTTTATATTAAAGAAACATTACAATTATAAATTATAAATATTATATCATAAAATTTAATAAATAAAATCTATATTGAGGAGAAAAATCAGCCGTTTCCATAAAGAATAGAGTAATTGTAATTCATATTTTTTAGTAACTATAATAGAGAGAATACTAGTCTCCAGGGGTAGCATAATTGGTGATGGTTGTGAAAATGAATTGCTATGTACGAGGAGGTTCAAGGTTCAAATCTCGATTTAGCCATGTCTGTAAAAGGGGCATACGCAGGCATTTAGGGGTTATAGTGGTAGTGGTCGGAATCAACCCTATGTCTATCACATGAGTAAGAAACCAACCCAATTGTGGATTCCTCTAGTCACCAAAAAAATACTATAATAAAGAGAATACCAAACCATTTATATAGATAATAAAGTAATTTTGAGTCAAACACACACACACACACACATATATAGTTATTACCTTATAATAGAAAAATATCAAGATACATCAGCCAAATAACTAATGTTTAAACAAAGTTCATTGTAGGCGGTCTCAATCTGCCACAAGGGAAACCATATATTTTGACTTTGTATAGAGGAGATGTTTTGTCAAAAATAAAACCAAATGTTGTAAAACAAGCCTAACAACTACTAAACTACAATAAAAAGAGTTATTGTAATACATAGCGGAAAATTAGGAGTCTAAAGAAGTCACTAGAGCAAGGTCTTTGGAATTAAACCTTGGAGGAGTTGGACTATTTGCATCGCGCTGGAGGTGGCTCTCTAAATGGATATTATGACATCCTTTTGCTCCATGCACACATGCCAATAATTTTGGGCATGATTAATGTCATTAAAAGTAGAGAAAACGTCATGCTGCCCCTCCTGTTTTTATTTCAATACCTTGCCCAATAGGGTATTCATCTGCTAATGTGGGGAAATGGAGTTAAGATGTTGTTTCCATCTTCTCCTAGTGTGGCCAATGTTGGGAACCCAGTGAGCTGCCTCTTGAAGAAAATATAAGCTTGAGAAAGCTTGAAAATCCACATAAGAGAGGACTCAAGGTGACGAATCTTATTGTGAATTTCCAGAGGGGGGGTGGGGGACGACAAAGTGGAAATTGTGTGTGTTAGAATCCTATAAATTTTTATAGGGTTGTTTGATTATCACCGTGTATTATCATGTTTGAGATGTTGTAAATAATATTTCATTCTGCAAATGATTTCCAAGAAGAGAGACAAGATCAGTACAATCATCCAGGCATGGTTTAGCAACCTTCTACTAATGTTGAGAGGTTACAAAGTTATTCTTCATATTTGGAATTATTGTACAAACCTAACTATGTTTGAATATTCAAGGAATGATGTAAAAGTTTCTGGAGAATTTTAAGTCTATTACAGTCTATATTGCTCTTGGGATAACAACAACCATGATTGTATCGAGATGGTTGATTTATATTAAGGATTTTCAAACACACCCTTTATTATGGGTCATTGGTTTTATATTGGAGAAGCCATTGGAAAGAGCCTTACTATGCATCTACTAGCTAGTCGTTACTTGCTTTTCCATTCTACGCTTTTACATTATTTCCAAGAACAATATGATTGAGCGAATACTTCTTTAAAAATGCTACCATTTTTTGGCCATCATAACGTTTGTGCCAGCTCTTCTATTTGATATATAATTATTGAAACTTGCATTTGGAGCAACTTTGGTGGTTTTTTCTAGTATTGGAGTTGATTATAATTTGGAGAATTTTACCATTAGGAAGTCTTGTTAACCAATTTATGAAGGTTTCTACAGACCATCGTGACTCATGAATTCTGATTATAATAAGATATTTTTCACTTCTACTTGGCTGTGCAATACCTATATGGATATCTGGTTACCTCAATGATCGGCTTCAGCTCCATTTGCAAGAATTTTCAGTTTATACATTGGAGATGCCATGGTGTTGTTGGTTGGGCATAAATATGGTGTTTTGAGATGGAGCAAAGGTGGAAAGAAAACAATAGAAGGGACAACAACTAGTATAACTTCTATGTTGGTTGTGTGCATGCTTCTTCTTCCCTCATTAGCCTGAACAGAATTTACTTCATCCTAGGATTGGTTATCATTGGTTTTTGCAGTCATCTTAGTTGGTCTGCTAGAGCCTTATATAACACAGCTAGATAATGCATTTCCATGGCACAGGAAGACTTCAGACCCCCCCTGAGCTCCATTTCAAATTATCCAAGGGGGAGGTCCGAACTCAAAGCCACGTGTCTCCTCTATATAATTTTGAACCCCCCCTCCTCATTGATCACTATAGCACACACCCACTCCCCCTCGAAAAAGTCACCCCCTTTCACGAATTTATCATAATTTTATCATCAATCCTTCTTCGCACTATATCCAAAATGGGCGGAAGCACTTGATGTCACTTGGAACGATTTTTCCAGTTCAGGCATGATAAAAAAATGATGTCATTTGAAGCACTTCAGAAGGCTTACAGCAGGCAATATATGAATTTCCTTGAACTTTGGGTTAAATTTCTTTGTGACAATGCCAAAAATATTGACTTCCAGCCTCTTTCCTATTCGATGACTCAGATTGAAATTGGAGTTGCTCATTTGGTGCCTACTGCACATTATGCCCCTGGGAGGCCACGATATACCAAAATGTTAAACACACTTGATTCTGCTAAAGAAATTTTTATTCTTGTGGCTTCTTTACTTTTTGATATGCTAGAGTGTAAAGAATTGGGCAGGACACCCACTGGAGGATATGGGAAAGCTTTTCAATAGCATTGAAGGTACCAAAAGATTTTTTGAAAATACTTGCTTTCCAAGACAAGTGTGTGTATTGTGTGGTTCATCGCCTTACTAAACACTTGGCTCAATGGAGCTATCATGTAGCTTTCCCTGATTTAGCATTTAAATTCCTTGTACGTTTAAGGCATTTCCATGAAAGAACCAACATTGATAGATTTCAGCGCCAAGTGAAGAAACTCATAGATCAGGTTGAATGCAATGCTGCTTATGTGAATAATGACGAGAGAACATATCGTTCTCTCCCAAGCATCATGCAGTTGAAACACATTTCTTCAGGCTGAGAAATTATCTGGGATGAGTCCCCTCTCGAAATATTACCTAAGTCTTCAACAAAACGCAGGAGTACTTCTTGTTGAAGTGTTGTTGAAGGGGTTGCAGGGAAACATGCCTCTGATCCTGATTGGATTTTCATTGGGAGCACGTATCATATTCATATGTTTGAACTAATTGTCCCAAAAGAGGAAAGTGTGAGCATTGTGGAAAGGGTAGTTTTCCTTGGAGCTCTAATTCCCCTTGAAATTGAAACATGGCAGACTGCTCGAAATATGGTGGCAAGAAGGTTTATAAATTTTTATTTAATAAATGATTGGATTTCTAGTATTGTATATCGTTCAATCCTTCTTACCCAAGGATTGGTTGGAATTCGACCAGAGAAAATTCCAAGCATTGAGAATTTTGATGTCACAGAAGCAGTGAATGGATACTCTGCTTATCTCGCTATGGCATCATAAATTTTCAAGGAAATTGACCTGGAAAACTTTTACCCTGTATTCTCTACCAAATTTCAGTCATCTTAAAATAAGACGATCAATTGTAAATCGAAGATGCCAAAGATTGGAACTAAATATTTAGGGCACTTGAAAGAAGTGAAAAGTTTTTATTCTTAGCTTGTGCTGCAGGGTTATGGCTAGCTGCAGGTGCATGTACAAGAGTGGGTCTGTCGTGAAAATGTACAGGACCAGGCATGTCAAGGGTGAAACTTTTTAAATTATAGATTGAACAGGATGACAATTCGTCTGTAGAGGAGGAGGTCATTGAAATGCCAAGATATGGAAAATTTATATGGATCAAAATAAGGCAACTCTATATTTCAACCCATTTGATATAGATGGAAAAACATATATATTTTTAGAGCATGAAATTAAAAGGTTAAAGATCCCATTTTCTATTCGACATTTATTCCACTTGGGATACAAATGAAAATATTGATTTCAGATTTTAGATAGAAGAGGACAGTTATATCCCTAATTTTAGGCATAATATGAGCAATTGAATCTAGCACCTCAGGGCACATTCCAGCACACAATGAACACATCAGGATAGAATATTGTGGAACAAAGAGACAGCTTTAACAGCAACGCATTCCCTTTGCCCCATTCATAAACAAGACACACTGAAAATTGGGACATCGAGTCATTTTTTTCCAGCAGGACAACAACCTTGCACATTTGAAGGCCCGATCACCACCACAAATCCTAAAAACCATGCCAGCATTCTCAGTCGATTGATTTTTTCAGCATTTTTAGCATTTAAACCTATTTTTGTAATTTTGTAATAAATCTTGAATTATTTTTTCAAGATATTTAGTTTGTAAATAGTTGTATAAATACTTCAACTCTCGAAGGATTAGGGGTTGGAACCTGTTGAAGAAAAAATACTCATTGTTGTAATCATCTCACATAGCCATAGTTTATTAACAGTAATACAGTTGCAGTAGTTGCAGATTACTTGTTTCACTTATGTTGGTGATGTGCATCTTTCTATGTTTTTGTGTTATCTTTGTGATTCATATGTTTTTTCAATAACTTTGAATTATTCAAAGAAGTGAACGAACATAATTTGTTGCAAAATACACTCTTCTTTCGGCTTAGAAATAATGTAAATGTTTTCTACTTGAAGGTTAATTCCAGGATTCTTAATTTCCCTGTTATAACCTGATCCACTCATCAATTCTTCCCAATCATTCCTCAAACATTAAAAAAGGATCCAACAAAAGTGCCTACCTTGCCCTGTAAGGTTGTATGTAACCTGTATTTCATCGAACCTCAATTGGTGACTCCATTTCCCAATGGATTATATTCCTGGTTTCAACCTAACTCAATTATAAAATCCAAACTCTGAGCCCAATAACTAGCCTAAAATTCCCAACAAACAAAGTGAAATCTGACAGAGAGATCCCTCTCTGAAGTTGGCAGGGCTAGATGCCAGCTTCCAAAGTGGTTTTATGGTTACCTATGGATTTCCTTCACAACCTTGGGAAATTATGGAGTGGTAACATAGTGGTGACCGTATTGGGGAATAACGGTTTCATATTCCCCAAGAAAGATTATAAAATTACAAATCTGATTACTGATGGTGGATAATGATCAGACACAAGAAGGCTGAATTTTTCACTTGGCGACTCCATGTTCAAAGTATCCAAAGCTTCAAAGTTTTTACAGTGCCTCCACTGTCAAAGAATCTGAATTTTAGAGGACTTATGGTGACTCCACTACACATTGATCAGATTTCTTGCTAAACAAGATGACAGGGTATGTGGAAAATCCTATATCTTGTGAAGTTGTAAAAGAATTTAGGGATAAGTTAGCAGATTTTCAAATTGATGAATTTCTTTTTAACGACTGTGTTTCATTGTTTGAAATGGAGCAAATTTTCTCCTAAAAGTAAGTTTTTGTTCTTGAGTTAGTTGTTGAAATATTTGAGAAGGATATTGAGCCCTTGGATCTTCAGATTCAGTCCTATAGTTTCCAAGATTCTAAACATTGTTTTGATAATCTTCCCCCACCAAAACAAGAGGAGATTGTATTTCCTTTTGATTTTATGTTGGTAAACATAAGACTGAAACTAAACAGTTGAGGTCATGGTCTAATATAGAGGATACAACTGGAAAACTTAGCCATGTTAAACTAGTCAGTGAATACCTGGAGGATCAACCAATATATCATGTCTTTGTTGATCTTGTAGCAAACTACATGGAAGTTATTTTCAACTTAAGTGTTCAATCATGTTTTTACTGTAAGGACCTGATCCATCATCAGTTGCCATTACATATTCCAGCTTTGATTTTGATGACAAGCAGTCAAGCAATCCACTTATTTTAGCAACTACTTGATTGGCTTCATTGTCATTTTTCTGTCATTTGATTCAGTAGCTTCTCAGCAGTGTAGGTTATGTAAGTGTGTGCAAATAAGCTCAATACTATGAGCAACTTTTTCAAGCATTCTTTTCAGGTTCAGTTTTATATTTTAGTACAAATTTACGTTAAGAATGGTTTTGATTTCATTTTGAGATTTTCAGAATAGAGTGTAGGCTTGGTATCATCCAAATGGACAAGAAACTGATTTGCAAATTTTAAGGTCTACGGTTCTTTGCTGCCCCACAGGGGGGCCAACATCCCCAATTGGAGCCAATGTTAGGATCCTATAAATTTTTATAGGGACATTTGATTATCACTATGGATTATCATGTTTGAGATTTTGTAAATAATATTTCATCCTGCAAATGATTTCCAAGACGAGAGACAAGATCAGTACAATCATCTAGGCATGGTTCGAAAACCTTCTATTGATGTTGAGAGGTTACAAAGTTATTCTTCATATTTGGAATTGTTGTACAAACCTAACTATGTTTCAATCTTCAAGGAATGATGAAAAAGTTTATGGACATTTTGAAAGGTCTATTACATTCTATGTTTCTCTTGGGATAACAACAACCATGATTGTACTAGGATGGTTGTTTTAAATTAAGGATTTTCAAACACACCCTTTATTATGGGTCATTGGTTTTATATTGGAGAAGCCATTGGAAAGAGTCTTACTCTGAATCTACTGGCTAGTCATTACTTTCTTTGCCATTCTACACTTTTTACATTATTTCCAATAAAAATATGATTAAGGGACACTTCTTCAAAAATGCTACCATTTATTGGCCATCCTAATGTTTGTGCCAACTCTTATATTTGATACAAAATTCTTGAAACTTGCATTTGGAGCAGTTTTGGCGGTTTTTTCTAGTATTGGAGATGATTAGAATTTGGTGAATTTTACCATTGGGAAGTCTTGTTAACCAATTTATGAAGGCTTATACATACCATCGTGACTCAAGAATTCTTATATAAGTCTTTTTTCACTTCTACTTGGATGTGCAATACCTATATGGATGTCTGGTTACCTCAATGATAAGCCCGAGCTTTATTTGCAGGAATTTTGAGTTTATACATTGGATATACCATGGCATCGTTGGTTGGGCATAAATATGGTGTTTTGAGATGGAGCAAGGGTGGAAAGAAAACTGTAGAATGGACAACAACAGTTATAACTTCTATGTTGGTTGTGTGCTTGCACCTTCTTCCTTTATTGGCTTGAACATAATTACTTCATCCTATGATTGGTTATCATTGGATTTTGCAAGCATCTTAGCTGGTATGCTAGAGGCTTACACAACACATCTATACAATTCATTTCAATGACAGAGGAAGACTTTGGACCCCCTTGAGCTTCTTATAGAATCTATAAAGGACTCTCACATCCCCTATGTATCAAAACTAGAACCTTCAAAAGAAATATATGACAAATTAGTGGAGTTGCTTTTGGTGGGTACTGTAGGGGAAGTAATATCTCTGAGACAATAACTATAAAAGTTGAATTTTTGAAGAGAGGAAGGAATCACTTCATATTTCATCTAAAATACGAGATCAATTGCAGGAATTGGGAGAAGCAATGTCTGACAGAGAAATGACTATAGTGGTTATATTGAATGCTCTACCGGAGGAATGTGGAATCTTCACTTCAAGTATATATGGGAAGAAATAAGCAACACCATTCCAAGATCTATGATCTCTATGCAAGATAGAAGAGACAAGGTTAAAATCTAAAATTGATATAGGATCAAATGAAGAGAATCAAGCATATGCTTCCATGTCAAGAAGAAAGGGAATATTTGATAAGTTTGGTCCTCAAAAGAAAAGAAGAAAATTGAATAAGATATAATGTTGTGTATATAATTAACTTGGGCACTATAAGAAGTATTATCCAAAATATAATGAGGAAAAGAGGAAAAAGGAAGAAGCCCATGCCGTTTGAGAAATGGAAGAACCAGATTCATAAAAAAACCTAAGAAAGAATAAGTATAAGATCTCTATTATGATTGAGAGATCATCTTCCCCTTTAAGAGGTATCTTTCGGTTGTAAAATAGTATGGTAGGAAGAATTGTATATTAGATAGATACATCACTTTAGAATTGGAATGATGATTCAATCAATAAAATAGGAGTACTTGTCATGGGAGTATGTCTGAAAACATTTATGTGACATATATGCTATGTGATAAAAGTGACTCCTGGGAACCTCACTAAAAACAACATTTATGTAAGGCAATCATCTAGATCAAGGGTCATCATTAAATAATCAATATGGAAACAGGTGTTGCCATTTTTCTAATTGAATCATCTTTGGATTCACTAGTTAGGAAGAAAGCAAAAGGTTTCATTGAGAATTCTAGCTTACATAATTATGGGATAAGAATATGATGACATATTGATGAAGTAGGTCAAGAGAATGAAACTCCTTCATTCTAAGGAAACCTACTGTAGGATGACTCAAAATTTAAAGAGATGAGTTACATGTATATATATGTTGGAACTAGATGTTATGAATTCATGTCATATGGTTGCAGGTAGTATACTTCGATATTTATAAGTATGATCAAACGAAAATATAATTTCCTCGGATGCACAGGTTGCCAAAAGGCATGATTCTCACCAGATGAAATCAACATAATATGTCCCCGTATATAATATGAGGTGGTTATACACAAAATCAAGGAACTGCATACTGAAGCTCCTAGGAATGAAATAAAATTGTGTGGAGAAAGAAAGAAAGAGATTGTGAGAAGTGCAACCATGATTAAAAGTAGTCAAAATCTAGGGAAGCCAAGAAGACTTGACTAGAAAATCTCTTGGGAAGATATGCAGACTTAGATAGAATTATGGAAAAGATTGAGACCCTTGAAAATACATATCTTTAGGAGATGTGTCAATGTATAATGAAGGATGTTGATACCTACAAGAAGATGTCATGGTGAAATATCATCACTAAGGTCACTTTTGATTTTAAAAGTTCATATTTATAATTAAATAATATCTGATGAGCTTATGCAGGACTGCCAAAGGGAATCATATGCCTTCGACAATTTAATAACCATATGGCAGGATGAAAGATCCTTGGAAGAAGTATGGTTCGAAGGAAAGCAGCATGACATGAAGTTAGATCAGATGAGAATATTGATGGATCACTTTCTGATAGAAGACATGAATCTTGAAAGTGATAGATGATTTGTGCCCTATGAAGAGATCCCAAAGATGAAGAATCCTCAACAACAAAGAAAATTCATGACATTAAAGGAAGGAGTTCTTCATGAGAAGCTAGGTGTTTTCATCATTTCTACTGTAGGTCCCTGATTAAGGGAGCTCAGTAATAAGTTTCTTACTTGGAATAAATTCGGTAATTCCTAAGCTCGAAGGGAGCTTAGGTACATTTCTTTGATAGGAATGAGTACATTCCTTTGTGGAATATGTCCTCCCTAGTTGAGAGGGAGAGATAGACACGTCATTTTGGTCTTCACCGAGGAATACATAATGGAGTATTGGGTAATCACCTGGCATCTGCTACTCTTTAGGGGATGTATTAGGGAATCCACAGAAAGAGAAGTCGTGGAAGGACAAATATTATTTACGGATTGGGAATCCAACAACAAGAATAGTCCTAGTGGACATATTCTAAATGAACCTAGGTGGAACATGATCAAAGAGATACAATGATAAGGGTGTCTACTCATCATTAGTCTCGTCGGAATTGTAGCTGATGTTATCGTGGAGAGATGGAGTTGTTATTCAAGGCCTTACACTATGAAAATGTTGCTTAATATGATGATATACAGATAGGATTACCAATTAGAGTCTACTTATGAGATTCTTCAGATTGAGAGTGATCATGTACCATTATAAATACCTCCCTAGTTAAGAGGGAGTGTTGGAAAGTGTAACTAGGTTTATTTTTCATAATGACTTGTAATTATGAATATATGTAATGAAGAAGACAAAGATAATAAAATTTATTTTGTAATACTTGCCTCATGGGTTTCATGAGAAAGGAAGTTTTATTATAGGTCAAACATTTCTTCTTGATGTATTTATGGGTTTTTCATCTTGTCGTAAATATAAATAACTAAGATTCATGTATATGAAGAAGTATTACACTTGTGAAGGAAAAATATTGATGTAATCTGTATGCTCCAACACCTTGTCTAAATTCTCCAAGTAATTTGTCTCAAATGTGGAAAATATACTCCTTGATGAAGTCGGCTAATCCTCAAGAATTCATGTTGGCATAGAATACATGAGACAGTCCCCCTATATATAGGTTTGCGGTCTCATTTGGTGATATCAAGATCAATCAGTTCTGTGATCAAGTGTGAATGGCTATAATTTGGTGCATAAAGGGTGACTTTTCAACGAAGAAAATAGGGACAATGCATCACAATATAGGAGGGTTAAAGATAACATTGTTTTGGGTCTGAGCCTACCTCTCATATCTGAGGTAGGTCGAAGGTCACTTCAACAAGGAACTGTGATATCAAGACAGTCATTTAGTGTTGAAAGGAGGTGCAAAGAAGAAGGATTAGACAGTGAAGACAAAGGGACTACAAGGTGTGTTAAGGAGACAATATAAGTTTCTATATTGATATCTCAAAAGGCAAAATACATAGTGTAATGGAAGACTTCTCTAGCAAGAAGGGAGACACTAGCATCAAGTGTGTACAAGGAAAGAGCCGAGAAGGGATCTCTAAGAGGTCGAGGACAGTTGAAGAAAGAGCAGAAAGGGATATTGCTAGGAACTGAGCTTTCCTAGTCCTGGTGAAATGCAGTGCATAAAATAAGATAAGCATAAGAAGCCTAGTGAAGCAGTGACAAGGTCTTGGAGGCATATTGGTGTCAAGGATCTATGTCATGGTCATGATACTCGTCAATTTAAAATCTATAAGAAGAATCACTTTCAGGTTTTCCTCTCCAAGAGGGAGAGGTTTGGTCCTGGCTTGAAGAGCCTAAATCTTTGTGTCTCTTGTGTTTTTATAATTGACTTGATGAAATACATAATAAGCTAACAAAGATAAATAATCATAATAAGTTCACAAGTAATTATAATGAAGAGAAATTGAATTAAATGACCTAATTTCTCAACAGTTCTTAGAATTATGACTTTAGACAAGTATCATTCTCCAACTGAATGTGAATATTTTACATGGCTCCTTTTCTACTATTGGTTTTTAAATTGTTAATAGCAAGGTGGGGAAGATAATATTACTTTTCCTCCACTTTCCATAGGCTTTCTCCTTTTCCATTTGTTGTGAAATCTTTTTGCCTATGGTCAACCCTTGAGTTTATTGTCATGCCTTGGGGGAGGACCAATAGCTAATGTTGGTAGGATAAGTCTCGTCCTTATAGCTCCTATGTACAAAAAAATGCTCAATAATATATGAATTTATAATGGGAGCATATGCCACCCAACATCAGAGAGGAAATCGGTAAAGTGGAAGTAGAGGTTCAAATTTAGTGAGGGGCCATTCACAATTATAACATTGATGAGGAAACGAGGATCTAGATCCCTAATGCAGAAAAATCCAAGGTAAGGGACACAAAACATTGATGAATAGTGGGCCTCTATTTGCACATTAAAACAATAGTGCTTTGGGGTGTAAAAGGAATGAAATGAATTGCAGGAAGTAGATGGAATACACACACATAAATACAGTAGAGAGCACAATAATATGATGAAAACCCAACTTCTATTAATAAATGAAATAGTAGAATGTTGTAGAACACAAAATGGTTAGAATGGTGGTAGCTAACTTTGAAAAGAGAGAGATGGTAGTTATACGCATCCACAAAAGTTATTACAAGAGACCAAAAGAATGACCCTTCCACATAAATAAAGAACCCTAGATGTCCAAAACCCTAAACCTAAAAGACAAAATGCCAAAAGCTTTGTAGGCCTTGAGTTTGTTAGTTGGTACACCAACTTCCTAAGTGTGTATCATGTGCATACAATATCGATTTGGGGTGCACAATAGCTCGTTGGAAAGAACTATATAGGGAATTTAAGTTTTTATCAAGGCCAAGGTATGTCATGGAAACCCTTGGCACCCAAAATTTCCAAGAAACATCAGTTAGGGACTTAAAATGGCCTTGGAAGTTTGGGACCCAAAAATCATAGAAAATTTGTGAAGAATATAAAGAACCATTGAGACCATGGAATATATGGGTGGCCACCAATACCCACCTTCATAAATTAGTGTGCAAGGCTTTGTATGAAATGGATGAAGCTCACGAGAAACCCATGTTGCATCTTGATAAAATCGAGCTACAACTTAAGGAGATCAACTCCAAACTTTCAACTCAAGCACCAAATTCCCCTATCAACAATGAAAATTCCCTTAAACACAAGAACCACCATCTCCCTCCTAGTGCAATGACAAAAACACACATTAACATAGAGATGTTATCCTAGAAATCCCAAGCAGGAATATCAACAATATTTTTTTAGTATAAATTATATATATATATATATATATATATATATATATATATATATATATATATATATATATATATATATATCATGGAATCCATAAATTCCCAATCCATTTACTATCGATTAGAATGCAATCATAGTTCCTTAACTGAACAAAAACATGGGCAAAAACACCATGCACCACAAAATTGCTAAAGGTGAAACCATGTGTTGGAAACCACCAAAAATAGATGCAAAAAATCACCCAAAAAATATTGGGGGCACTACCTCAAACCCTTGTGGAAGAGGGCTTCACCCCCACACAACCCCCTATTGTGCCTATGCAACATATAATGTGTGGGGATAGTCATGCAAAGAATAAAACACATACCTAACAAGAGATACTTTTGGTATTTTATATTAGGGTTGATCACCTCCTTATAGTATCTTGATTTCATGATATCTTCTAATTCTTTATCACGCCACAATTTCTCCTTAAATTTTGATGTAGTATTATTTTAATATAATCATTATAATTTTGCAAAGTAATTCTATATCTATTCTCCAATGATTTTTCCATGACTTGTCATCTTTATGCCACCCCGAGTCTTGAGTCATAGGTGGTTTTGACTTGAGTTAGAAGCAATCATATGAAGCCTCTAGTTTTCCATGTTGTTTATATTGTTCTTGTATATTTGATATAGGTGGATATTGATGGTCACTTTCCTATTCCACTTGGACCCCCACCAATTTTTCTTTTAATTTTTCAATTTCCTTAATTGTAGCACAATTTAATTTTTTGGCATATTTTCAGGTCCTAAACTTCTGGAGCCGTTTTGATGCCCTAAACGACGTTTTTTTTTTTTCAAAAATCAAATTTGGGGAAGGTGAGTATTTGACTCAATAGTTGTTGTTAGTAGTTTTAGTCCTCAGATAGACCTTTCTAACGAGGTATCATGCGCATCAAATGAAGATCATATGCCAAAGTTACGACCCCGGGAAATTGATTTACCAATTTACCCCAACGGGGCCCATAGTTTGGTGTTTCATCTCCTAGGGTTAAGTTTTTGGATGTTTAGGGTTTTCCATTGTTTCTCAATAATAAGTACACCTTTGAGCCTCATTGTAATAGAGTTCAGAGGCTTGTAGCTGCCACATCTCTTCTCAGAGATAAGCTACCAACACCCTAGCTAGTTTATTTCCATTATGTCTATAAGCATATTTTATTTATGTGATATTAATGAAATGAAGTCTTATTTATGCTGCATCTCTACGTTTATGTGTATTTTTGTATTTTATTTTGTTCCTGCATAATTTCATATCAGTGTTATCAAAGTGGTCTGCTCTTTCTCGATCCTTCTCTTCATGTCCCCAATGAGGTTGGGGTATAAGAAGTTAGGGCTCGATCTGGTTGAACCTTTGCAAGATCAGCCTCACAAACCCCAATGGGCGACTATGGGGGATGAAAAGAAAGATGAGGGAGCATGATATCCTATCAAAATATTGCTCGAGGAGGCCCTCGAGAAAAAAAGGAACGTGGTGATGGATAAAATTTCCCATATCCTTCAACGACTGCCCACTAGTGGCGCATCTGCATCCAACAGCCACTTCCGAGAGGTGCAACTCCTTTTAAGGTACATGTAAACTTTGAAATTCCCATATTTGAGGGCCAAATAGATGCTTATGTCATAGATAGATGGGTGAATCTATTAGAAGGGTATTTCTCGGTTCATGACGTTTCCAACTAGGAAAAGATGACTTTTGCACACCTCAAAGCCACCACCCATGTTAAGGACTGGTGGGAAACCTACTGTGAGAAAAAAGACAAGACGAAACCCTCTCTGTTTTTGGTTGCACCCACTTGGGATTCTTTCTGAGAAGCCATCAAGGAAAAAATATGATCCCGTGTGGAGCTATGAGGACAAGTACATATAATGGACTACATTGAGGCAACAAAGGGATCAAGATGTGCATGAGCTAACGAATATGTTCCATACCCTGCACACAAAATTGGGTATTAAAGATTTGAAGAAACATTTGGTGTTGAAGTACTGCACTTGTTTGCACAAATACATTTAGGAGGAAATGGAGTTCCTCGACATCTCCTCGATTGGTGAAACATACAGGTATGCTGTCAAGATTGAGCAGAAGTTCAAACAGAAGGAGCGAGACTTTGGATCTATGAATTAGAAGCAAGGGAAAGGTGCCCCCAAACCACAGAACAAAGGAAAAATCCAAGGCGGAGCGGCCCAGGATAACCCGCCAAAGCCGCAAGAAAATAACAATACCATGAAGCCAAAGAAGGACACACGAAAATGGTGTGAGTTCCATAAGAATTCCACTCACAACAAAAGTGATTGTCGGGCCAAGCAGTAATTGGTGGCCGAGCTTAAGGCTTCTAAATCAGATGCATGCTCTGACTTTGAATTAGAACCCGACAAAGGGAATGAAAAATGGAAGCAGATTATTGATGCATAACCCAACGCCATCGTTTCCACCATGAAGATCTAGAAGGAGGAACTAGAAGATCTAGAGGAGGGGGAGCACCTCTTCCATTCCCAGATGTGGGTAAAGGGTTCCTCGTTGTAGTTCATTGTTAATAGCAAGAGCCAAAAGAACCTCATTTCAGCAAAGATCATGAAGCGGTTGGGCTTGTTGATCACAACACACCCACAACCATATGCCATCGGGTGGCTACACCAAGGACGAGATCTCCGTGTCAGCCAACAGTGTCACCTTCCCTATAGCATCAAGCCCTTCACGGATGAGGTATTATGTGACATTTCTCTTCTTGATGTTTTTGATGTATTATTAGGCCAACCATACTTGTGGAAGCGACATGTTGTGTATGAGTCCCGACCTCACGTTGTTATTGTTACTTTGGGCAATAAGTTGTACAAGATACTAGAGGTAGAACTACTTGCTTCCATCTCTTTGATTAATGTAAAACAATGCAGTAAGCTCATTTCCGAAACTGGGAAATTTGGGCAAGAAAAAGACTGTGGCCATGACCTCCATACAGGGCTCCTCCACACGACAACAACAAATGGACAAGGTCGTGGAGTAGTATAGATACATATTCACCTCACCCACAGGGGTGCATCTACACTGTCAGGACAAACACCCCATCGATCTGACCCCAGGTGTGTCGTTTTCCAATGGACCAATTTATCAGCGCTCTGTTATGGAGAACGACAAAATCAAGAGGCAGATTCAGGAGCTGTTGCAGAAAGGTCACATCTGGCTGGTTTTGTCACCCTGTGGGAGCCCGATCGTGTTGGTGCAGAAGAAGGATGGGACTTGGAGTCTCTGTATTAACTATCGGGCGTTGAAAAATATCATTTTCTTGAATAGGTACTTGATCCCACGAATCAATGACCTTCTGGACCAACTCAAGGGGGGGAAATATTTCAGCAAGATTGACTTGAAGTCTGGGTATCACTAGGTACCAATCGAACCATCTGATGTGTGGAAGATTTCCTTCAAATGTAAGGAGGTCCTTTTTGAATGGCTGGTCATGCCTTTCGGGTTGACGAATACTCCTGCAACCTTCATGAGGTTGATGGATGACATATTCTGACAATTCACCAACTCATTTGTAGTATTGTACTTGGATGACATCCTGAATTTCAACCAGACTTGGGAAGAGCACCTCCACCACATTCGACGGGTCCTCCAAACACTACGATAACACAAGTTGTGTGCCAATTTGGAGAAGTGCACTTTTTGCATGACCCAAGTTCAGTATCTGGGATCCATTATTGATGAGAGGGGGGTGCATGTGGATCCAACCAAGATCCAAGTCATTCGGAATTGGCTAACCCCAACCACTCTAACAAAGCTTCACAACTTTCTGGGTGTTGCTAATTTCTACTGGAGGTTCGTGTTGGGATTCTCTCATATCACTTGGCCCTTGAGTCAAGTCACAAAGGGAAGAGCGAAAGAAAATTTCTTTTGGTATGAATCTCAACAGAAGGCGTTCATAGAATTGAAACATTGCCTCTACTCTACCCCAATGCTCACATTACCAAACTTGCAACAACCATTTGAGATCGAGATAGATGCCTCTGACTATGCTATTGGGGAAGTTCTTACTCAACAAGGGCATCCAGTGTCATATCACAGTGAAACATTGTCTGAAACATTATGGAAGTATCCCACTTATGACAAAGATATGTATTCCATTATGCAGGCTTTCCAACAATGTAAGCATTAAATTTTGGGGAAGGAAATACTCATCCACACAGACAATCGTTCCCTACAATTCATGCAGACACAAGGGAAGTTGCAAAGCAATTTCCATCAGAAGTGGTCCACATATCTGCAACAGTTTCATTTGAGCATCAAGTACAAGAAGGGAAACACCAATAATGTTGCAGACTACCTCAGTTGACCACCGATAGTGGTGCTAACTAACGTGCTCAATTCTTTTGGGCATGAGACTTCTGATTAGCCACTTCTCTACAAGAGTGATCCAAAATTTGGCCACACATACAAGATGCTCTTGGAGGGTAAGCAAGTTCCAAATTTTCACCTCCATGATGTAATTCTATGTCACCTGGGACACCTTTGTGTTCCTTCAAGTGAGTGTGCCAAGATGATTTGGGAAGCACACTACTGTCGAGTCATTGGGCATTTCTGGGTTGAGAAAACAGTGGCAGTACTAAAAAATTATTTCTATTGGTCGAACATTTGACATGATGTCGGGAAGTACATCAGATCCTTCACTTTCTATGCCATTGCCAAACCGACCATCAAAAAGCAAGGCCTCTATACTCTGTTGCCTACCCCTAGTCGACCTTGGGAATCCATCTCCATGGATTGCATGTTAGACCTTCCTTATACTAAGCATGGAAACGACTATGTTTTCGTGGTCGTCGATAGATTCTCAAATATGGTCATTATGGTGGTCTGCAAGATGAATATCACAGCAGAAGCCACTGACAAACTCTTCTTTGAACGAGTGTGGGTACACTTTAGGACCCACAGTCTATCATCTTAGATTGAGACAACAGGTTCATCAGCACATTTTGGTCCAACCTCTGGTCAATGTTGGAGACCAATCTCACCAAGTCCACAACTTTCCATCCCTAAACTTATGGTGAGATCGAGGTCATCAACGGGATGATCGTACACATTTTGTGCATGTACAACTCAAAGCTGACAAGGTGAAAAAATTCATTGAGTGCATTCAACGCATCCCCCAATAGGTTCATGACATATTGGACAAAGCCAATGCTAAGTACAAGCAGCAACATGATCAATATTAAGTGCCACACAACCTCCAAGTGGGCGAGAAAGTGTGGCTACATTTGCAAGAGGAGCACCTCGTTGGACCCCAACGCAAACTTTGCCTATTCTGATATGTGCCATACACCATCACCAAGGTTGTAGGGGATAATGCCTTCGAGCTCAGTATTCCACCATTCCTTGGTCTGCTCCCAGTGTTCAATGTGGACCACCTTCATCCCTATTTTCCACCTCTACTAGACACATCCAACATGACAAAACAACTCACACCAACAGAGTTAAACCCAGATTGCATGGAACAAGCCACAACTGATTGGATCATGGACACATAGATCAAGAAAAATCACTAGCATAGGATCCATCTATATCGAGTTGTCAAAGCATGCCAACTCCTTCACAAGGGCAAGTGGCTTACCAAGGACCAAGTTTAGTAGAAGTTTTCTCATCTCATGGAGGAACTCAACGCAATGGGGACCATTGCTTCCTAAGGGGGGAGGAGTAATCCAAGTGGATAGTGGTGGCCACCCACCTATTCCGCTTGAACCCCCACCATTGTTTCTTTCAATTTTTCAGTTTCCTCAATTGCAGCACAAGTTACTATTTTTGTCAGTTTTTCAGGTCCTGAACTTTTGGGGCCGTTTAGAGGCCCCTAAACGACATTTTTTTTGTTTGTTTGTTTGGAAAACCACTGAATGTGAGTCTTTGAATAGAAATTATTTGTTAGAAATTGTATTCCTCGGATAGACCTTTCTAACGAGGTATCATGTGCGTCAAATGAAGATCGTATGCCAAAGTTACGAACCCGAGAATTAATGTACCAATTTACCCCAATAGGGTCCATAGTTTGATGTTTCATCTCCTAGGGTTAGGTTTTTCGATGTTTAGGGTTTTCCATTGTTTCTCAATAATAAATAGGCCTTTGAGCCTCATTGTAACACAGTTTAGAGGCCTGTATCCATCATATCTCTTCTCAGAGATAAGCTACTAGTGCCCTAGCTAGTTTATTTCCATTACGTCGATAAACATATTTCAGTTATGTGATTTTAATGAAATGAAGTCTTATTTCTGCTGCATCTCTGTGTTTATGTATATTTATGTATTTTATTGTGTTCTTGGATAAGTTTGGATCAATATTATGTACTTATTCATAGGCATGCTCTCAATAGGGGAAGGATTCTCTAAAGAAATTATAACCTCAGACTTTACAACCATATAAGAAAACATGAGTGATAAGAGTTTAGAAAAAGAGCTTCTTCTTAACCCATAACCAAAGATCCATTGACTTTCAACTATTTTCAAGTCCAGAATAAGATTTTCACCCTCCCTTTAACCTTTTATCAATGCAATGATATTGTTCCAATTAATTTTGCGATGAAGATCAACTTTGAGATATTTGTATAAAGTCACTTCCTCTAAGTAATTATTGTCATACATGAAATTAACATGAGTGATGTTTTTGGATTTGATTATCATAACCCTCATTTTGTCAGTGTTGACAACCATAACCATACTAGAACTGTAGAAAGCCTTAGGAATTTTTAGTTGCTTATCGAAATCATAGGGACTTATTTTCATAGGAACAATATCATCAATGTAAAGTAGAAGGATGATGACTTTACCAGTAACACTCAGGCTAATACATCATACTTCTTTGAAATAACTCTCTAACTTGTCAATGTATATGCCAAAAAGGGTAGGGGATGTGGAACAACCTTACTTAACTTCCAAATTACAACGGATTTCTTCCAAAAAATGCTAAGAATTCCTAAAAATGATATAATATTCTTGTACAATGTTATTATAGTAGCTCTCGAGTATGGTAACTCTTAACTTGAGAGAAACTTTGAAGTCTCCTAACCTAGTCCATAAGTCAAAAAGAGTAGCGGATGTGGAACAACCTTGCTTAACTTCCAAATTACAACGAATTTCTTCCAAAAAATGCTAAGAATTCCTAAAAATGATATAATATTCTTGTACAATGTTATTATAGTAGCTCTCGAGTATGGTAACTCTTAACTTGAGAGAAACTTTGAAGTCTCCTAACCTAGTCCATAAGTCAAAAAGAGTAGCGGATGTGGAACAACCTTGCTTAACTTCCAAATTACAACAGATTTCTTCCAAGAAATGCTAAGAATTCCTAAAAATGATATAATATTCTTGTACAATGTTATTATAGTAGCTCTCGAGTATGGTAACTCTTAACTTGAGAGAAACTTTGAAGTCTTCTAACCTAGTCCATAAGTCAATCTTAGATACTCTGTTAAAAGATTTTCTAAATTCATTAAGACAACATTGAAAATTGGTTTTATTATTTTAACACTCCTCCGCAACGACCTTAAACAGTGTTGATGTAACCTCCACACCTCTAGTAAAACGTTACTTATACAAACTCGATTGAAAAGTACATTTAAAAAAAATATTAGAATAAAGTAATTTCTTATTAAAAAAAAAATAATCAAAATGCCCTAAAACCGGGTTATACCTTGTTTTCTAAAAGTTTCAACACCAAGCCCACAATTCAAAACATGATATACTAAAAATCAGCTTTCCTTTTAAAATAAAAATAACAAAACTATCAATTATTTTAAAATAACAAAACTATCAATTGTGCTGGACCAAAAAAAATTCGAAATTTTAATATGATCCAAAATTTATACATAATGAAAAATATTTTTTTAACATAAATTTATTACATAAAACATTACTCACGTATACAAACTCGATTGAAAAGTATTATTAGAATAAATTAATTTCTTAAATTAAAAAAAAAAAACAAATGCCCTCAAACCTTTCATATTGAAATCGGGTTACCTTGTTTTCTAGAAGTTTCAATACGAAGGCCACAATTCAAAACATGATATATTAAAATTCAACTTTCCTTATAAAATAAAAATGGCAAAACTATCTGGACAAAGAAATCAAAATTTAATATTTTAATATGATCCAAATTTTATACATAATGAAAAATGTTTTTTTACATATGTATTATTGGACATAAATGTATTATTTTGATATGAAAAATTTGTGGACATAAATGAATCATATTGGTTGGTTCGAAAAGCGTCCACCATGTTCTATTGTATGTGACTATTACTGAAATTTTTTTACAAATTTATATGATGGATCACAGAAGCTTAAATTCCAAAAATATGAAAAATGTTTTTTTTTAAGTTTCACCCACTCTAAAAAAAAAATTAATATTTTAATATGATCCAAAATTTATACATAATGAATAATGTTTTTTACATAAATTTAATGTTTTAATAAAAATTTTAAAAATATTAATATTTTAATATGTTTTTAATATGATCCAAAATTTATACATAATGAATAATGTTTTTAACATAAATTTAATGTTTTAATAAAATTTGTAAAAAAATTAATATTTTAATATGTTTTTTTTTACAAGTAGTCTTTACTGTGACTTTTTGAAGTGTTTTACGGTGGTTTTTTCCGGTGTAATTTCTCTAAAATCCGGCAGATTCAAAAGTGAAGTTTGATTGTTAATCTTGCACAATAGAAGTTGCCTAGGGGTTTTTGAGGGTGCTGAATCCATATATACAGTAAAAAAACCAGTTTAAATAACAAAAACCAAGATTTTACCTCAAATTTTTTCACCGGATTTCAGCACCTGAAACTCCAAAAAATCGTACTAAAGACAACTCTTTTTTTTTAAGTTTCACACACTCTAAATCAAAATTTAATATTTTAATATGATCCAAAATTTATACATAATGAAAAATGTTTTTTTTTTAACATTAATTTAATGTTTTAATCAAATTTGTGCAAAATTTAATATGGAAAATGTTTTTTTTTTAAGTTTCACCCGCTCCAAATCCAATCCAAACGATAAAAATTTATACCCAAGTTCCAGACCAATAAAAACCGGAATATTTGAAGATTTATAATCGTTATTCAAAACTGCCACATAAAATTATCTTAAAAACAGCTTTCTTTATAAAAATAAAAAGTAATAATTTTCCTGGACATAAATTCAATATTTTAATATGATCAAAAAATTAGCTTTTTTTATTAAAAAAAAAATTATTAATTTTCCTGGACATAAATTCAATATTTTAATATATGATAAAAAATTATATAACGATAAATGCATTTTAGGTGTTCAAAATATCAAATACCAATTAATATATGATAAAAAATTATATAACGATAAATGCATTTTAGGTGTTCAAAATATCAAATACCAACCGAACGCACCAGGTAGGGGTCGAACCTACGACTTTCTGCTTAGGAAACAGACGCTCTATCCACTGAGCTACAGGCGCTAACAATGACTTCTAGTTTTATGCAAATATCTCTCTGATATGATTTCTCTCCATCGTGGAATTAACAACTTGAAAAGGGCCCAACCAGGTTCGAACCGGTGACCTCTTGATCTGCAGTCAAATGCTCTACCACTGAGCTATAGGCCCATTTTGTTAAGTAAAGTTTTGGTTTTCCACTCTTATTTTGTATAAGGCATCGTTATAGCATCCAATTGGTTGGAGCCGCAGAGTATCATCTAATCTACTTTTCTTTAATTGATACATCCGCTGTTTGCTGTTATTTCTTTCTTTAAGAATAATTGGACGGCTTCGCTTTTCTTGCATTTCCCGATAAAATTTCCATAATCACCGCACATGGTACATTTAAATAATGGAAAATTTGGATGATTAAGTATTTAAAGATGGCATCAGCCATGATTATGATGAATAGCTTTTGGGAGTCCCTTTACAAAATCTAATTTATCTTACCATAAATAACAACATTGACATGTCTTTGGAATTGTTGTAAACATTGATAAATGTTAAATTTATATTCTCTTTTTATTGAAATAGTTATGTGATTTATTTATGTTCACAATTAAAAAAAAAAAAATACTTAAATGACATTATATTAATGGAAGTTTGTTTTGTGTTTTCTGAAAACTATGGGGATTTGCGAATTGATCAATGCCCCTATTTGTAGGAAGATGATGTCCTCAAAAGTGGCACTAAAGTTAGCACAAACATGTTCACACAAGAAAATGTGTACATTCTTGAGAATGCACACATTTCTAATATTATCATTTTGATGTTTCTCTAAATTTTCATGTATGCTTGCTAACTGAGACTTTTCAAGAATGTGCTCATGTTATTGAAAGTGCATGCAAATTATTAGAAAAATGTATTCATTTTTAAAAGCATGTGTGTGCTTTCAAGAATGCACACATGTTTTCAAAGATCAAGTGTTCACTTTTATGACTAATGTATTTCCCTTTCTCATTCTCTCCTACCCTTACTCTCTCCCTCTCTTGCCCCTCCTCTCTCTCTCTTACTCTCCTCGCACTCTCTCCCCTTCCTCCTCCGACCCCCGCTCCCCCTCTCTTTACACTTCTCTCCACCTCGCTCCATGTTCCCCATCTCCTTCTCTCTACCTCTCTTCCTCCCTTCTTCTCTCTCACTCTACCCTTCCCTTCCTCCCACTATATCTCACCCTCCCTCCCTCTCTCCCCCTATCTCTCTCTTCGCCTTTATCTCCCACCACTCTCTCTCTCTCATACTCCTTACTCTCTCACCCTATCTCCCTCTTCCTCTCTCCCCCATCTCCTCCCTTCTTTCTCTCCCCCTCTCTCTCACCCACTCTCACTCTCTACTTCTTTCTCCCTCTATTTCTCTATTTACCCCATTTCTCCCTCTTGCTTTCTCTCCTTCTCACTCTCCACCTTTCTCCCACTCTCCCCCCACTCTCCCCTCTCACACACACATCTATACCCTTCTATCCCTCCCCCGGTCATATTCCATCTCTCTCTCTCTCTCTCTCTCTCTCTCTCCCTATTTTTAAACCTTCCTTCCTCTCCCTTTGAAATATCCATGCCTATTTTGATGATGTAAATACATGTACTTTTGACTATTAGGATGGTGAGCCATAACTTTGTGATGTGGCTTGCGTGCCCATATAGTGACACTAAATATATTTTGAGGTTAGATGCCCAAATAATTTTATGTTAGTTTTGGCTAAGTGGTCGGGAATGCCAAGATGTAAATATTGTAGATATGTATATTTTAGATATTAATAAAATCAGGCTGGCTGCAGAGCCCACTCCATGGAAAGAGTAGGGGGGCACAACTCTAGAGACAAATGAAACATTGGGTGTTTTTCTGTTTTTCTTTGTGTGAAAATTTCACCCTGGGGGGCACGTGGATTCAAGGAGTGCCACATGGTCAATGAATTCCATGCAATTATTAAAAATGAATGTTTTTCCTATAAAATGCATTCATTCATTCAATTGATCAGTTATTCAGTCTCGGTGACTCATTGGTTAGTGAGTCCCAGGGGTTGGACTCTAAAACTGGCTGGGGGGTACAATTATTTAGTTAATCATACTAAATGGATGCATATTGGTTTTATGTGAGCCTTGGTAGCTCCAGGATCTTGATGGCTTCGAGAGTTTTCTAGCTCTATTTATGGCTTGATGGCCATGGAGTTATGGTGTGGGCTCAATTTGGTGATACTTGGTTGAGCTCTGGAACTAATTGTGAGATTATTTGGTTTGACTATTTGGTACTTGGACTCAAGATAGCAACAAAGCTCCTAGAGCTGTAGGTTGAGACCATTTTGGCCAATCGTAAGTTGCCCTGGAAGGTGGGCACCGTCGAGGGACTTGGGTTGCGCTACTTGGGTGTCGATCAGGGGAATGTGTGCCTGTAGTTGGAGATTGGCGTTGTTGGGGTTGGTGTCATGGCTAAGGTTTTGTTATTGGTTTTACAGTTGTTTCCTGGAGTTGTTGTCATAGCTTGAGGGTGACCTATGGTTGAGCCTATGAACCACATAGTCTATGGTTGAAAGTTACGTGGAGAACCCGTAGCCAGTCAACTATTTATAATCAAATAAGTGTTTTATATGGTTTTTATACATGTAATGTGTTTAGTTAATGTTTTATGTCTTCTGCTATGGTTATTTAAATTTCAGTTTTAAGCTCCTGTGGTGATCATTTCTTAAATTTCGGTTTTTAAAGCTCTTGTGGTGATTATACACCATGTTTAAATTTCATTTATACATGGTGTATAATGCTTGCATAAGCATATAGTACTGCAATTCATAATGATAAAATTTGTCAGGTTTAGGTTAATTATTGGAGATTATGGAATATTTGAGCTTGTACACTTCTACATATAAATTAATGGTATTTATGCAGTATTGGTTGAGTGGTGTTTCTCGACTAGGAGTTGTGGATACTATAATGTGGTATGAAATCCCAGTTACAACAATGGGTATGAATTGGGTCAGATTGAAAAATTAAAGGTTTCTCGCCAATTGTCTGACAGAATCCCAATGGTGAAAATGATGAAAATTGAACTTCGAAAGAGAGCATAGGTACCCAGAAAAGAAGAATTAATTTGGATTAATTCTAGAACAAATATGAGGAAATTGATTAATTTTAACCTCATAGAGATAAATTTCTTGCTCAAGGAAACACTTCCATGAAAAGGAGGGTTAATTCTTTTTAATCATTTTAAAATCCACACACACATAATAGAATTTGTTTGGGGTCGGTGCATTAAGGTTAAATGTAGGTCGAAATTGTTTTGAATTAAAGTATGTATAGGTTTTGTTATGCACACATAATGTTTTATATAGGTTTATAAGAATGATATACATTTGAGCCCAGCTGAATGCGTACGTATTTACTTGTTTAAAAAAATATAAATATAATGATAATATAAAATGAAGGGGGAACCGATCATGTTTAGTCCCATAAACTATTTTTAGTCTCGTGGACGTTAAAATATCATTCATTCATTCATATATATATATATATATATATATATATATATATACCATTAGGTGGGATTCCCAGGTAGAACCCTTGTTAGCCCCGCCAAGCCACAAGGGCCAGCAGACCCAGATTCAGATCATTATAAAAGCCTGTTAAAGGGCGAGCACATTGAAATTTGATTGCAATGCTAACTATTCGATGGTGCTATTCTTAGTCGTCGGATCCATCAGGGTGCAAATTTGCGCTAATTTCTACGAAACTCTGAGAGGGGAAGTATTAATGTGGAACGAAATTCACACAAACGGGAATATTCCACTATTTTATTCAGGACTACAGTAATGGACTGAAGCATCACAAAGGGAACCGAGGCACGGGGGACAAACACCACAATCATGACACCAACACTAGATGTTAGTAGGAGACCGGAAGCAAACCTCCACCATGTGACCCCAAGGGTTGCCTCCATTGGCAAATGGTTTGGTGGGTGAAGGGCTTAATGAACCACCCAATTCTCAAGGCTACAACCAATGTGGGATTATTATTACACACACATACGATGGAGAGGGAAGTATTAATGTGGAACGAAATTCACCGACGCAACAAAATAGTATGGATGACAATTTTTTGCCTTAATCCGGTAAAAAAAATTCAAAAAATCAGCTATTTGGAGTATTTGAATGGTTTTTTTTTATAGTGGAAATGGATTCAACACCATCAAAAACCCTTGGGCATCGAAAATCCCGAAGTTTGACAACTGTAACCCAGATTTTCAAAAAATTATGCCATCTTGCCAAAAATTTTGGGTTATTCTGTGGGTTTTTAAGATTACACGAAAAAAAAATGGAGTTGTCTACTGACACAACAGAATAGCCCGAACAACATTTTTTTCTGAAATCCGATAATTTTTTTTTTTTTCAAAAAATCAAGTAGTTGGAGTGTTTGAATTGCATTTTTTATGGTGGAAATGGATTCAGCACCATCAATAAAAAATCTTTGCCGAGATTTTTCATAATCTTACTGAAATTTCTAGGTTATTCTGTGGGTTTTTAGACTACAGCAAAAAAATATTCAATGTGGGATATCATAAAATATTTTTAAATGAATTAATATTGACATATACTTTAAAAAAATATTAATAATAAAAAAAATATTTTAATTTGCGTGATAAAATGTCTCAATGTACATGTTTTGTAAAATATTTTAATGTCATTAAGTATATATTATATAGCATTTAAAAAATTTATGTATATATTACTAGAAAAATTAAGTTTTATGGTAAAAACATATATTTGTTCTTAGATATACTCTATTTAGCATTCAAAAATACAATTTAAACAATGAAAAATAACACATTGTATTTTGTACTCTAAAAAAGTTTGCACGTGAAAAAATTTGATCCCTCTAAGTTCATGTTAGATCCGTAGGCTCACATATTATATAAATATATATTTAAATATATGGATTATGTTATGTTTATGCTGAATATATGGTAGGGCACGATGGATGTAGAGGGGCCTGCGAGAGGGCATGAGGGCATGTATTATTTAAAAATAGTTATATTACATGGTGGAAGTGTGGGATATGGTCGAAATCGTGAGCTATGCATGGCTACGTTCCACACTTATTTTAATGTTATTATTTGTTTAAACTATATATGTATGTATGTTTCGGGATTTATAATTTTAGTTGTTATGTTTAAATATATAATTTTATTTGAATTGTTTTAATATAAAATATTATTTTCTTTAGTTTATATATATATATATATATATATATATATATATATTATATATATTAGATTCATTCTAGATTTAGATATATTAAGTGTCTAGAGGGATTAAATCTCTCAAGGTGTAAACTTTTTTTTTAGTGTAAAACTTGATGAAATGTTTGCACCTCATGAGATTTGATCCCTCTAAGTGCTTGATAGATCCAGAGTGAAGATGGATCTAGGTTGGTTCTAGTGGTGCAGAGTCACACAAAATAATTTCATTTAATTTCCTCTTTGTATGTCGTTTGGCTCGCATAGATATGAAGTTGGTTTGCAGATATTGGTTTGTACATGTACGAAATTACAGGGTCTGAATCTCACGTGTGTGGATTAGGGTTTGTTTTATAGTCGCATGGTTGTCAAATTAATTTTTCGGTTGTAGCCACACACAAAGAAGCCTATCCGTTTGGATAGAATGCTTCAACTGCATGCATGAACACTTGCTTTGTGTAACCAAGACTTAGGGTTTCTAGTGACAGTTGACTGCATATCTGAACATTTGACTGCAGGCTTGAATGTTACTTTGATCAGTATTATTGTTGGGCACATATCTTGGATATTGTTTGATTGATTTTTCTGGATAGTTTTGGCTCATTGTACTCTCCATTGAACATTTTATGACAATCCAGTAGAAGAATAATTTCAAAGGGTTTTCCCCCTTATGGGGTTTTCCCCTGGTCTTTGACCAAGTCAATATCTCTTGTTGATGTTATTTATTGTACCCTGTTGTCATTGCATTAATGTTTTATGTTCAGTTAATATTAATTGATGAAAGAATTAATTGTTATTGAAAATATTGTTAATTAAAGAATTGAATTGGGCTAAATTAATTGAAACAACATAGAACATGTTGGGAATCACAACTTCCATTAGACCAAAACCCGCATGTGTTAGTCAATGATCACATCGCAAAAGATAAGGATCCACAAGAGGTGGTTATTCCATGCCACGAAACACACGGGAAGCGTTGGTTTATCCAATGTCCAAAAATATCCCCCCCAACGAGAGCCGAGTGTGTATCGAACTTGTGACCTACGCTCTGATACCACTTTTTGGGAATCACGATTGTCGTTAGACAAAAATCCACAGGTGTTAGTCAATGATCGCATCACCAGAGATAAGGATCCACGAGAGGTGGCTAGTCCATGTCACACAACACACGGGGAGCATTGGTTTATTCAATGTCCAATATAACAATGGTAAAATTAACATGGTATCAGGGCTAAGGTGAAGGACAAGCCCAAAGGATACAAGAATTGAAGTAATCATCTTTGGAAAATTTGAAGGATCCTATCTAATCATGTCAAGATGTCAACCTCTTACTTCAAGGAAAATAAGAAGTTGTGTGACTCATCTAACTTTGTTGCTTGGAAGATAGGGTTGGAAATCATGGATGATGACAGTGATGTTTGGGAATACATACAGGGAAAAGTACTTGATCCTTCAGATATTTCTTTCATTGTTGTTAAAGAAAAAGTACAAGAAAGGTGAGTTAAAATTAACGAAAAATATAAATGATGGTTTACAAGATCATTTACTTGCATATGTTGGAAATTTGAAAAAGTCTAAGGACATGTATTGTTATGCGGAATTATGGAGTATGGATAAAACACATTCCATAAATGTGGTGCTATGTATTTAGAACAACATATCAAAGACTTTGTAGACACTTTTCCTAAGAGTAAATAGACACACAGAAAGATGGAGAAACTTACTTGGAGTCCAAGTGCTTCCTATTCTCCTTCTGTCGCTCTTGTTGTAGCTTCCAATCCAACTTTGATCGAAAGACTAGTTCCTGCAAGTATGAACACTAAAAAGAAAAGAGATTGCAAAATACAGATGGATATTTATCTTAATCAGTTAAATCAATGAAACACGAAACATATACATCAACTAAAAATACATGATATGAAAGATAGAAAGATATACAGATACATATGTGGGAAAATGAGCAACAACGTTTATTGATGGATATAAGGGGGAGGTTACAACCAGCGATTGATTTGATGTCACCAAATCCAGCATCATCCTAGCCTCATCACAACACTAAAAAATTTGGCCCAATTTCCGATGGCCACTTCGTCACTATTCTGACACATAGTCGTCGCAAGAGCGACAGTTCGAGGCCGAACAAAACGTGGTTAGCCATTATGTCGCAATTCCGACGCTTTGCCAAAGTGTCGCAATAACGACACTTTTTTTGATGTTTCCAAACAACCTTCGCTCTTCCGATGTTTTCCAAAATGTCACTCTTCTGACGTTTGTAAACTGTCGCAATTCCGACGATATGTGGTCCGACGTTTTGAACGTCGCTCTTCCGACGTTTGTAAATTGTCGCAATTCCGACGATATGTGGTCTGTTGTTTTGAACGTCGCTCTTCCGACGTTTATTAAAGTGTTGCAATAACGACACTTTTAAAGTGTCGCAATACCGACGCTTTTCAAAAGTGTTGCAAGACCGACGTTTGCCGAAGTGTCGCAATATCGACGCTTTGCAAAGGCATCGCAAGGCTGACGCCGAGAAGAAGTGTCACAATAGCGATGAACATTTAAATTTTTTTTTTAAAATGGAACCTCGCAAGACCGAGGAAAAGGGAAAAACGTTCAAGCTGTCGGAAGACCGACGATTATAAAGTGTCGGTATACCGACGGTGGGTTAAATTTAAAAAAAATAAAATGAAATAGTAATCTAGATTGGATCATGGCTTCCATCATAATTTCTTATTCTTAATATAGCGGGCAATGAAAACTCTCTTGAGAAAAATGCCATGGACAAATCCATGCACATAGAAAAATCAACATGTGCGAAATAAAAACAAAAGCAACCTTTTGGAAAAGATCTGGAATTCTTTGGAATAAAGCCATGAATGCTTATATACCAAGGCCAAAAATTACTCCATATTTTGAGCATCAGTTACTGGTTCGTTTTCATGTTTGGTTCAGTGTAAATAATATCAGCTTCACAAATATGATTCTCGGACAACCTTTATCAACAAGCTCTTGGATAAAACTACTCAGTAAATTCGATCAATGCTTTTAAGCAAATAGAATGTTAAATTTACCAACCATTTTCTTCGGCAGAGACAAGAATAGGCTAACAAGTAGCAAATCTTACTACCAAAATGCATATTTATATGATAGCATTCACCCTTAATGTATGTTCTTTTCTTTTTCAGTTGTCATTCAACATGAATGAATCTACAAGAGCAAGGAGCAGGTATTTCTATAACTCCTATAGCTAAAAGAAATAAACCTGAAGACTTGTTGTCCTATTGAGCTTCAAAAACGGATACTTGTCTATTTGACAATTTTAAAAGAAAGTTGAAAGTAATTTTTTTCCCATATTTTTCACTCTCTTATACGCTAGTTTCAAACCATTTCAACGAGTATAATCACCAAAGTGAAATTTATATGAATCTATTCCTGAAGTTAGAATTATGTATCATAATAGATTTATATATTTGTATAATATATATATATCCGTGTGGAATATTTTTTTAAATACATATGAACCAACCTATTTCTGAAGTTAGAGAGGGGATTTGACTCCATCAGTAATAAAGAATGGACTTCTATATCGATTTCTTTCCACATAGAAGAGACCATAATGATTAATTACATAGAACATCCAATAAACAAACAAATATGGGAATTTGAACAATTAACATGAATGAATATCAGATAACTCAATGGAAAGATCCGCATTCCCAATCTCCATCAATTTTTCCAAAAAATACATGTGATTTGAATGGTAAGGGTATTGTCGTCATCATTGTTTCTTTAGGTGAGACATTTCCCAACATGAAAATTGTATTTGTCACTTTCACACCTGTAATTATGGACATATTCCCTGTATAAATGCAAACTCTTTAATTTTCTTAGAATGATGAATAATAACAAAATATCAACTGAGAGGTTTACACCAATCATGCAACCATTTTCAAGAACCTGTTTGATTTTGTCACACTGACACACTGTGGTATGACAAACTACATTTTCTATTTCCATTTCAAGTGCATTTAGCTTTGTAAAGACTTTGACCCGAAAAGGGTCACCATCAGAACAATGCCTGCAGGAAAATTACATAGATATGGTAAGCATAGTTTTTTTTCACTGCTCCAGTGAATAAATCTACGAATTTGATCAATAATGGAAGCAATAAGACATGGCTTGCTTAAGAAGGCAAAACTGACTATGTTTGTGACTTATTGGTCACCCCGATGTCAATTTAATTAATGCATTATGTCACTATCAATTCCTTGTGTTCTTTATTCCACATTGACATGCTATCATGTGAGCTGAGCTCTGGAAACTAATTGTAAGAAATATGTACAGAATTTTTTCTTTACAAATCTGTTCTGTAAAGGATGATGATACTATAATTCACTTCCATTGAACTATGAGAAGATTACATCATAGGCTCTGCTTCAATACCACATAAGAAGGGGAACTTCAACATATATGTGAAAGTAAGATCTTGTGATCCTTACCTCACCTTAATTTTATAGACTCAAATATGCACATTGACCATATGAAGTGTTACAAGCTTTGCTTCTACTTCCATTGATATTATTTATGTGAGGAAACAGTAGAGAGTCTGTGATTGCTGAACTGGAAACTCACCCCCTATTACAACCTTTCCCGACAACTACTAGCCCCACAGTTATAGGGGCATCCCTTGCTAGGTAGTAGCTTGTAATGATAATCATAAGCTAGCTCTTCCCCAAAAGCAATCTGACATCAACCCAGAACTTAAGTTAATGAATATGAAACTTCCTCAGCTGCTATAGTGAACAAAATCACTCTATATTTCATTAAAACAAAAGCAAAATTTCAATACGAAGAACGGTGGAAGATGTGATATTCAAGGAAATCCAATTGCACAACTTACACATAAAGGCATACACCAAAAAAAAAAAAAAACTAACTCCAAAAGAAACCACATACATCTCGACTCGCATACAGGCCAATATGTGCAAGCTGGAAATCCATGCTCTCCACTAATACTTGGTAATTTACTAGGTTTGGCGAGCAACTGGAATACACAAACATAAAATATATTAGTCCCATGGTTGAAGTGGAAAGAATCTGGTGCCACTGAAAATAAAAACCCGGTACAGAAGTGACATTTATCCCTTGAAAAAATGATTTTAGGAATATTATGTTCAGTATGCAAACTTATTCTTAAAAGTTATAAAAAAACTAAGAAATCAGAACGATGTGTGTTACCTATGATTTATAAAGCGTGCAACATTCCCATACTTGGTAGCATCAATAACATATGGTTGTACACCATCAATCAAATCACTTGTATCAATATGGGCATCAATATCATATAGGTAGCTACAGCCTTCATTGTCATACCTAAATAGTAGTAATTTAGAACAAATAAGAAAAGCAGTGACAGTAAGCAATAGGTGCATTTAGTTAGAGAACCATTTATGATGAAGAAATAGGAAAACATAATTCAATACAAGATAAAAATTTACCTTTCTCCTCTTTTATTTGCTTCTTGATCATTTAAGACCTCTCCAAGGTATTTACAACTGAATGTCCCATGTCAAATTGCTTGTGCAGCTCTAACAGTCCAGCCCTAAAATCAAACAGAAAGACAGACCAAAACATTGAAACAGAATTGGGGTCTTGTTGCACCTTGGTTTATTGATAATTTTGAAACCAAGCTTTTTCTTTTTGAAAAAATGCATCTAACATTAACAAGTGAAGTTATTTACATTCTAGACCATGATTTCATTTCAATAATGCTCCTAATGCTCTGCAGAGAAGGAGAATTTCTGAAAAGGCATCCGATCACATAAATTTCATCCTCATCCAACCCTAAAACCCTTATACGCACTTTCTTGAGATTTGTCAATAGTGGGATGGTCAAGCTTCCTATAGCTGGACTTGTTGCCTCAAAATAATTTCTTTCCATAGAGAGTTCTTCGAGATTGGAAAAATGGCCAAGTACTGTGAGTGAAGGCACGTGAATACTCCACCCACATAGGGTAATTTTTCTCAGAGATTTCCTGTTAGAAAGACCTTCTAGTACATTAAGCCTTGTTGTGGAAAAATGCAGATCCCTGCAAGAATTTAGCTCCAAACTCAACATTGAGTTGTTTATTGTAACATTCACCAACTTTGGGCAATTCACTATTAATGTTAGTTGGATTTTATGGCGATTTCCCAAAAAATTAAAATATTTGAGACTCTGAGAAGAAATTTTCAAAGTGTTCAAGCCCATAGTACATGATCCAACTCTCAAATTTTCAAGAAGAGGGAATTTTGCTGCAAGCTACTCGAGCATATCATCAATAATATAGACATCTGATAGAAAACAGGTTCTAAGGTATCTAAAACCAGAAAAGTCTAAAGGTAGTTTGAAATCAAAATCCGTGAGCTCCAAAAAAGTGAGGCACTCACAGGAAAATAGAGAATTTGGAATGTCCATATGAAATGGAAGAATCAAAGTAATTTTTTGCACTCTTCTTACAGATCCAGCCAAAAATGATCTCCATATTAACTGTTTATGCAGTAGCAAGTCAATATTTCCATATTTCCAATATGAATTGTTTACTAAAATTTCCAAACTTTCAAGATATTCATGATGCAAGTACAGGATGTTCTAGCTAGGGATCAAAATAGTGCAGGTAATATAAGTTCCATCTAGGGATCGAAACCCAGATCGAGATCGCAGTTGGGTATTGTTTCTCTGGAGAGGAAGATCCAAGGAAAATACACCTGTGGATCAGGCTTATAAGCTCCCACAGAGGCTACTATGCATTTGTTTCATCAGAGCAGGTTGGTAATGGGTTGCAGCCCCAATAGAACAAATTACAAGTAGAAAAAATTACAAGCAAACCCATGAGACAAGATCCTGAAAAAAAAAACTAAAACGCCAACCAAAATTCTTGTTGTATTGAAGAATAAGAGTACCTGTTTTTGGAGTTGTGGAGTTGAGAGAAATGCAGAGATCCTCACACTATCCATGGTGCCAGATCCATGAGCACAGCTTGAGGCACAAATCTTCCACATCCTTCCCCCAAACCTGCAATAGTATGGCTGCATCCTTCCTCAAAACCGGTGAGTACAGTATTGCCGCATTCTCCCTCCTTCCCTAGACAAACCATGCAACTGGAGGGAAATGAATGAGGGAAATTAAAACATTTGATATTTCAAAATTTTTGACATTTTGAAATGAAACACGTGTGTTTTTTTAAGGCCACTCAAATTAATTTAAAAATATATATTTTTTAACAATTACAATAATTTCTAAATAATTAAAATAATTTCTAAATAATTAATTTTTTGTTTATTTCGATTGTTTAAAAATATTTACAATAAAAAAAATAAAACATATCTTTTTGAGAAGCAATTAAAATTATATGAGTAAATAATGGACTGATTTTTGCATATAGTAATCCTTCTACCCTACTAAATCATCATGCTTTATTAAAAGGAGTTTTAAACTTTACACTATTAAATTATGTTGTATTTTAAATATTTGGAGTTTTAATCTCTTTTTTTTTTAAATATTTTTTCTTTATAATTTATGTATTGTTTTTTCCTTATTTTTAAGTAATACTTTAAAAGTGAAATTTACATTTTTTTTCTTTAATGATAGTAATCTATGTATTCATTCATTCAAATTAGATACATTTTCTATAATAAATAAGGACGATCTACACTCGTTGTTGGAGCCACTGAGCAAAGAGCAGTTGATCTCTTTGATGGTCAATGTAGGTTCTTCATACCCTGCAATTGCAAAAGAAATTAAAGATGTTGCAAGCAAGAACCCTGCTCATCGGAAGCTGTTTGTGCGTGGATTGGCTTGGGAGACTTCTTCGCAGACCCTATGTGATGCATTTGAACAATATGGGGAGATTGAAGAAGGCACTGTTATTATGGATAAGACATCAGGAAAGTCACGAGGATTTGGCTTTGTCACATTTAAGCATATGGATTCTGCTCAAAGGGCATTGAAAGAGCCTAGCAAGACTATTGATGGGAGGATTACTGTAAGCAATCTGGTAGACGTGGCAAGCACAGGTCCTAGTCAAAGTACAGATCAGGCTCAAAGGAAACTTTACATTGGTGGTCTTTCATATGACACGACCAATGATAAGATTTTAGAAGTTTTTTCCAAACATGGAGAGATAGAATAAGGTTCGGTTGCATATGATAAGAATACCAACAAATCTAGGGGATTTGCATTTGTGACATTCAAGACTGTGGAGGCTACAAAGCGGGCTCTTAAAGAGGTTAGGGGTTTAGAGGTTTACGGTTTAGGGGGTTAAATGGGTTAGGGGTTAAGGGGTTATATGTTTAGGGTTTCGGGGGTTAAATGGGTTAGGGGTTAATGGTTAAGGGTTTAGAGGTTTATGGTTTAGGGGTTAAATGGGTTAGGGGTTTGGAGGTTTAGGGGTTTAGAGGTTTAGGAAACCCTTGAAGCAACAAATACTCGTATAGATAATGAGCTTCAAGAAAAAAATCCCATAGACATGAAGAGTGTCATACGCCTTGTTCAAAAATGAGTAAATGAAATTGTGGATCTAAAAAGGAACTCTAGAGCAGATACCTCTATGTAAATAACTTACAAACCATATTGCAGAAAACAATTACTTCTTCAAAGATAATTTGTCGAATTTGGAGGGCTTAGGGGATTGCGGGTTATGGGTTAGGGGATTTAGGTGCATTTAGGGGTTAGGGATTGAATAATGAGTTAGTAGTTAAGGGATTAGGGATTAGGGAGTGGGTTTGGGTGGGTGCCCTCAAACAAAACGACAGGGAACGCCCAACCGATTGAAGGCACAAGGGAGAAAATTAAAAACGGGTCGCACAGACATGCACAAGGCACCCTTACGGTCACAACTTAGCAAATTTGATATGGCCCCCCTCAAACGAAATGACCCAACCCGAACGCGTTTGGGCGGGACCCCTCAAATGATGCAACACAACACGCACGACCGAATGAAGGCACAAGGGAGAAAACATAAAACGGGCCGCAAAAACATGCAAAAGGCACCTATGCAATCACAACTTAGCAAATTTGATACGGCCACCCTCAAACGAAATGACCCGACCCGACCTGAACGCGTTTGGGTGGGCACCCTCACAATATGGCTCACCTAACTGAACAAAGGCACAAGGGAAAAAAAATCAAATTAGCTGGGCGAACGTGCACAAGTCACCCATGCGGTCACAAGAGGTACCTAAGGAGTGTGACAGATTTGGTTGGTCACCCTCACACGGTGCAACACGACGTGCACGACCGAATGAAGGCACAAGAGAGAAACTGGCAAATGAGGGTTAAATGGGTTAGCGTTGGGAAATAGGGTTTAAGGGGTTAGGGGTTGAGGGTTTATAGGTTTAGGGTTTAGGGGGTTAAATGGGTTAGGGGTTGGGAATTAGGGTTTAATGGGTTAGGGGTTAAGAGGTTATAGGTTTAGGGTTTAGGGGGTTAAATGGGTTAGGGGTTTAGGGGTTAGGTTAGTAGTTAAGGATTTTAGGGGTTAGAAGTTAGGGGCTAATGGGGTTAGGTTTTAGGGGGTTAGATGGGTTAGGGGTCGGGAATTAGGGTTTAAGGGGTTGGGGTTAAGGGTTTAAGGGGTTAGGGGTTAAGGGTTTATAGGTTTAGGCCAGTTTAGGGGGTTAAATGGGCTAGGGGTTTACTAGGGGTTTAGGGGGTTAAATGGGTTAGGGGTTAAGGGTTTAGGGGTTAGGGGTGAAGGGTTTAGAGGTTAATGGTTTAGGGGTTAAATGAGTTAGGGGTTTATAGGTTTAGGGGGTTAAATGGGTTAGGGGTTGGGAATTAGTGTTTAAGGGGTTAGGGGTTAATATGATAGTTTCATTTGTCTCTGTTTGTGTACATTAGTTGCTTATTATTTGCATCTCAATGTAACAAGGATATAGTGAGAGGATTGGAGGGTAGAGAGAGAGAGAGAGAGAGAGAGAGAGAGAGAGGGAGATTGGGGAAGAGAGAGGGAGGTATAAGGAGAGAAAGGGAGAGAGAAGAAGGACAAGAGATAGGACTTAAGGGAGAGATGGAACCAATATCATAGAAGAAATAATATGTGACAAAATTACTCTATATGGAGATGGGAGATAGGGGAACCCTACCTACCTACCTACCTACCTACGCATTTCCTTGGGCGGCCTCACACGACACGACCTGACTCGATCCGACCCGACCCGACCCGCCCAAACGTGTTTCCTTGGGCACCCTTAATTACAATATGGTACGAACCGACCTGACCTAACCCGAACTCGTTTCCAGCTAATTGGGCACCATCACACGACTCGACTTGACCCATACGAATGTGCTTCCTTGGGCGGCCTCACATGACAAGACCCGATCATGGCACGACATGGCAACCTCACACAACACGACATGGTGAACGATGCCATAGGGGGGCAAATGGTAAACATGCTGCTCGAATGTGTACAAGGCACTCAGGTGGTTACAACTTAGAAAAAATGATATGGGCACCCTCGAATGAAACAACCTGACTCGAACGCGCCTGGTCGGGCAACCTCACACAGCGCGACATGGTGCACCCGAATGAACAATGCCACAAGGGAGAAAATGGAAAACGGGCCACCGGAACATGCATAAGCTGGCACCTAGGCGGTCACAACTTAGCAAAACTTATACGGGCAACCTCGAACAAAATGGCCCGGCCTGACCCGAACACGCTCGGTCGGGCGACCTCACTCGACGCGACACAACGCGCCCAACCGAATGATGCCACAAGGGAGAAATCAGCAAATGGGCCGCTCCAACGTGCACGAGGCACCCAAGCAGTCACAGCTTAGAAAAACTGATACAGGCGCCCTCGAACAAAACGACCCGACCCGAACATGCCCGGTCGAGCGACCTCACACGGCGTGACATGAAACGAACCGACGAACGATGCCACAAGGGAGCAAACAACAAATGGGCCACCCAAACATGCATAAGGCACTCGAGCGGTTACAAATTAAAAATTGATATGGGCGCCCTCAAATGAAATGACCCAACCTAAACACGCTCGGTCGGGCGACCTCACACGACGTGCCAGAACGAACGATGCCACAAGGGAGAAAATGGAAAACGGGCCACCTGAACGTGCACAAGGCACCCGGACGGTGATCACAACTTAGCAAAACTGATACGGGCACCTTCGAACGAAACGACCTGACTTGAACACGCTCGGTCAGGCGACCTCACACGGCGCGACACGACGCACCCAAACGAATGATGCCATAAGGTATCAAACGACAAACAGGCCACCCGAATGTGCACAAGCTGGCACTCGGGCTGTCACAACTTAGCAAAACTAATACAGGTGCCCTCGAACGAAAGGACCCGACCCGAACGCGCCCAGTCGAGCGACCTCACACGGCAAGACATGACACGCCCAAACGAACGATGCCACAAGGGATCAAATGGAAAATGGGCCACCCAAACGGTCACAAGGAAAACAGAAAATGGAAAATGGTCCGCCCAAATGTGCACAAGGCACCCTCGAACGAAATGGGTGCCCTCGAACGAAATGGCCCGACCCGACCCAAACGCGCCTGGTTGGGTGACCTCACACGACGTGACACGATGCACCCGACCGAACAATACCATAAGGGAGAAAATGGAAAACAAGCCACCCAAACGTGCATAAGGCACCCGGGCAGTCACAACATAGCAAAACTGATACAGGCACCCTTGAACAAAACGACCCAACCCAAACGCGCCCGGTTGAGCGACCTCACACGACGCGACACGAAACAGACTGACGAACGATGCCACAGGGGAGCAAACAGAAAGAGGGGCACCCAAACGTGCAGAAGGCACCCGAGCGGTCACAACATAGCAAAACTGATACGGGCGCCCTAGTCGAACGAAACGACCCGACTTGAACGCGCTCGGTCGGGCGACCTCACACGGCGCGCCCAAATGAACAATGCCACAAGGGAGAAAATGGAAAATGGGCCACCCAAATGTGCACAATGAACTTGGGCGGTGATCAAAACTTAGCAAAACTGATACGGGCACCCTCGAACGAAACGACCCAACTCAAACACGCCCGATTGGGCGACCTCACACGGCGCGACACGATGTGCCCAAATGAATGATGCCACAAGGGATAAAATGAAAAAATAGACACCTAAATGTGCACAAGCTGGCACCCGAGTGGTCACAACTTAGCAAAACTGATACGGGCACCCTTGAATGAAATGGCTCGACCCAAATGCACCTGGTCGGGCAACCTCTCACGGTGCAACACGGCACGCCCAAATGAATGATGCCACAAGGGATCAAACAGAAAATGGGCCACCCAAACGTGCACAAGGCAAATGGAAAATGGAAAAAAGGCTGCCCGAATGTGCACAAGGCACCCGGGTGTTCACAACTTAGCAAAACTGATATGGGTGCCCTCGAACGAAACGACCTGACCTGAACGGCCTCGGTCGGGCGACCTCGCACAACGTGACACGACGTGCCCAACCGAACGATGCCACAAGGGAGAAAATGGAAAACGGGCCGCTCAAACTTGCACAAGGCACTCGGGCGGTCACAACTTAGTAAAACTAATATGGGCGGCCTCGAACGAAATGGCCCGACCGAATGAAGGCACAAGGGGTAAAACGGAAAACGGGCCGCACGAACGTGCACAAGGCAACTGTGCAGTCACAACATAGCAATTTTGATACAGCCGCCCTTAAACGAAACAACTTGACCCAAACGCGTTTGGGCAGACGCCCTCACACGACTCGACATGACATGCACTATAGAATGAAGGCACTAGGGAGAAATAGGCAAACGAGTTGCACGAACGTGCACAGGGCACCCGTGCGGTCACAACTTAGCATATTTTATACGAGTACTGCCCTCAACCGAAACGACCAGACCCAAACGCGTTTGGGCCAGCAGGTGCCCTCAACTGAGACGACCCGACCCGAACGCATTTGAGCAGGTGCCCTCAATTGAAATGACCCGACCCTAATGGGTTTGGGCAGGCGCCCTCAAACGAAACGGCAAATGGGTCGCACGAACGTGCACAAGGCACCCATGTGGTCACAACTTAGCAAATGGGTTAGGGTAGGGGGTTAAATGGGTTAGGGTTGGGAAATAGGGTTTAAGGGGTTAGGGGTTAAGGGTTTAGAGGTTTAGGGTTTAGGGGGTTAAATGGGTTAGGGGTTTAGGGGTTTAGGGGGTTAAATGGGTTAGGGGTTAAGGGTTTAAGGGTTAGTGGTTAAAGTTTTAGAGGTTTAAGGTTTAGGGGTTAAATGGGTTAGGGGTTTAGAGGTTTATGGTTTAGGGGGTTAAATGGGTTAGGGGTTGGGAATTAGGGTTTAATGGGTTAGGGGATAAGGGGTTATAGGTTTAGGGCTTAGGGGGTTAAATGGGTTAGGGGTTTAGGGGATTAGGGGATTTAGCAGTTAAGGATTTTAGGGGTTAGAAGTTAGGGGCTAATGGGGTTAGGTTTTAGGGGGTTAGATGGGTTAGGGGTCGAGAATTAGGGTTTAAGGGGTTAGGAATAAGGTTTTAATGGTTTAGGGTTTAATAGGTTAGGGGTTAAGGGTTAATAGGTTTAGGGTTTAGGGGGTTAAATGGGTTAGGGGTTTAGGGGGTTAGGGGATTTAGCAGTTAAGGATTTTAGGCGTTAGAAGTTAGGGGCTAATGGGATTAGGTTTTAGGGGGTTAGATGGGTTAGGGGTTGGGAATTAGGGTTTAAGGGGTTAGGGTTAAGGCCAGTTTAATGGTTTAGGGTTTAAGGGGTTAGGGGTTAAGGGTTTATAGGTTTAGGGTTTAGGAGGTTAAATGGGTTAGGGGTTTACTAGGTGTTTAGGGGTTAAATGGGTTAGGGGTTAAGGGTTTAGAGGTT
Organism: Pinus albicaulis; assembly: GCA_034641835.2. Lineage (NCBI taxonomy): Eukaryota > Viridiplantae > Streptophyta > Pinopsida > Pinales > Pinaceae > Pinus > Pinus albicaulis. The sequence goes on along the minus strand of CM076582.1, from coordinate 807,512,899 downwards.
TATGGTTTAGGGGTTGGAAATTAGTGTTTAAGGGGTTAGGGGTTAAGATGATAGTTTCATTGGTCTCTGTTTGTGCACATTAGTTGCTGATTATTTGCGTCTCAATGTAAAAAAATTGTAAGTATTGTTGCTTGTTGCCATGTCTTCTTTATTTATTAATTTATAGTACTTTTTAGCCATTGATTTACATTTATTAATGACTTGAACATGCCCGGTTGGGTGACCTCACACGATGCGCCTGATGGAACGATTCCACAAGGGAGAAAACAACAAATGGGCCGCCCGAACGTACATAAGGCACCCTGGTAGTCATAACCTAGAAAAACTGATACGGGCGCCCTTGAAAGAAATGGCTCGAAAAAATGATATGGGCGCCCTCACGGGCGGTCACAATTACTTAGAAAAACTGATACGGGTGCCCTCGAACCAAACGACGCGACCCAAACGTGCTCGGTCGGGTGACCTCACACGGCACGACATGACGCACCTGATTGAACGAATATGACACAAGGGAGAAAATATCAAACGGGTCATCCGAACGTGCACAAGGCACCCGGGTGGTCACAACTTAGCAAAACTAATATGGGCACTCTCGAGCAAAATGACCTGAACCAAACGCGCCCGGTTGGGCGACCTGATCACATAGCATGACACCGCGCGCCAAATCGAACGATGCCACAAGGAAGTTGCAAATGGAAAACGGGCCGCTCAAACGTGCACACGACACTCGGGCGGTCACATGAACTTAGCAAAACTGATACGGGCTCCCTCGAACGAAACGACGTGAATCGAATGCGCCCGGTCAGGCGACCTCACATGGCACGATAGGGCGCACCTGACCGAATGATTCCATAAGGGAGAAAAATGGAAAACGGGTTGCCCGAACGTGCACAAGGCACCCTGGTGGTCACAACCTATCAAAATTGATACGGGTGCCCTTGAACGAAATTTCCCGAACTGAACACGCCCGGTAGGGCGACCTCACACGGCACGACACCGCGCACCCGACCGAACAATGCCACAAGGGAGAAAATGGAAAGAGGGATGCCTAAATGTCCACAAGGCACCCAGGTGGTCATAAATTAGCAAAACTGATACAGGCACCCTTGAACGAAATAGACCAATCCTAACACGCCCAATTGGGCAACCTCACATGACGTGACACGACACGCTTGACCAAACGAATATGCAACAAGGGAGCAAACAACAAACGGGCCACCCAAACATGCACAAGGCACCTAGGTGGTCACAAATTAGCAAAACTGATATGGGCACCCTCAAACAAAACAGCCCGAACTGAACGCGCCCGGTCGGGCGACCTCACATGGCGCGACATCGCGCCCCCGACCGAACGATGCCACAAGGGAGAAAACTGATACGGGAGCCCTCGAACGAAATGATCCGACCCGAACACGCTAAGTCAGGCAACCTCACACGGTGAGACACGATGCGCCTGACCGAACGAATATGCCACAAGGGAGCAAACAACAAACGGCCTGTCGGAACGTGCACAAGGCACCCGGGCGGTCACAACTTAGCAAAAATAATATGAGTGCCCTAGAACAAAACAGCTCAACCTGAACGCGCCTGGTCGGGCGACCTCGCATGGCGCGACACAAAGCACCTAACTAAATGATGCCATAAGGAAGCAAATGGAAAACAGGTCGCCTGAATGTGCACAAGGCACCCGGGTGGCCACAACTTAGAAAAACTGATACGGGTGCCCTCAAACGAAATGGCCCAACCTAAACGCACCCGGTTGGATGACCTCACACATCACAACATGATGCACCTAACCGAACGAATATGCCACAATGGAGAAAATAGCAAACGGGTTGTTCGAATGTGCACAAGGCACCCGGGCGCTCACAACTTATCAAAACTGATACGGACGCCCTCGAACAAAATGGCCCGAACCAAACGCGCCCGATCAGGCGACCTCACATGGTGTGACACTACATGCCCGACTGAACGATGCCACAAGGGAGCTGCAAATGGAAAACAAGCTGCCCAAATGTGCACACGGCATTCGGGCGGTCACATGAACTTAGCAAAACTAATACGGGTGCCCTCGAATGAAACAACTTGAACCGAACGCGCTTGGTTGGCCTACCTCACAGAGTGCGAAAGGGCGTACCCGACCGAATGATTCCACACGGGAGAAAAATGGCAAACAGGCTGCCCGAACGTGCACAAGGCACCTTGGTGGTCACAAGATAGCAAAACTGATCGGGTGCCCTCGAACGAAACTGCCCGAACCGAACACGCCTGGTTGGGCGACCTCACACAGCGCGATACCGCATGCCCGACCGAACGATGCCACAAGGGATAAAATAGAAAATAGGCCACTCGAATGTCCATAAGGCACTCGGGCAGTCACAACTTAGCAAAACTAATATGGGTGCCCTCGAATGAAACGACCCAACCCTAACATGCCCAGTTGGGCGACCTCACATTGCACAACACGACGCGCCTGACCGAACAAATATGCAACAAGGGAAAAATAAATAAAAGGGCCGTCTGAATGTCCACAAGGCACCCGGGCAGTCACAACTTAGAAAAACTGATACGGGTGCCCTTAAACAAAACGGCCCGACCCGAATGCGCCAAGGTCGGGCGACCTTGCATGGTGCGACACAGCGTGCCCAACCAAATGATGCCATAAGGGAGAAAATGGAAAATGGGCGCCTGAACATGCAGAAGGCACCCGGGTGGTCACAACTTAGCAAAATTGATACGAGTGCCCTCGAACGAAACGACCCGACTAGAACGCACCCGGTCAAGTGACCTCACACGGCGCGACATGACACACCTGACTGAACAAATATGAAACAAGGGAGAAAACAGAAAATGGGTCATCTGAATGTGCACAATGCACTCGGGTGATCACAACTTAGAAAAAATGATATGGGCGTCCTCGAACAAAACGGCCCGAACCAAACAAGCCCGGTCGAGCGACCTCACATGGCACGACACCGTGCGCCTGACCGAACGATGCCACAAGGGAGCTGCAAATAGAAAACAAGCCACTCGAATGTGGACATGGCACTCGGGTGGTCACATGAACTTAGCAAAACTGATATGGGTGCCCTCGAACGAAACGGACCGAACCAAACGTGCCCGGTCGGGTGACCTCACACGGCACGACAGGGCACACTTGACCGAACGATTCCACAAGGGAGCAAAATGACAAACGGACCACCCAAACATGCACAAGGCACCCTGGCGGTCACAACCTAGCAAAAATGATATGGGTACCCTCGAACGAAACTGCCCAAACAGAACGCACCCGGTCGGGCGACCTCACATGGTGCAACACCGCGCACCTGACTGAATGACGCCACAAAGGAGCAAATAGAAAATAGGCCGCCTGAACATCCACAAGGCACCCAGGTGGTCACAACTTAGCAAAACTGATACGGGCACCCTCGAACGAAACAGACTAACCTGAACACGCCCGATTGGGCAATCTCACACGGTGCGACACGACGCGTCTGACCGAACGAATATGCCACAAGGGAGCAAAGAGAAAATGGGTCGTCCGAACGTGCACAAGGCACCTAGGTGGTCACAACTTAGCAAAACTGATACGAGCGCCCTCGAACAAAGCGGCTCGAACCGAACTGGCTCTCAAACAAAATGGCCCGAACCGACCTCACATGGTGCGACACCACGCGCCCAACCGAATGATGCCACAAGGGAGCTACAAATGGAAAACGGGCCACCCAAACATGCACACGACACTCGGGTGGTCACATGAACTTAGCAAAACTGATACGTGCACCCTCGAACGAAATGGCCCGAACCGAACGCGCCCGGTCAGGCGACCTCACACGGCACGACAGGGCATGCCTGAACGAATGATTCCACAAGGGAGAAAAATGGCAAACAGGCCACCTGAATGTGTATAAGGCACCTTGGCCTGTCACAACCTAGCAAAACTGATACGAGCAACCTCGAACGAAACTGCCCGAACTGAACGCGCCTAGTTGGGCGACCTCACACGACGTGACATGACGCGCCTGACCGAACGAATATGCCACAAGGGAGCAAACGGAAAACAGGCCACCCGAACGTGCACAAGGCACGCAGGCGATCACAACTCAGCAAAACTGATACGAGCACCCTCGAACAAAATAGCCCGAACTGAACGCGCCTGGTCGGGCGACCTCACACAGAGCAACACGGCGCGCCCGACCGAACGATTCCATAAGGGAGAAAAGGGAAAACGGGCCACTCAAACGTGCACATGGCACTTGGGCGGTCACATGAACTTAGCAAAATTGATACGAGCGCCCTCAAACGTGCTCAGTGACAACCTAGCAAAACTGATACAGATGCCCTCGAACGAAACGACCCGAGCCGAATGCACCCAAACGAACGATGCCAGAAGGGATCAAATTACGGCAAATGGGCCACCCAAACATGCAGTACAAGGCACCCGGGCAGTCACAACTTAGCAAAACTGATACGGGTTCCCTTGAACGAAATGGCCTGACCTGAATGCACCCAGACGGGCGACCTCACACGGCGCGACACGGCACGCCCGACCGAACGATTTCATAATAGATTTTTAAGAAAATGCTCTCAGATAGCTCAATCATTGAAAAATAATCTCAAGAAGGTATATCCTTTCTTTCTAAGAAAGGTTTTTTTAAGTGTCAAGAAAAACTCTCATACATAGGGTTTGTGGCTTTAAAGGAAAGATTGTACTTTTTCCTTATTATGTGTTGGACAAATTCTTTGTAACAAAGGTGTGTCACCAATGTAAATCCCTAAAACACTTTTTAAATAAATACCAAGAAACTCAAAGGTGTGTCACCAATGTAAATCCCTAAAACACTTTTTAAATGAATACCAAGAAACTACGATGCATAAACTTTTGTTTGAACTAAAGGAGATTGATGATTATTCCTTTACCATTCAACTCAAACATGAGATAACCATAGAATTGTTATGGGAATTTGTTGAAAAATGGCTAAAGAACAAAACACAAAGGAATAACTATCTAAAAAACTCAAAATCAAACCGTCGCAATAACGACACATAGCTTTTATCTGTCACAATTGCGACACTTTAGCCCAGATCGTCGCAATAGCGACACTTGCCTCTTACCTTCGCAATAGTGATGCTTGCCTTGTACCGTCGCAATTGCGACACTTTTGTCCAAACTGTCACAATAGCGACGCTTGCCTCTTACCGTTACAATAGTAACACTTTGCTCTTAGTCGTCGCAATTTCGACACTTTCGCCCAAACTGTTGCAATTCTGACACTTCTCTACAAGTGTCGCAATACCGAAACTTACCTCTAAGTGTCAGTATTGCGACACTTGTAGAAAAGCGTCAGAATTGCGACAGTTGTGGGTGGGATTCGAAAAATTGATAAAATTTGGGGAAATTTTTTACATTTGGTCAAAAGTGTTGGAACCAAAGTGTCGGAATTTCCACCAAATGTACTAGTGTAATATTGATTCCCAAACCTTATATATATTAAACCTAAACTCAAAAGTCTGCATATTTATTTATGCTAAAGTTTAAAATATATGGTGGCAATTCGATATATATATATATATATATATATATATATATATATATATATATATATATATATATATATATAATTAAATGTTGTAGACCATAGTCCGAAGAATATATCCAAAGTCTGATTAAAGTTTAAAGTCCATAGTTCAAGTTTGATACAAATGGTGCGATAATACATTTGCAAAATATGTATAGAGGGGTGAGGTCGGGGCTCAACCCCACGACCTCCCCCATACAACTCTCCACCCATACCAATGGGCAACGACATTTCTCCTTGAGAAAAATGTGCCCAACATATATTTCAATGTTATGCAGATATGCGATGGCAGAAGGGAGGGGGCCAACCCTCCTCCCCATGTGACCTCACCATATAACCGTCGAGCAATGCTCAGACTAAATGCATGTATGCATAGTTAACACACCCTTAATTGATTATTAACCATTAATTAACTATCAGTTAGGTTGGTGGCATATTTAGAGGTGCCGCCATTTTTGGCGAAATGGCTATTTTGGACCAATTTTGGCTCAGGAAGAGTCATTCCTAGCATATTGGCATGCTCTTAATCCATTTGTACAATTTTTAGAGGTAGAGGAGAAATTCTATAGGTATTATTGTCACTTTGAAGAAAAAGGAAGCTCAGGGCCACCAAGAGGGAAGGCCATGCCTAGATTAGCTGAAGACCAATATAGGCTCAAGAAGAGTCATTTGTATATGTATTTAATGCTCTAAACATAGTGGTACAGTTTGCAGAGGTGTTGGAGCACTTCTGAAAGTGTTTTTGTCACTTTGGAGATTAAACAAGCCCATCACCACCAAGATGGGAGGTCAAGCCTAGATCAGATGGAAACCAATTTCAGAGATTGAATAGTCATTTTTGAGGTTTTTGGGTCTTTTGAAGCCAATGGAGTAGGTTTAAAATCCATTGGAGCACTATAGGTGCATGTATTCATACATATGACTCTTAATCCCAAGAGGCCATAGTTAGTTGAAGCAGGTCCATGGATATGTAGTCGAGGAGCGGTGAACTCCATTATCATCCAATGTGTTATGTGTATGATGTGTGTTATTTCTCTACATTTCATTTGTTGTATATGAGTTTTTAACATCTAATTAACTCATAATTTGATTATGTTAGAAAATTAAATATGACAGAGCAATGCAACACATAAAATATGCGGAAAATACAAGCGCACAAAACACATAAAACCAGAGAGACATAGATATACGTGGTTCACCCAGTTTGGGCTACGTCCATCCCGAACAGCCAGTCCTTCCTTTCTATTATCTAGCAAAATGAAGAGACACAACCTACAACAGATCTGCTATAATATCCTCTATTCTCTCTCACAGTCTCCCTCTCTGTTTCTTGCTCCGAGAATACACATACAATACACAACCGCAATACAATACCCTCATAAAAGTGAGGGATTTCCTTCTAGGGAAAAAAACCCTAAACTAAACATAACTTCTACCGTCATATCATTTACCTAATGAACGGCCCAGATTGACTATAAATTACTATACTTTTATAGGGCAATTTTACATCTGTGTTGGGAAAAATACCGAGGGAGTGAATGGACCGTATTTAGTGTGAGCGAAAACTTTTTAACTTTTTTCTATATCTCTACAACCCTATACGCTACTTTCTTGAATAAAACTCGTGTGTACACGTGGATATCCTTCGGACAACTCATGTATGTCCGCAGATGATAATTATTGCATTTTAATTCTTAACTTGGATCATTATATACTATTCATTCATCGAATGTATAGTAAGCGGTAGACATGATGTAGTAAGAACGAATAAAATCACCAGCACATAAGTCAGCACAGACGATGAACACACGGGATTGTAAGGTGGAAACCCAATTTGGGAGAAAACCACCACTACCTTCGCTCTCGATCTTCAATATTTATTATGTAAGAAAACTTTGCTCACAACCATGTGCGTAGCGCGGACTCAGTACCGGCAGCACAGGTACCCACTGCGAGAAAGGCCACAACCTTCTCTCGTTTACCCAAACCTCTCCCTGAAGGGGAGCTGACAACCCCCTGCTCTCGTTTACCGGCCTCTCTCCTGGGAAGGGAGAGCTACAACCCCTACTCTCATTTACCGGGCCTCTCCATGGAGGGGAGCTACTACCCTCATGCTCTGCTGATTACAGTGCTACTATTGGAGAGGGAGCCACTACCCCCCTCACTGACAGCTTTCGACCCTCGGTACACTACAGAGACCATGTTTCATCAATTTTCAAAACGTACGGATCCATGACACCAACACAACCCTTCACATTTATCAACAAATATACTTTCGCCGGTAGCGTTTCCAAATGAGTACAATGAAACCACTGTAACCGGAATATCGTATAAATCAAACCCGGACTTCGGAATAGATATGTAAACACATTCAACCTTGAGCAATCATAAGTTCAAATTCCATACGCACTTTTATTTAATCGGACCCGCGTATGCACACGGCTTTCATTAAACGAACCCGCGTATACATTTTGTGCATTTTTTTAATAAACCCTAACTTCCCGCCGTGCGCTGTTATATCAAATCCGCATATACATGCGCTTTTTCCATAAAAAACTTGTGTGTAGAATACGTAAATGAAAGCTTTGCGAGTAGACCAAATCTATAAAATTACCCATATTTCTTCATTACCGTTGATAGGACTTTGCGTCAGTATTTTCACTTACGTTCTTCTTACGCATATCATATTAGAGATTCATCATCATCGGGATCTAAATATTTTGAAACATCCATGGGTGCACCCATGGAGTTCAGATTTATCAATCAAGAACAAAGGATTAATTCATGCAGAGATATACTTCAAGGTGAAGTATTCTATTCAATACCCCGGACACATGCACACACCTTGCACTATTATTACTTTTACTTCTTATATAGGTTTAGCTTTCTTATCAATACCACAAGAGCCAAAACCACACCAATTCCAATGGTATCTCCTGGATCGGGATCAAATAGATAATCCGGCGCTCAATAGGCAATGGGTCAATACCATGATAAATTCCCTTTAGTTATATAAATTTAGAGCGCAATAGGGCATACGCGACTTGGAACGTAATTTTCCGCGTATATATCGCGTACTTCTCCTCATAAAACCCGCGTATGCATTATGACATATCTTTTGTTTCAACATTATTACGGCACTTCTGAATTCCACCTCCATCAAGAACAATCTCTTCATGAAATAGGTTGCCATCAAGGACAACACATTGCATCATATTAGCTAACGAGTGTTATTTCATCGAAGTAGGTTTAAGCCATCGAGGACAACACATGCCAAAAAATCTGTCTTTTTAGCTTTTAGGGAGTGTGCTCACGCAAACCCTCTGCTAGAGGGGGCTCCCATGAAAGTACGGGCTATGCCCCCTCTTGGTCCCTCATGGCAGCGATTAATTTTATGGGGAGCGTTGCCGCCCATTTAAGGCACAAGGGGTCCAATGATGTGATACAAAGTAAACAAGATAATCAGAGCTCACGCCCAACAATCTCCACCTCCTGGGGACCGCGATTACAGCAACTCCCACCGGCCCGGCTTCATTTTGCTTCTGACAATGACTCATCCATTCTGGACACCAGGATTTGTTTCTAATCTTCATCGTCATCCTTGAAGACCAATTGAAAGCTGAGCACATCCTGCGGTTTCTCCCTGAGGATTACAACTTTTGTTAGCATATACGCGAGATTCTAGCTAGTGGGTATCTTTTCCGTGCTTCAAATCTCCATCTTCCAATACGCGATAGTATTAAATGGTACTCCCTGAGATGTATGTGTTTAGTCCCTGGAATGCAGATGATGAGTTCTTTGCAAGATGAATGGCACTGTGGCATATCACTCATATAACATTCCAAAACTCATGCTTCTTACCCAGAATTCACCCATACGACTGTTGTATACTGTAAATCATGTTTCTTTACTAGCCTCTGTAGTAACAACACATCTCCTGCTTTTGTTGTTGAAAGTGCAAAAACACTTTGGATTTTTTAAACCCAACTAACAGAGTGAGATTCACCTACGTGTAAATACATATCTTTGTAGTGCTTCACAGTATCTCTGTCACCTGCCATATATACATCAACATATCCTTGTAGAGCAATGTTTGAACTGCACCAGAGAATAATTCTTGATATTTTGGTGCACTCTCAAATCTAAGAATCCATTTTACGCCATCCAACTGTTCTTTTTCTTAGATTATTCATGTGCTGCTTACAACTCCACTTTTGCATGTTGTACTATCAGTGCCTTATGCGAACATTGCATACATGAGCTTTCAACTTCAATGTATATGGAACTTTAGACATATAATCCATGCCTTCTTGTCTTTGCGCACATCTCCTTACTAAGTTTGAAAATGACCTTAAGTGTGTACTAATATGGTTTTCATTCCTGCATATTAAATCTTTTCAACACCTTCTCTATGTACTCATTAGAACGATGGTACTTTGTGATTCTTCCTGTCTCTAGTTATCCTCACTACCAAGGACTTTGTTTTGCAGCTCCCAAATCCTTCATTGAAAAGAAATGAATTTGCCAATTTTCTATGAGCACATTTAGTTTCCTGCATGCTAGACCTTGGAACAAGCATGTACATCTACATACAATAATAATATAATATACTGCCATCATTTTTTGCACTTTTTTAGATAAACACACTGATCGAGTGACATCCAGTATAACTGGGCTTGTTCGGACATAAATTTCTTGTCGATTTTAGATACTATCTACCTTGGAGCTCTGTTTTAAGCCACATACAAGCTCTTCTTTAGCCTACACATCAATTTTTTTCTTTTCCCTTTTACCTCATATCCTTCGTGTTTCTACATGCTATATCTCTTCCTCCAAACCATGCAAGCAATTCACATGTCTTTTACATCTGAATCGAGTCAAGATGTAAATCCTTCTCTTTAGCTCTACGAAAGACTTAAGATAGTTATCGGTGAAGTCGTATTAATAACGGGAGAAAATATTTCACTCAAAATCAATACCTTTTCTTTTTTTGTTTCAAACCCCTTCACCACAAGTCTAGCTTTTGTACCTCTATTTTCCTCCATCTTCTTCCCTTCAGCATGCTCTAGCCCATTTATACAATGTAGTTTTACCCAGTGCGTAACTACCGATCCTAAGTCCCAAGTCTGGTTATGCATGACAGAGTCCATCTCTTCTTCCATGGATATCTCCCACTTCTTCCCGCTTTCAGCCTACATTGCTTCTTCATAACATTTGGGTGTCACGAGAATGAGTCAAAAATAGATAATATAATGTAGTGAGAGTATCATTCGGTCTACTTCTCACAGTACAGATCTTCAGCACTATTTTTAGGTGTTTGAGGGTGATTGTTTTCTATTGTGGTGGTTCTTTCTACTTGTGGTTGTTGATTATTATTATTTTTTGAGCACCTTTACTTTTTCTGCAATGTATCTCCATCAAGAGCGTGTATTCCTTGCTTTCTTTTCCCTACAAGCCGTATTTCTTACTATGAACCTTTTTCATTGAATATTACATCTCCCTGCTCCTAATGATTTTGTGATTTTCATAATCATATCATGCGATAATCAAAATCATAACACCATATATCCAATAAAATGTACATTTCTTTGATTTTTTCCTCAAGCTTTGTTCGTTTTCTTTATTACATATGGACAAAGGCCTCACAATCAAAAAGTGCTTTAAAAAAGAGTAGTTTACCTTTTTTACCTATCCATGCTTCCTCCGGAATACCACCATCCATGAAATTAAAGGCCCTCTCGTTATTATAGTGAAACGGTGGAGTATCTACAGAGCATCCACCCAAAATTGTAAAGGAAATCCTACATGCAATCTCACTGCACCTTGCACGCATCCATGATTGTTCTTTTCATCCTATGATACACCATTTTCTTGTGGTGTTCTTGGAATTGTCTTCTCTCTCACGAATTCCATACTTCCGAACATGAGTACCCAAACATCGAAACTCTTTTTACTGTCAATATTCACCTCCATTAGTCGTATGCGAGACCACTTCAAATTCTTTTCTTTCCCAACTCTGAGAAACTACGACTCTCTTCTATTTTCCATAAATGAAATTTCTCACGGAAATCCAAATGACATTCTTCAAACATGCAACAAATTTCTTGAGTGAATAATCTTCATCCCCTTCTACACTGCATGTGTCCATAGCCTATGATGCCATAATCGTGCGCATGATCTGCTCCTTTTGGAAGTTAGCTAGCATTAACAAAGTTTGAAAATGACCACTGCAGTAAATACAATGTACCAATCCTTTTTCACCTTTTTTCTATTACCGGTAGCTCCTTTGGTGACCTTCCAAGTCTTTTATCTAGAAAGTTGTCATCAAAACCTTCAGCACTTTCTAATGCACCTACTTGAAATTAGATTTTTCTTTAGATACTGGAACATGCCTCACCTCCTTTAATAGCCATTGGTTTCCATTCTCTATGTTTTCATAATAACTTTACCCATTGAAGCAATTTTAGCAAGGTTTATCATCACCCAAACGTAATCTCATCCAAAATCTCCTTGAACATAGTCACTGAAAATATTTCTTATCGGGTGTGGCATGTGGAATGAAGCCTCGAACTCATACAACCCATAGAATCGAGTAACATTTTCGAAATAGAGAATCAAAGCATCTTGTAACACATCACCCTGTCAGCATTTTGCTTCATGATTATTTTTCTTACTTTGTGTGTCTCCTTCTTTTTCCCTTTTTGAGATCTACGAGTGCATTTCTTTTAGGTGGCCCTTCTTTCAACATTTCTAGCACACTATCCCCAATATGGACTCTGGATCCTGCCTTTTCCTTGATTTGCTACGATATCACGAGCTCATCCCTCTTTCCATTATTCTTCCCTTAGACTGCATTCAAAGAACTTACCCGATGCTCTCACCGAAGCTTTTGTCACATTTCCTTGCTAGAGGATAGCAGCTGAAACAACGTCATGCTAAACTTTGAGTACTAGACTCCGAGCAGAGTTATTAATAGCCATTACTAAACCATTCCAACTCTCACTGAAATGAGCACAAGAATAAAAAAGCATCTAACTTTATCATCAAAGTTGTACCCGCTACGAGAACTTAAGCGAGAGATGCTTGTATTAAAATCATTTACTAAATGGTGCTGCAGTAGATCCCACCTTCTGACATCTTCATATAAATAGTTGTTTCATAAGAAATATACCTTGTTTGAGGCCGAGGGTTTGTTTCATATAGTTTCGCCAACATACGCATGCAAACCCGTGCTCTTGTTGTTGTTTCCTTTGAAATATTGAAGGCAAGCTGATGCCACAGAAGCACAACCATACTAGTATACAGTGCCTTTCTTTATCGAGAAATGTTCCGATTCCACGTCTATCATACTGCGGCTTCTTTTGTCTGCTCAATGGTAGGTACGGATCTTCTGATACGGATAATCTTCCATCTGCATCTTCCATAACGTCGAAGCTTTTGGTCACGTTAAATTTACTCGACCCTAAACTTACTAGTCTTCTGCCATTGCTCCCACTCGAACCAGAACCCTTCTTTCCTATGAGTTTATCATGCAAATATACCTTCGGCTCTAATACACACTTGTTAGAAAATTAAATATGACATAGCAATGCAACACATACAAATGTGTGGAAAACATACAAGCACACACAAAACACATAAAACCGAGAGAGACACACAAACATACGTGGTTCACCCGGTTGAAGCTAGCGTCCCACCCCCGAACAACCAATCCTTCTTTCCTTTCTGCTTATCCAACAAAATGAAGAGACACAACCGTCCTAGCGGATCATCTGTAATGATCCCTTTGTTCTCTCCTCACACGGTCTCCCTCTCTGTTTCTCTCTCCCGAGAATACACATACAATACTACTGTGCGGCAATACAATACCCTCATAAAAGTGAGGGTTGCCTTCTGGGAAAAAAACCCTAAACTAAACATAACCTCTTCATCGTTAGATCATTTGCCTAATGAACAACCTAGATTGACTAGAAATTAGCTATACTTTTACAAGGCAATTTTACATCTTTTTTAGCTTCTGGAGGTGTTGCCCCTGAAACCCCCACCGCTGCCATAAAGCTGGCTACCGCTAGCATGGCAGTCGATTAAGTTATAGGCGTGTTGCTGCCCCATTTAGGCTACAAGGGTCCAATGCGTGATACAAAGTAAACAACATAATCGGGCTCCACGACCAACAGTTATCAAAAAAACATAAAACTTGACAGCATAAACCCCTTCGCAATTGGTTAATTTGAGACGATCCCAACACAGCACTAATTTTTAATGCGATGAGCTAGCATAGTCAAAACTGGTTTTGATATTCGAGTATCAGCAGTTTAAAGGTATCAAAGAGAAACAAGTGTTTAGCTCATCTTATCCAAGGTTAGCTAGAAAAATTAGCTACTGGTTTTTAAATTTGTGCAAGGAGGAGAATTTAGCTGTAAATGGGCAAAGTTTATGTGTGAAAGAGATCAATATTGAGAGCTCGATTCTCAAATCATAGCAAAAAGAATCTTTGTATGCATTGCAGGTGTGATGGAAGCTTCATTAAGCAATGTTTCTACAATCCATATTCCTTAGAAAAAATCTTTGATAAAGAGATGTTACAAAAGCTCTATCTCATGATTGAGTATGGTGCGTAGAGAAATATGAAGATAAGAGGGATAACATCAAACTTCGAAGAGCATTTGATTGCCATGCAAGAAGGAGAAGTAAGAGTTTCTTGAAAGGATGCATGATATGGATACTCCAGCTCCATGATGCCAAGGAAGCTTCTCCATGTATGTGAATGGAAAATATGCTATGCAAATTAATTTTATTTTCAATTTCATCTCAAAATGAATGTGTGGGAGCTTTTTGAACATACACTAGAGGAATAGGGTCCAAATTATTACAATGAAGATGGGCTATAGCAAAGGTAAAAGGATTGGGAGGCATGCACAGGGCATGAATCGATGCTCTATTGTTGTTGAGGAAATGCCTAATTATTTGGGTGTTGGTTATGGAAAACATGATGGATAATGCTCCAAATTCAAGAAGGCACATGAAGGTGTTCCAAGAAGGAATTTCATTTTCATATTCATTACTCTCAAGTTTGTGAAGATTATGTTCATGAGGAATGAAAAAGCTCTTACACCCACTTTGCAAGAAGGTGCTCATAAGCATGTAGCTAATGAGAATGGAGAACAAAAGGATGTTGAAAGCTATAAATTCATTGAATGCATTATTGGTATTCCAAAGAGAGCCATCTACCTCTCATGAAATTTCACCTCCTCAAGAGGGCAACAAAAGGTGAAATAAAGGCGTGAAATATACTTTTAATCGTGGATACTTTTGATTATGATAAACATATATGGTAAATATTCACATAATATTTGGAGATAAGTTTTCATGTTCCTTTTGTGGTTTGGATAACCATAATTTTTCAAGAAGTTGGAAGAAGATATCCATGCAGTAGGAAACTTTCAAAGCTTGAAACGAGGCAAAGTCAAATGTCCATTACGCAAAGAGAAAAACATGTTGAAAAGAAGATGCAATTGTTTTGCACTCATTGCGATAAGCAAAGTCATATTGTAGACAAGTGTTGGAATTTGTATCCAACAAGTCATCCATGACATTTGAAGAAGGTGGAGAAAAAGAATGAAAAGAATGGAAAAGAAAGATTCCATAATTGATGTGGGTCGGGATGATTCTACATGATGCACTTGAAATGGTTTGTTATTTTGTCTCTACGATGCAGTGTTGCATGCTTCTATGCCAAGAAGTTGTTTGAAAGTAGAGTATGAGTGACTCACTTTATTGCAGAAAAATTTGATCATTTCTAGCTCTTTACATGTACATATGTATATGAATGGGTGTTCTAAGTACTTATGATTGTGACTTGAGAGAGTTTGAATAATTGTATATATACATGAGAGTTTGTGTGTATGAACAGTTGAATTTTGATGGTTTCATTGTGCTTGAACATGCATGAGTACTTGAATTGTGTTGTCGATTGCTTTGTTTAACATGTATGTTGTCAACTTGAGAGTGTTGATCATCCCAGACACGTGCATGAGTGTCGACCTTGTTTTGGTCGATTTTTTTGTTATATGCATGTAATATTGACTTGGAAGAGTTGATTTTGTATCCAATATGATGAAAAGGAGATGTTGAAAAAATGTTTCATCAAATGTGAAATTCATTTTGTTTTGGGAAAGAATCGTCAGTGCATACACATGCTTATGCCTCGAATTGAGATTCAGTGCGTTTGAAAGATAGGCATGTTTTGTCGACTTGTGTTTGGTCGATGAGTTTTGACACCAAGATGTAAGAGTACATGGAGATATTCACATGATTATTGAAATATTTTGATTCTGAAGAAGCAAGAGGATACGTCGTCAAGTTAGTGTTTCTTGCATGATGTGTTTTTCGGATTGATAGTTGTATTTGTGACAAGATGTCAAAAAAAAGAGTTTTCAAAACGCATTGTGAGACCATTTTATATGTTGATGCCAAGAAGAGAAGGAGACGTCGAATGCATTCTTCCGGATATTGGAATTACGAACCATGAAGGGAGTAAATTAATGGTCATTTATTTCCTTGTTTTTACTGATGTTGGAACTCATTGTTGTAGTTCACTCATGGGATTATACGGTGGGAAGGAAATCGGTTAGTTTTCCAAGCACCGTAGTGAATTGATTTGGCATAGAAAAGTGTTATATACGATCGAAATGAAGTAGTGAGCTAAAGTGTTGGATTGGGTCAACAACAAAAGTAGAAAACATTGGTTGAAGAGCCAGGTGATTTGCAAGGAAAAGTATGTCAGTAAACCCAAGTGTTTGTCATGGAGATTTTTCTACACAGTAGAATCGTAGATGATAGAACTTGGGAAATAGAAGAGTATTCGGCTCTCATGAGATAACCAGCTTTTGTGGGTCCAAAAGCTAAATGTCGGTGGGAAGGAGTGATCAGAATGTGGATTAGGGGAAAACATTTTCTCAAAATTAAAAGTGCTCATAAAATTTCACCAAACTAGAACGAAGTAGTGACCAGCTACATCATAGGGAATCCAACGCAACTCATTTCGTAATAGCCTATTTATCGTTGTTAAGAACATGCAATTTTAAAAAAAAATCGCGAGAACATACTCAGTAGTCTGATGACATGGCAAAACCCACGGTGAGACATGCGAAAATCTTCTTCAATTTTTGTCTAATGGGAACGTGACAAGTGTCACTACAAGTATCTCCGAGTTTAGGTTTGAGAATATGAAATTGCCCAATACCCTCCAAAGGTTGAATTTGGGTTCATGATGAATATTTATGTGTTGGAATTATTTTTATGTATTAAGGTTGGATTAATATATATATATATATATATATATATATATTGATTCCCAAACCTTATATATATTAAACCCTAAACTCCAAAGTCCGCATATTTATTTACGCTAAGGTTTAAACTATAAGGTAGGAAATTACGATATATATATATATATACTGTGTGTATTATGATATGTTAAATGTTAACGTAGTATGGATTCGATGACTATATCAAAAGTCTAATTAAAGTTTAATGGTGGAGCACATATATCACAAAAGTCCAAACTCAAAGGTTTATGGGGTCGTAATAAATTTGTTAGCATAATTCAAGTTTGATACAAATGGCACGATAATACGTTTGAAAAACATGTATAGATGGGTGAGGTTAGCGCTCGACCACACAATTTCCCCCCATACAAATCTCCACCCATAGCCTAATGGGCCACGACATTTCTCCTTGTAAAACAATGCGCCTCAATATATATTTCCATGTTATGCAAATCCCCCAATGGCGAAAGTGAGGGGGCCAACCCTCCTCCCCATGTGACCTCACCATATAATCGTCGACTAACGCTCCCACTAAACGTACTTATACGCAGTTAACACACCCTCAATTGTCAGATTAACCATTAATTATATCTTAGTTATGTTGACGCCATATTTGGAGGCACCACCATTTTCGGTGGACTAGATATTTCCTATGAGCGGAGCTATTTGGAGTCCGTCGAGTTGGAGGAGGAATCTAGGGAAAATTTGTCTTGACCATATCTTGAGAAATTTTTGACCAATTTTGGCTCGGGAAAGAGTCATTCCTAGTATATTTTTATGCTGCGAAAACCATTGGTATAGGTTGCAGAGGTAGAGGAGCAATTATCAATGTGTTTTTTTTCACTTTGAAGAAAAAGGAAGCCTAGGGCCACTAGGAGGGAAGGCGATGCCTAAATCAGTCGAAGACCAATCTTAGCTCAAGAAGAGTCATTTTTAGATATATTTGATGCTCTGAACACGGTGATACATTTTATAGATGGCATTGAGTCACTTTGACTTTTTTTTCACTTTGGAGATTAAACAATCCCATGGCCACAAGGATAAGAGGTCAAGCCTCAGACTGCAATTGGAAAATCCAATTTTAGATATTGAATAGTAATCTTTTGGGTGTTTTGGAGTCTTTTTGAAGACAATGGAGCGAGTGTTTTAAAATCCATTGGGGTGCTACGAGTGCATGTAAGACAGACATTTGACTCTTAATCCCAAGAGGTTCTAACTAGTTGAAGCAGGCACTCCATGAGATGTAGCCCATATGAGGGTGAACTCCATTATTACTTCTCCATTGTGCTATGTGTATGTTGTGTGTATGCTTTATCTACATTTCTATTTGTATATATATAAGTTTTTAACAACTAATTAACTCATAATTTTATCACTCAAAAGACACATAAAACTTGACACATAAATCCATTCACAATTGGTTAATCTTGAGACTATTCTAAACACATCATTTTAATACTAATGAGGGAGCTAGCATAGAAAAAAGTAGTTTTCCCATATTTAGATCATAGTATGAATCCATTTAATGCAAGTGAAACAATACAACTGAAACAAATTTAAATGAGAAAGTAAAGATATAGGTAAGCCACCAATCCCAAGTTGAAGAAGGTAAATAGCAATAAGAAAATATATTCTACTTTGCTTGAAAGTAAATAATAGAAAGGAAATATATTGTATTTGGAAAAAGTGTAAAACACATTGAACACGGGAAAATATAATTTATATTTAGTAGAAATGAAATGGAATTAAAGGAAATCTATTATATTTTGAAGGATAGTGAAAGTCCTAGATTACTCTTTCAATAAAAGAAAACCACACTTTGCTTAAATTAAATATACGGAAAGGAAATCGTAGACTAATTTAAAGAATAAATAAATATAAGAGTTAAATGGTGGCCTAACCAAGCCCTAGCTTAACCAAAAGTAGGTTTCAAAGAATTTATAGGCTATAAATCCACATATACCATGAATTTGGAGTGAATTTTCTAGCGAGGAAGATCTCAGATAAAAAATTTCTACGGGATTGCTACTTCTCAAGTTAACTTGTCAAATTCCCAAGAAAATAAAATTCAAATGAGATGGGACAATTTTATTTATCAATTCGGATATCCTTGGACTCCACTCAAAGTGAAATCACTCAAAAAATACCCATGTTAACATGTGATAAAAAATAGTAGAAAATTACTACTCTAAAAACCGAAAATTCAAGAATTAGTGAGCTAGTTAACTTATGAAATGCCTAACCTAACTCAAGTGAAAATGATATGGGGATTTTTTATTATTAATTTAAATTTTTTTACAACCCAATAAAAAGTGGAATAAACTCAAAAAGTGCCTCGATGACATGTGCTAAAAAATAACAGAAAATTACTACTATAAACCAAACATTTCGGAAGCAATATGAACTAGTAAGATGATCTAAGTGCGTAAATTCACTAGGCTAATCAAGTGAAAATTTTATGGGTTAAATTTTTGCTATTAATTTTGTATTTTTTTAAGCTCTAATGAAAATTGGAATAAAATTTTAAGAATCTCATTAACATGTGCTAAAAATTAGTGGGAAAAATTCTACTATTTTGTTACATGAGTACTTCTAGAACTTCCAAAATTGTGAATTGGTAAACCAATCCAAGTAGATCAATTATGGATATAATTTTTGAAAGGTTGTTATACATATGAATTTTTCTTGAGAATTCATAAATAACTTGAAAAACAAGTTAGTTCAATCATTTAGCCAATATAACCTACAACAAAATGAAGCATGAATATCTAAAATGCATAAATATGAAAAACAAGAATAGAGAATGCAAGTGAAAACATTCAAAGAAGAGATAACATAAATTGTATAGGAGGGATATAAGGCTCTGGGATGGCAATCCCAGCTATAATTAGAGTCCCTATGAAGGAAACCAAGCTTTAGAATCTAAAAATGACACCAAATTGCATTATTTGAATCAATCTGTGCATCCCACGTAGAAATGAAAGGAGAGATGCTAAATAAAAAAAATTCTCCAAATACGACTAATAAATACATTCCTCTAGAGGGAAATTTGAATTTTTACTTAGTAAAAATAGATTTGGAAACACCCTCCTTGAAAGGATGCAAGTTTCCCCTCCAAATCCCCTCAAAAGGTGGATCTAGTTCCCATCACTAGGAAACTCCTGCATTAATTGACGGTGAGAACATTCCCTAGTTTTTCTCAATCCACCTGGAGCTCACGAATATATTCAATAATTTCATAATATCTTGTTCATTTTTTTATCCAATATTGGTCCATCTTGTAGTAGGGAGAAATTCCCTACATTATCTCATTTATAATTTATCTGCAATATTCTCTCAATATTAAGCGTATAAATAAAAATATTAGGCACATAATATGCAATTATCTCTAAACCTTCCTAATCAACACATTATAATCTAAAAAAAATGTCATCAAATGAAACAAAAGAAAAAAAGGATAAATGTGTTTTCATAATAGTCAAATGCGCCTTAAATTAGTAGCCAATTTGAGGCCCATCATGAAAGATTCAAAGCAACATATCAACATCGGGGTGGTTTTCTCTTACCCTTGAGGGGTTTCCACCAAAAGCACTTGTGTCTTCTACTTTGTGCATGCTTGTGTTGATTTTATGCTTGATTTACATTTAGTAGAAGTGATAATCATGTGTGTGGCTATTTTGGTAATTTGGAAAAAGGAATAATATGATAATGGTGTATGGTTATAGGCTGCTTGCATTATTCTTGTGTTACAAATTTGCGGTTTATATGCGAAGATCTAGGAATTGATCATGATGGATATATTTCATGTTGTTGTTGTTGTTGCACATGATGGTTGGTTGCTGCTCATTTGTCATTCTATACACTACGTAACTTACCCATCTTGTTGATTATTGATATCTACTTACAAGGTTCATGTGATGGTATTATTGTTTGAGTTTTTCCATGAAGAATATTTAGATGTATTGACACATTTGATGCTAGATATATCCCTCGCCTGGTTCATGATGTCTGCTATCTATGTGTTTTAGCTATGCGCTTTAGGAGGATATGGCTTCATGATGTTGTGTCATGTGGTGTATTATGCTTATATTTATGAGGATGGTTTTTGATGTGACATGTATTGATTCTACCATTGAATCATTATATGTATGTTGTAACTACCAAATTATATTTTCTTGTAGAGGTTCATGCTCCATATGATGGTTATTTTTTACTCGCACATGATTACTTCAAAGGGATGGTAGATAGTGCATGACTATTGATGATGCTACTACGAGGGGTTCTCGCTGTTGAAAAGAGTACTATGTCTGGTGATCATATTTATATTTCATGTACTTGTTTAGTGTCATGCAGTGGAGGTGATCCATGGTGTTTACTGGCATGCAATGTAGTGAGAGTGTTTGTTTCATCCATCGCATCTTGTTCCTTTATCACTTGGGTCAATAGTTGATTCATGTATGAGAGTAGCATCCATCATAGTGGAAGACATACTTCAGATATGTATGCAGGCTTTGGTGTCATTTTACAATGGTATATTTCATTGATGAAGCCTTGTGATTATGCCACTCATGAAATTATGTACTCTCATTGTAATTCATTTGGTCTTGGTCATAGAGTTATGAGCCATGATTTGGCATGTGTTATATAGTGAGTCACGAGATTTGGTGCACATATGTATGGGTTATTGGTTTTCCATGTAATTCATGTATTATTCATGTATACTATCATACTTATCATGTTGGAACATTATAGAGTCATGCATGCATTGAGAGATAGGTATAGTAAGTCATGGTTCAATTGTGTATGGACTTAGTGATTTCATTTTTAAAACCATGTATTATCATTCTTGTAGCCATGAAATAGGCCTATGAATCCCTTCACTTTCATTTCATAGCATGGGTCATAGTCCTTGGTCTAATGTGGAGTAGCCCTCTTGAATGTGGTAAGGAGGAAATGACAATGATATAGATCATAGCACCATCAACCATGAATATGTTTTCATTCGAGGAGGAGTGTGTTCCAATTTGCACACATATTGGCCGCAGTTGTTATTTTATAGGATTGATAGGTTATGTTGCTATTTCTAGAGATGAACATGTTAGCCACCTATAAAATTTGTCATATCAAATGGTGGCTAAAATCTTTTTTTAGTCTTCAAGAAACAATTTATGTCACAAAATTGTGAGTTCTTGAAGTCTTGTGATGATATTTATCCTTTGAAATAATCTTCACTGTTATTTCCCCTCTTAATCCTGAAAAATATATCTATTTGCCAAGAGAAAGACTGCCATTTAAAACCCCATTTTTCCCTTCATTTTTACCTCCTTTTTTTCCACTCATAAAACAACCCCATTTTCATCCATTTTTTTCCTCCATAAAAATCTCTGCAAAATACCTTCATTTATGGTTCCCAAAATCAGCCAAAACCCATTTTAAAACCTTTTATTCCCCTTTACTTGGTTTTAAAATTCCCTTTTTCCTCTCTACGGAACCCTCAATTCGCCTCAAAAAACCCATGTTTTTTAGGCCTCAAAACACACTCTTCTACATATTAAGGTTTTTAGCCCTCGAGAGCTTAACTCTGTAACCCCTTTCCTCATAAGACCTTAAGCCCCACAACCTGGGTGCTAAAAGGGCTTAAAATCATTTTCCAAACCTTACTTTTTCTTTGATATTTCATAAAACCCAATTTTCATTGTGTTTTAATAAAAAGCTGATTGAGTTGGAATTTTCAATCGAATATCGACCAGTCAATCTAAACCGATGCAACGGTCATCGTGCTCATCGCATCGCAAGTCCATTGGGTCCTCCCTTTTCTTCACGTCCTTCAAAAAAATTTTTCTCGATGCGATCCCTCAGAGCAAACCTCGGTCGTCGATCATCCTTTCCGATCGACGGTCATTATATCATCGTATCACAAAATTCCCATTTTTTCTTTCCCTTGCCCTCCTCCGATGTCGATCTTCCCAAATTAAATCTTAGTCGTTGAATCCACAAGAAGCCAGATGGCTAAGATCTTGTCACACTCTGCCCATAATTACATGTCATTTTCCTCCGATTGAGTCTCACACCGTAGATCGACTCTCATATCCGACGAACAGACGCTCCGTCGCATCGCGTAAATCCTTAAGTGCCTTCCCTTTCTCCTCTCGATTTGCGATCGACCCCGATTAAATCAAAGTCATCCATCATTTTAATCCAACGTGCCGAGGTTCAATCCAATAGGCCCAAACTCCTTTGGGACCTCTCCCCGCCTCATAAAACACCCACCCACTCTCTAGTTGCCACGTGTATTCCACTATCTCCCCAACCCTGCAAGCTTTCTCCCCGTCGCATCCATTCTGCACTCATCGGATCTAGGGCCCCTCCCGATCCAACGGCTCATGATCCATTTCACAAAATCTTTTCCTCTCGCACGTTAACGCACCGAAAAAAGTCTGGGGAAATGGGTGGTTTTTATGAATCCACATGTCAACAGGTGCACATTATCGCATTTTTTTTGGCGAAACCATCTACCCCCATTTTATTTTGCGAAAAACCATTTTCGGGGTTTTATGCATTACCACCTTTTTTATCTGCCACGGGCATTTCATTTTTTTAATCCTCAGCCATTGATTGATTTTATCGAATGGTTCCGTATTAATCTTAACCCCAAGCTCTTTCGCACTTTTTTCATTCCCCCAAGCAATTCCATTGGATGATCTCAACCATCGATTGCTTTAATTCGATGGCTTTGACTAAACTTCCCCACCAATTGCATTTCCCCCACCATCTCGAACTCCCCAGATCAAAATCCACCGTTCATCCTCCCCGATTGAACGATCCGGACTTAATATTTTCTACCATTCACACGACGGCCTCCCCACCAACCCCATCAAGCGATCTTGACCATCGTTGTTTTTCATCTAACGACCACGATTTAATCTCGCACCCGAGATCTCCAAAGTAGCCTTTTAACCTATCTTTCACGGATTTTCTTAATTTTTGTTTGTTTTTGTAGGTTATTAAGGTTTTATCCCTAATTTTAAAAAGAAACAAAGGCCAGGGGATGAAAATCCCCGAAAGCCATCTATTCATGAAGAAAGTGAACTCGTAGGGTTCGATTATGATTTTACCTTTGCCTCATGAGCATTGAGTGATCTCATGAAACCTTCTATGCTCTCGCAAAACAACAAAAACACAATGAATATCAAACATCCAAAGAGTATCGATGTCAAAGGATGGGATCAAAGCAGAAATGAAGATTAATGATTTTTAATAGTATAAAGGGACTAGGGCACAAACTCGGGAAATCGAAAAGGCCTAATCCGGAGATAAAGACAATATGAAGACCGGAAAATAAAGATCAAAGCCTAATTAGGCCTAAAAAAAACGAGTAAAGCTGATTAAAAAAGTGTTTTAAAAATAAACAAAGAAATATATCGATTATGAAATGCCTCCATGCACACATCGAGAGGCTAATTGAATCCTCCCTAGCTACCAAAGTGCCACCTACATCTTTCAATAAATCGAAGAAGGCATAGTTATTGCCTTAGTCGATGATATTTTTGCCTCAAGATAGCCAGAGTTGTTGCTAACTCGCCTCAAGAGTTTTTTTAAATCAAAAAAAAATCTACCCACCATGCTTAAGACTTAATGAAAATCAATTAATACATGGAAAATACTCAGAGAAAAATTCTCCCATGAGCCCCTCAAAGGGCGAGAAGCATAAAATTTTATTAATTTAACTCAGAGATCCTTTCTTTTCTTCCCACCTCCTCATTTCTTCTATAGGGGACTACTTACGTAAAATATGAGATATAGGTTGGTTATTGGATTTCAAAATTAATGGTTGCTTTGTATCAAATCATTGTTGAATGTAAATAAATCTGAAGTTATGAAAGCCTGCGTGTTAAGTTATTGAAGAAGTTAGGCTAAGAAAAGAAGTTGTTCTTTGTAATGAAACATCGGACTTGAAGTTTGTAAGCTTGGATTGACAATCAATATACAAACTTTGGTTTTTTGGTGATCCTCGGTCTATATCATTGGTGAAGTACCTCTTAGTGTTATTGTTTTCCTTTCATGTATGCCATTTTGTCTATCTTTTCTCATAAAGAATAGCTAAATATAGAGCTAGAATCTACCGTTAAAGGTACCCTACTCTACTTTGATAAGCTTTATCTCCATGTTTTCCTCCTTTGTGTATTTAAGAATGACTCTAAGTGTAAAAATTATCAAGGAATGTTGGTTAGTCCATAGTCTTGATATGCAAAAACCCTGAGTAGGAAGTTCTTGAATGATATTTTCATTATGTGCTAAGTAGAGTTGAACTAGGAAAGTTTATGGTTTGCCCTGCCTTTCTAGTTCATCTCCAAAGGTTGTTTTGAAAGTTTCCCTAAGAGTATGTTGTAAGCAAGCCTCAGATTTTAATGCATACGATCTTGATGCAAAGATCTTAAGCTGTCTTATCCTGTTTTCATCCCTTACGAAAGTATTCATGTGGATTATCTGGATTGTTTGTCTTGATAAGTTATCTTTTAATACAATCTTATACAAAGAAGTTTATGGTTAGCCCTATCTTTGGTTGGTTTTCATGGGAAGTTTTCTTACAAAAGGATTTTCTTGTTTGGAAAGTTAACAAATCCCTTGTTGAAATTGTTGGCTTTCTTTTCCACCCTTCACAACACTTTAATGTTCCATTGCATAATTTAATCTAAAGGATCTTGTTGATATAGATGACTTTCCCCTTGGACCACTCTTGCATTGTTGCACAATTAAACCCTTTAGCATCCATTGCCCAATGGTTTAAAGTTGTTTCATACGTTAATCCTACTCCGTGAATACTTCTCAATATACTTGCATCTTCACCTTCTTTTGAACTCTTTCATTTTGTGATATTCCCATCCAATCGAAGATCATACATGACCAACCAAACAAACAAACACCCGTGTTCCCTGCATAACTAGCCTAATATCACACCAAAAGACCCTTTAAAGAGTATCAATCCTTGCACTTATAGAGAGATCCTCTCTCTGGATTCGGGAGGGATAGATCCCAGAATACCAAAGTGGTTCATATGTAGGCTTTGTAGTTTGTACTTTTCTATCATTAATCTTGCAGGATTCTGAGAGACCTAACATTATTGTGACTCCGCTTATGGAGTTCACAGAGGTAAATCCTTGAAACACAACACTCAACATACGATGCGGTATAAGTAGCTTTCTTCAAGCACTACCAAGCATGTTGGTAATCATGATAGGACTTATTTGAACCGGTGACAAACTAAGTAACCCTTTAGGATTCTCATATAGCTTTATCAAACCTTTGAAGAATCAGCTAGCTAAGCCATAAGAGTAAAATCTCTTTAGATCTCATCATCGTAGCTAAGTGTTGAAGCAGATTGAGGACACTCTTAGAACCCATGGGAGCCCTGAAAAAACTCGAGAAAACCCAAAAATATTTTAGATTGGTTTCAAATAAACATGATGGTGGAACCATAAAACATTTTACCCTTCACAAAAAGTCATTAAAAATTTTCCACACAGCGACTCCACAATCCTCAAAAAAAACCTAAGACTCCACCGGGAAACCCATTATCATCATAACATCATATAAACTCGATTAGGAAATGAAATTTTAAGATTGAAAGTTTTCTTGTTTAAAGATCAGTTAGCCTCTTAAAGGATTGTCATATTTGGTTAAAATATCTTGTTAGTACGTCTAACACACAAACATTGTGGCTTCGAAAAAGAATTCATAATAGGAGCCATCTCGACAGAATCCTCACGAGATAGTTGATAATCCTAAAATAATTCTTAGTGAAATCTTCCAAAGTCAGAAAATCCAACTATTGTCGGACCAATTTGCTAGAGCTAATTCTATTCCCTATAATCTCACGTGCTCTACAAGTTTCACACAAGTTGACTTAAGAAACCCATTGTAGAACTAGGTCGGTTGATGATATAATTCGTATAGTACTCCGACTCTTCACCTTCATCACAAGACGAGAAGTGAAAATCCTGATAGTAGAGAAACTACTCCACCTAATTTACATTTCCTTCACTTAATTTTGCTCTCTCTCATCCTAGATCGACCTCAACAGTCCCCTTGTTGGTCCATCCCATCTGTACCCATACATCCATTGTTCAAACCACGCCCACTTTCACCAACCACTCTCCTTTCTTTCATCCTCCACCTGTAAACCCCTACATTTTTCCACAACCTCCTATCATGGCAACATGGTATGTCCCCTCTAGTCCTTCCTTTCACCTTTTAGTCAATCTTCCATAGGACTATCGAGTCCCAAGATACCATTGTATGATTCCGGTGTATTGCTACTTTGCTACTTCACAACATGTGGACAAGATGCGAATGAATATTTTTAGCCAGAGTGAGATGTGATTGATGATAGCTTGTCAAACTTATACTCTTTGCTTGCTCAAAAGTTTCAGGGGAGAGAAGAAATGAAAATGGTTCAAATACTTAACCCCCTAATAGTATCAATGACCTTCAAGCTCCTCACATACAATTGATTCCTAAACAAGTGGGAAATTAGAAAAAGCCACTCTCCAATACTTTACGATTATAATAACTCTCACAAGAAATACTTGGGGAAGGTGTCCAAATTATTTGCACTAGATTCAATAGTGTGTATAATGCCCTCCCCCGTAAATTGAAACCCTCCCACAAGGCTCAGCCTTGAAGAAGTTTCTTGAAGGATTTGATCCTGAAAATGGCTTATCAACTAAGAGAAAAGAGACCCTTTAACTCTAGAGGACATGCAAAAATGAGCTCTTCTTTGTGTAAGTAAATTTGATGGAGAAAAGAGCAAGGATGAGGAATGAGAATAAAGTATCATTTAGGGACGAATCTACACCTTCCACATCTAACTCAAAAGATGGAAAGAATGATGGAGGAAATGATGAAAAAGATGAGCATACTTGAGAGAGCTATCAAGCTAGCTGCAAAACTAATCGGCTCCCCAAAGCAAAATCAAACTGACCCTCAAAAGCTAAAAATCGAAATTTTAGGAGAAACCAACCTCAAAATGCGAGCAAGAGACCTTGATCGGGAAAGATTATGCCTCCTTTTCATTACTATGTGAGTGAGGTTGAAGAAACAACTACTGAACAAACGAGAGGAAGATGACATAAACATATTGGGACTAGATAATGATTCTTTTAATGTTCCTTACAATAGGAAACAATGTTTATATACACCCTATGATGATGGAAGAATGGAAGAATGGAAGATGATAAGTTATTATCAAGAGATGGAAAATGTCGCTCATAGAGACTCCTAAAAAAATATGACCTTAGGAGTAAAAGACATGAGTGAGAAACTCTCGAAACTAAAACCTTTGAAAACTACTGCCAAAAAACAACCACCTTGAACAAACCCAAAATATTACAACAAAAGAACAAAATAGTAGTTGTAAATTTTGACGATAAAGACAAAAGAGAAAGGCATGCTCACGAAATTAATGAAAAACGGAGTACAGACCTTAGCGACATTGCAGCACCTCGTGCTTAAATGCCCTATTAAAAGCAATTTTGACTCAATTTAAATAGAGGAAAATCGTGCGAAAGTCAGATATTTTCGATAAAGTAGTGATTAATAAGGCTAAAACAAACATTGTAAAAACTCATATGCCTTTTTAGTTTGGAACGGGGAAATTTCCAAGATCAAAATATTTGTTCCCCTCATTGAATTAGTCACACAAGATGTATATAGATCACAAATTTTGAAAGCTTTTCAACATCAGAGAAAATAATGATACTTGGTCAACCTCAATGATGACCAACTAGAGCTTTTATTTGGTCCCAAGATTGAAGGTAGATACCAAGAAGGGCCAGTTCCTCCTTTTTTATGTTAGTTTTGAAAATTCATGACAAGATTTTTTGCATCAATGCCATGCATGATTCAGAGTGCCTCTCACAACTTAATGCCCAAAGTAGTAATGGAGAGTCTAGGCTCCTTGAAATCACTAGACCATACAAAGATCTATACTCCTTTGACTCAGTAGAGTGAAATGTTATAGGTTTAATCAAAGACCTCTAGTCGTTAACTTGGCTCAAATTCTATTCAAGTGTATAGTGATGGTATCATTGTAGTGGGCTGATGTACCCTCCAAGTCGTTGAGTAGTGTTTTTATCACCATGATAGTTGTTGGAAATATGATGCGGGATGTTGTCTCTTGATGGCAACCCTCCTGAATGAAGATGAAGACATGCGACTAATGACATGTGTTGTCCTTGATGGCTTGACTTGATGGACGTAGTAACAGATATACATCGATATGATCTAATGTTTGTTGACAATCATGATGCTTTAAGTGTTGTCCTTGAAAGGCAACCCACTCTGATGAAGATAATGACAACTTACTCGATGAAGTTGTGCGTTGAGAGAATATGTTCCTGGATGAAGAAAATATAGATGTTTCTACGAGTATGTGCATGAAGAAAGGATTGTAGTATGTACTCAAAGTATGATGAAAAAGAGTATGTCTCTTGGTATACTGCGGAGTGGCTCTAAGGGGAAATCGCGATATACATCGCTGAGAGGAACGTGCCAAGTCGCGTATGGGCTAAAGCGCTCCAGGAGTGCAAAACCAAGGGTAGCCACCATGGTATTGACCCATTGTATTGGGTAATGATCCGCCTAATTGACCCGCTCCGGGTAGTGTTTGGGCTTATGGTATTGTTATGTGGTCCATGGTATTGGAAAAAAGCGCTCATGAGTATTGAAAAAGGGTAAACCCTATATAAGGAGAAGCATTCATTAGTGCAAATGATGAGAGTGGGAGCAAGATGTCGAGCTTGAATGAATACTTCTCTGCACGAAGTATACACGAATGGAAAGGGTTATACTTGAATGATAGATCTGAATCTGCTCTTGTATCTGCATAGATGCGATTATGCGAAGGCGTAGATGCTGTGATGAGGCGAGCGCATCTAGGCGTAACATCTCGTCTGAAGCGAAAGAGGGTAGATACGGCGGAATATACGATCGATGCGTATGCTGCTCACTGTAATGATTGAAGATCTATACGCTACTTTGCCGCGTGAGAAAGCGCGTATATGTCGTCGCTTCTGCAGCGATAGAGCGCGTAGTGCGCAATAAAATACTACTGTACGAAGTATATCGGTTTGTTTGTGGACGGAAGCGCGTGTATACGCGCGACATTAGTGAGGTAAAAAGCGCGTATGAAAACTAGAGTTCTGCTGAAGTCACAGGGTATGAAATATGCGATCCGTTCTGTTGTGTTTACTCGCTTTCTCCCGGATCTATGTTGATTTGTATCCGGTGATGATGTATGTTTTCGAGCTTAAAAACGTATGGAAAGGGTTCGGGTATGGAAATATGATGAATTGTGGCACACTGCAAGTTGTGTACTATTGAAGTGGTCAGATCCGGTGTGAAAATTGATGAAACGTGGTCCAAGGTGGTAGCCGAAGGTTGTAGCCTCACGGTCGTCGTAGCTCCTTCCGGGTGAGGTGCGGTAAACGAGATCGGTCGTGGCTGCAGCGTTCCGGGGAGGGAAATCGTGAGAGTAAACAAGTCGGGGGGTTGGAGCTCCCTTCCAGGGGAGAGGGGTCTGGTAGAAACGAGCGCAGGTGCTCGCACAGCGTGCAGGTCAGAGTGCGCTCGACACATATGTTGTAACATGTTTTCTCTATAATAAAAATATTGAAGGGCTGCAGCAGTCTGCGAGCGGTGGTTTTCTCCCGATTTGGGTTTCCACCCTAAAAATCACTGGTGTTCATATGTGATGCTTTTGTGTGATGGCTTATTACTTTATTATGCACAGTGTTTACGAGTTTATTGAACATGCGATAAATGAATGATGGATGATCTAGAGGTTAATTACATATCTAGATCTGCTATACTGCCGAGTTTCACAAAGGGAAGCTGGCGTATATGCAGTGGTAGCTACTGAAGGAAAGTAGCTCGTATGGGTTTTAAGGAATGAAAAAGTAGTAAAGTTTTGCATTGATGTTATAGATGCGATTCACACCCCCCTCTCAGGTATTTTTCCCCAACAATTGGTATCGAGACGAGTGTCCTTGTGCGAAGCTTGATCGCTTAAAGGAGATCCGTCGCAATCGGGAAGTCAAGAAGGAGTAATGTCCATAAAGCCACCCTCTTATTCAATGGAAGCAATCTGATTCTCTACGGAAGTGTACGTGAGCAAAGCATATACGCAAAGTCTTGGTGCGGATGTATAGGGCAATCGTGGAAAGAGAAAGGCGTTACTCAATACACACGGCAAGTATTCCTACGATGCGGCGAGAAAAGGAAGAAATATGAAACCAATGCCAAAGCACGGTGAATGTCTTATTGGGTAAAGCATGTACGACTCAGAATTTTGCTAAAGTGATGCGACGTACATTCGACAGAAATAAATATGGGGACAAAATCATTGCTAAGCTATGCAAGGAGACATCAAAGGTAAAAAGTGCAAAACTCCAAACTCTTTAGAATTGAATATGAAAATTTGAAGATGCATAGTGATGAAAGTGTTGCCGGTTTCTTTCTTCGTCTAGATGATATTGTAAATCGGATGAGAAATTTGGGTGAAACCATGGCTGATACTAGCTTCCGGGTGGAAAAAGGTCTTGAGATCTTTGTGACTTCAAAATTTGACTCTAAAGTTTCTCGCTATTGAAGAAAGGCAAGATACGCAAACCCTTTTGTTGTTCAATTATCATGGTACTACGGTCGCTTTTGAAATGAGACAAGGAGGTCCTTCTCAAAAAGAGTAGTTGCTTTTTAAGGCATCTACAAAAGTGAAAGGAAAAGGGAGGTTATCAAAGAATCCGAGCTATGTATCCAGAGTGAAGAAGAAGCAAATTTTCGTGGAGAAAGCTCCAACTAGATGCTTGGAAGATTCAAAGGTAAGCTTCCCTTCGAAATGTTTTGAGTGTGGTAAAGTTGGTCATTATGCTGCAAAATGTCCTTATAAAAAGAAAAGAAGTAGTAAGAAGGAATAAGAACCGATCTAGCTCTAAGAAAAGTTACTATGCTAATGAAGATAGTGATGAGTCATCTAATATGTGAGGAAGTAATGTGAAGAAGATCTTAGACTTCTCTATGGCATTTGAACAAAAAGAAGAAAAGGATACTTTTTGAAATGTGATGTCTCTGAGGGAGAATGATTTTTCTTGAAAGAAAATATCATCAACTCAAACTACGCTTAGAAGAAGAAAAGATAATCGAGAGAGACCATTGAAAAGCAGTTTTGATAGAAGCAAAAGTACCATATTGAAAAACTAGAATGTGAAGTGGTAAGTCAAAGAAAAGAAGTTGAGAAAGCAAAAACCTTGAATCTTAGATTTGCTAAAGGATACGCACCTTAGATGAGATCATCAAGGTACAACGTTCTCCTCTTATAAAGACGAGGTCTTGGATATACCGGAGAATCTTCTCAAACTTCGGCTCCAAACTATCTAAAAGTACGATTCATAGGGTGGTTTATGCACTCATGTCGACCCACTCGCAACAGAGAGAATAAAGAGAGTTTCTCACGTGAGAAACGGGACCATCTCAATTCAAGGAACACTTCAACAGGATAGCTTTCAAAAGCACTACAACCAACGGGCATATAATTCAAATAGAAGATTCCCATGATCGCAGTAAATTTCTACTTCAATGTGGCAATGTTTGCACGTGTCACAATTCATGGTCATAAAGCTATTCAATGTGTTGCATATAGAAACCATCATGACAAGAGAAGCAAGAAAGAAAAGGTATGGATATCGATCCAAAAGAAGAATACCCTATAACAATTTTTCTCCTCTTCAAAGTGGAAGTTGAATGTACTTATTGACAAATAACTTTGGCCATGAAGAATCCGAATGCGGGAACAAGATCCAGCGTCCTAAAGAACATGTTCCCTGCTAAGCTCTAAAGTGTGGAAGAAGAAAAGAAGCTGTCGGTTGAAAATTGTGGGATAGCATTAGTTATGCGACAGGTGAAGAAAATCAATGGTACATTGATAGTGCAGTGCTCAAGACACATGATGTGTGACAAAAGCAAACTTCATACTTATAATGCTTTCTAGAAAAGGAAAAGAAAGTTACATTTGGAAATGATACTCCTACTGCTTTGTGATCTAAAGGAAAAGGGATACGCGTATTTCTAAAAGAAAAAGTGAAGGCTAAAGATGTCATGTATGTGGATGGATTGAGACATAACAACATTACAGTGTTAGTCAAATGTGTGATCAAGGAGCATAAGTGGTCTTCAGTTCCAAAGAATGTGTGGTTCGTGATCTTGACATCGAATGTAAAATCATTATAAAAGGAAAAATAAATCCAAAGAAACACATCCGATATTCTAAATGGCAGTAGATCAATGTTACTTGAGCAAGTCCTCGAGAAAATTGGCTATGGCATGTAGAAGGGTACAAGACATCCTGAGCTTTCTTCCCTCAAATCAACAAAGCCATGCGAGACTTCAAGCTGTTCGTGATCTTCCCAAAAGGTCAATCTTCCGGAGAAAGTACCACATATGCAAATCTTGTCAATTTGGTAAGTAAACCGGAAGTACGATTTAATGCCAAAAGAAGTTGATCATCAAGTAAGCCTCTTGAACTCATTCATACTCGATATATGTGGACCCTATGAGGGAAAAAGTCATTACGTGGGGAAGAATACTATATCTTATTTATTGATGACTACTCTAGAATGTGTTGGATCGGGTTCATTGGAAACACAAAGACTGCAAGCACTTGAAAAATTTTCGAACTTCAAAGCTTTGGCGAGACATGAATCGGATCTAAAAATAAAGTGTCTTAGATCTGATCGAGGGGAGGAGAATATTCATCAAATGAATTCTTTGGAATTTTGTGAACAACATGGCATTAAACGGCGAGTTCTCGCGCGCAGGAGCACTCCGCAACGAATGGTGTAGCCGTAGAAAGAATGAATAGAACAATTGTTCAAATGGCTAGAGCTATGCTTTCGATTACGAGTGTTCACGACATGTTCTGGAGTGAAAGCAAGGCACATACGAGCGGTTAACATTCTCAATAAAGCCTCATGTTCGGGTAAATAGTGACAAAAACTCCATATGAACTGCGGGCATGGCAATTCTCCCACCGTGAAGCATTTTAAGGTTTTTGGAAGTAAATGCTTATATCAAAAAATAATCGATGAAAAACTGGCGAGTTTGAACCTAGATCAGATGAAGGGATATTTCTTGGTTACTCTTCGTCAAGCAAAGCTTTCACATACTGACACAAAGGCTTCGAAAGGATGTTGAATGTATTGATGTTGTTATTGATGAGTTCTCTGCAGCTCCTAAAGAAGAAAAACAAACCGCAAATGAAGATGATGGCTATAGACATATGGCCTTCTACATCGAGATAGCAATGATATAGACGATGGATCCAATGAAGAACACCGAAGATGATCTATCGCGAAAAAAGCTCCATCGAGATATGTTCAAAAGAATCATCCTGAAAACTCCAAATTCTGGGTGACGAGGGAACTGCAGTGTACGAACAAGGAGAACTCTTATGGGATCTTCTAATCATTTTGGCACTTCTATCCACAATTGAACCACACAATGTCAATGAAGCTGGCAATGATAGAATGTTGAGGCAAGCCATGGATGAAGAACTTTGTTCAAATCGAGAAGAATGACACTTGGGATTTGGTTCCAAGGCCTCATGATACATGTCATTGGAACTAAATGGATTTTCAAGAACAAGTTAAATGAGAATGGGGATGTTGTGAGAAACAAAGCTAGACTGGTTTGTAAAGGGAGTAGCCTCAACGAAGAAGGTATAGACTTTTGAAGAAATCTTTGCTCCGTAGCTAGACTCGAAAGCCATCAGAAGATGTTCCTTGGTTTTTCAAGTTATCAACAAATCAAAGTTTATCAAATGGATGTCAAATCTTCTTTTCTTAATGGTGATACTAGTAAAGAAGAAGTATATATAGAACGAACCAAGAAGGATTCATTTTGGGAAATGATGCAAATCTTGTATTGTAGACCCTTAAAAAGGTCTCTCATATGGCCTCAAACAAGCTCATAGGCTTTGGTACTATCGTCTTGACAAATATCTTCACTAACAACAAAAGGATTTTCAAAGAGATCGCCTGACATGCTAACTTATACACAAAAGTTGAAAAATGAGTAAACTATTGATTGTTGTTGTATATGTTGATGATATCATTTTTAGGAGTAACGAAGAATCTATGAGTCAAAAAATTTGCTGCACATCATGCGGCAAAAAATTTGAAATGTCTTTTCTTGGGGAACTAACTTTCTTTCTTGGCTTGCAAGTGCATCACGATCTACGGATAGTATATTCCTATCACAAGATAATATCTTAAGCAAATCTACGAAGAAGTATGGCATGGAGTAGACACTGCAAACTCAGCAGCACCTCAAATGATAACCGGATGCAATCTCATCTCTCATGATGATTCTCCCACGGTGAATCAACCAGATTACTGAGATCAATGCATAGGGAAGTCTACTTGTCTCAGCGGGACTCAGACCGGACATTATGCCGCTGAGTTGGGATTTTTGGACGCATTCCAAGCCAATCAAAAGAGTCTCACCTTTCGAGTACATCGAAAAAGAATTTGTACAAATATCTATAGAACTCAAGACTTTCTGGTACTACATGGTATCCAAAGAATGCTGATCTTACTCTTCTACTGCTTATCAGCTGATCTGATTGAAGTCTGAAGTGTTGATGATCGGAAAAGCACTAGTGGTGGTGTGTTCTACATGGGGCCTTCGGTTAGTATCTTTGGTCGACAAGCGACTGCAAGATTCTATTGCTTATCCACTGTAAATGGGTGAAGCGAGTATGTAGTCGCGCATCTTGTTGCACTCAACTCCTGCGGATGATGCAAACCTTGCGAAGATTTTCAAATCAAATGTGCAACTCCTATCTCCAGTCATGTGTGATAATACAAGCTGCCATCGATAGTTTCAAAGAATCTACATTATGCATTTCGAAAACCAAGCACATTCCCATCAAATATCATTTCCTACGTGAACAAGTGCTTGAGCAAAAAGTGAAGTTGGAGTATGTTACCTCCAAAGAACAAGTCGCTGGGAGTTATCTTTACCAAACCTCTGCACGGGGAAGCGTTCGGTATCTAAGACGAAGAGCAGGAGTGGTCTACTGCCGATCAAAAGAACAAATGCGGTTGAAATTTAGAAGATGGCTTGGGATACGGGGGTTTCCTGGCAACACGGTCGCAGTATATACGCGTAGTTCGTACGAGAAAAACCGCGTATGTATGATTGCTGACAATTTTTGCTTGGAGTCAGCTCTTTTCAGCACAGCTGCAGTGCTGTTTGGTATCTCTGATACTGTTTGGTATCTCTGGTGGTGTTCCAGTTCTCATAATTCTGTTTCTAATGTTTTGATGAAGATGCCTTGATGATTTTTTGATGGAAGTTTTCAGGATGCACAAACTAAGGGGGAGCCTTAGTCTTTTGGAAAGATTGCTTGGTTGCACAGATTCAGGGGGAGCATTGGCCTTGCTGAGTATAATGCATTGTTGGCATTATGTTGATTCTGAAATATGTTCTCTTTCTTGAGGACTTTATGGTGTTGGTCTTAAAGTTATTTTTGTAGTTTGGTGTAAATATCTTGTTGAGACTCATGATGTAAATTGCTATATTCAGTCATGTAAGGACTAGTCAATTTTTGTAAACCCACTTGGTTGGGTAGCTGAGTTGAAATGTGTAAACCCACTTGGTTGGGTACTTGAGTCTTATATGTAAATCCACTTGGTTGGATATTTGATGTAAGGATGAGTCTTTTGGTGATAGAAAGATCATAGAGTCATGTGTTGCCATCAAGTCCAAAGGGGGAGATTGTTGGAAATATGATGCAGGATGTTGTCCTTGATGGCAACCCTCTGAATGAAGATGAAGACATGCGACTAATGACATGTGTTGTCCTTGATGGCTTGACTTGATGGACTTAGTAAAAGATGTAAATCTGATATGATCTAATGTTTGTTGACAATATGATGCTGAGTGTTGTCCTTGAAAAGCAACCCACTTGATGAAGATAATGACAACTTACTTGATGAACTTGTGCTTGAGAGAATATGTTCCTGATGAAGAAAATATGATGTTTCTACAGTGTGCATGAAGAAAGGATTTCAGAATGTACTCAAAGTATGATGAAAAAGAGTATGTCTCTTGGTATACGCGGATTGGCCTAGGGGAAATCGCGTATACACGCGGAAAGGAACGTGCCAAGTCACGTATGGGCTAAAGCGCTCAAAAAGTGCAAAACCAAGGGTAGCCACCATGGTATTGACCCATTGTATTGGGTAATGATCCGCCTAATTGACCCCGTCCAGGTAGTTTTGGGCTTATGGTATTGTTTTGGTCCATGGTATTGAAAAAAGGGGCTCATGGTATTGAAAAGGGTAAACCTATATAAGGAGAAGAAATTCATTGTGCAAATCATGAGTGTGGGTGCAAGATGTCTGAGCTTGAATGAATACTTCTCTCTGAAGTATATCTGAATGGAAAGGGTTATACTTGAATGATAGATGCGGGTGCTCTTGTATCTGCTAGATCTGATTATGGAAGGCTTAGATCTGTGATGAGGCGAGCATCTAGGCGAACATCTGTCTGAAGTAAAGGGTTGAATCTGAGGTGAATGTCTGATCTGATGAAGTATGCTGCTCTGTAATGATTAAAGATCTATACGCTACTTCACCGCGGAGAAAAGCATGTATATCTGTGACTTCGACGAAGAGAAAGTGCGTATCTGTAATAGGAAATATCTGTGAAGTATCTGTGGTTTATGTGAACGGAAGCGTGTATATACGCGACATCAGTGAAATAAAAGTGCATATGCAAACTAGGGTTTGCTGAAGCAAGGGGTATGAAATGTCTGATATGTTCTGCTGTGTTTCTGCTATCTGATCTGTGTTGATAAGTATTTGTTGGTGATGTATGTTTGGGCTTAAATGTATGGAGTGGGTCCAGTCTGAAAATATGATGAAACGTGGCCTGCAAGTGGTGTCCTAAAGGAAGCTTTGTATCCAGTGTGAAAACTGATGAAACGTGGTCCATAGAGGTGCTGAGGGTTGTAGCCTTCAGTCAGGGGGTCGTAGCTCCCTTCCAGGTGAGGCTAGTAAACGAGATCAGGGGGTCGTAGCTCCCTTCCAGGAGAGGCTGGTAAACGAGTCAGGGGGTTGGAGCTCCCTTCGAGGAGAGGCTGGTAAACGAGCACAGGTGGGTGCCTATGTGCTGGTCAAGTCTGCGCCAACACATATGTTGTAACATGTTTTCTCTATAATAAAAATATTGAAGGCTGAGCAACTACAGCGGTGGTTTTCTCCTGATTTGGGTTTCCACCTAAACATCCTGGTGTTCATGTGTGATGCTTTGTGTGATGACTTATTCTGTTATTACTGCACATGTTTACAGTTTATTGAACATCTGATGAATGAATGATGGAATGATCTAAGTGGAGATTTGATTACATATCTAGATCTCTGTGTATACGCGAGTTTCATAAAGGGGATCCTCGTATATACGCTGGTTTACTGAAGGAAAGTAGCGTATGGGTTTTAAGGAATGAAAAAGTAAAAATTTTTGAATATGCTGTAAATCTTTGATTCACCTCTCGGTATTTTTCCCCAACGGATATTGGGGAGATAAGTTACAAGGAACAATGCAAATGGATATGACATATGCCACCATCCCTGTCTTTAATCAAACTAGAAGAATTTATAGGGAATCTCATATGCAATACATGGTCAGTAGCCAAGAAAGGCCAGAAAACTCTCCTCTTT